>CM065720.1:17133480-17136345 GCA_033310375.1 Conus canariensis
GTGGAGACTTTCCTGAGGTTCTGGCTGATCGTTAGAGGGTCCCCACTATAGATTTTGTCTTTCAAAGAATGGAGGAGTTTTTCTTTTTTAAGTTTAGATTCAAAAGGACGAATGTATGATATCTCAGTTGCAGACACTACAACATGTTTTAACATTTGGGGAAAATGATTTCAAACATCGATAAAGAACTTCAGGGTATGAGAGAAAAGCAGCGGGTATTTAAGTAAACAATGGGGGAAAAAAAGCCACAGATGTTTGGCTTAAATCCTTTTTACTGTCGTCATTTATCCTTTTTTCTGCCTTTCTGTTTACGAATTTGGACAAGAGGCCTTAAAACGCAAAAAGCTACTATTACTGAGCGCCCTCACCTAGCTCACCAGATCGACGTGATGGCTGCCAGTTGGATTCTAAAGCTTTCCTGGTCAGATGCAGAGCCAAGCTTTCATGGGTGCATTTTCACTGGGTGTCCGGAGATACGTCACGTTTTGATTTCAACATTTGCACAGAACATGGAGGAGAACTGTTCTTTCATGAATGTATGTAATTTTCGTTACAGGAATGTGCTTAAATCTATGTATCTGTTTTTGTTATAAAGTGTGTGTACAATGTCAATATTGTGAGGAAGAAATTTCTCATAGACTCGTTATGTAACTTTCTGTCCAAACAATAGTTTACTACCTGGTCATCTGTTCGTCGCTTTGGCTTGTGGCATTAGCTAGGAATTTCAGTCCTCTGATGAATCTGTCCTCTTCCTGCCCTGGGCAGCAGGAGTTAAAGGAAATGAGAGAGCAGCCATCTTGACAGGCAAAGCAATGACAAGATCTGGATTATAGTTTGGCCACTCTGGTGTGATAAGAAATCTAAAGAATCCCCTACACAAACAAGGCAAAGCCACTATACCATAAAGCATCTTTCAGATCTGAACATTAAGAGAGGAGTTGCCCACAATCCAGACTTAAAGGAAGTAAACAACCAGTCGCAGAGAATGTGTTTCATGTGCTGCACAGCCAATTTCCTTAAAGAAAAGTGCTCCACATTATGAAATAGCTGACTGTTTAATCTTCAGTAAGCATTGCATGTGGTGAAAGAAAGCCCTGTGTGGTTAAAAAAAAAAAAAAAACGTTCTATGTGACGAAATAGCAGCCTGTCTCAAAGAAAAGTGTTCTATACAAAAGATAACTGTCTTAAAACGTGTTTGCGTGCGATGACGTAGCTCCCTGTCTGGCTTAAAGTTGAAACGTTCCAGGGAATGAAATAGCTGCCTGTTATAAATGTAAATGTTTTACTATGAATAAACAGACTGATAGTATGGAAACAAAGAGGGTGTTCCATGTCATTTGGTAAAGACCCACCTGTCTGAAATAAGTGCTCCGTGGGATGAAATAACTATCTCATAAGTTAGTAAAAGTGTTCTTTGGGAAAAAAAAAGTGCCTGCCTCTCTCTTTTCCATGGATGGAATACTGTTGTGTGCACTACAAAAAGTACAACATGTGTTAAAAGAACTACCTTTCATAGGAAACGTTTTCCTTGTGTAGAGGGAAAACAACTGTCTCTGTTGATTAAAGAAATGTTACATCTTATAACATGAAAGCCCGTCTAAAAGAAAGTGTGAGGTGTTATGAAAATGAGAGCCTTTCTCGTGGCAAGTTCTGCGCAAGGGTT
Source organism: Conus canariensis (assembly GCA_033310375.1). Taxonomy (NCBI): domain Eukaryota; kingdom Metazoa; phylum Mollusca; class Gastropoda; order Neogastropoda; family Conidae; genus Conus; species Conus canariensis. Next base: position 17,135,144 of record CM065720.1, read on the forward strand.
AAAGAACTGCCCGTTTTAAAAACACACGCAGCCTGTAGCGAAGTAGTTTCTTTACTGATGTGTAAACCCTGCCTGTTCTTTACTGGGATATTTTCTTCAAACTCTTCCATTGGAATCTAAGGACCATCTTCATCGCACGGGGCTGTCTGACTGACAGATTGATGCTATAATTCTGACAGAATTGCAGAATTTGTATTGATCGTAGATGATATGTCTGTTTTAGCCCCATGTTCTCCCTCTCCAGTCCAGCCCCTTGTGATATGATTTGTGTATTTTTGTGTGTGGGTGCTGTTTCAGTACAAACTGTGTCTCCGACTTCGGGGGTTGTGTGTGTTTGGTGTGTGTGTGTGTGTGTGTGTGTGTGTGTGTGTGTGTGTGTGTGTTGATATCTCTCTCTTCCCCGTCACTTGTTGGACCCTGGTTTTTTTGTTGTTGTTCTTTTGTTTGTTTGTTTTTTAGTTTTATTTTTATTATTATTTTTGTTTTACTGTGTTTTAATCTTGGAAGCCCATTCACTCTCTTTCGAAACATCTTAATGCATTGGTTTGTTTGTTAGCTTCTTTCGTAATTTCATTCGGCGAAAAAAGTGAGAGTGCAGGTCCTTCAAGCTGTGAAAAGAAGTGTCCATTGTTCAGTGTCTCATTTCCCATATGGCCAACTTATATTTTTTAGTAGTAGTACCATGCCCATATTTTATCTTACTTTGCAGTGCAGGTTAAGGGATATGTCTGTCACTTTCAGCACGGCATAAGGACATGTAGTAGGGCCTCTGTCGGTCGTAGTGACCATAGATAGAGTATAACATGACCTACGATTAGCAATTTGTCTGGGCGGTCTGCTCGACCCGAGCTGCGTTACCTGTGGCTGTGTAGGACCGATGCAAACAGTAGCGTCTCTGTCGCAGTGGTCACATCTGTTACGTTGACACTGGTTTGGCGGACTATCATCCCCTTTCTGCGGGCTCGCTTTTCTGCTGCAGCAGCTGTCATGAATCTAAAATAGGTTAAAATCTTATCTGCTTCATCCATATGATATGTGGCTATCCAATCAATGCTGTTTTTCTGTGGAACAAGATTTCATGTTCTGAACATTGAAAACCCGGAAAAGACCATGTGCAATCAGCTGGGCTGTTAGTAACAAATGATAGCTATTAGTATCTCTATGACTTTCGGCTTTCTCGCTTCAGTAAAATCGGGGTTTGG
>CM065720.1:17136445-17146445 GCA_033310375.1 Conus canariensis
AGGCACAAACGAACAAACAAACAAAAACAGCAAACCACCACCACAACTACCACAGGCACTATCACCACCACTACCATCACAAACCTGAATATGCATATGATGCCAAATCAAAGGTACTACAAAGAAAAGACATGCTTTTAAGCTATACAGAAGGCAGGCAATGGATAGATACAGATAATCAGAGTTAATGCGGAAGAGACTTCCAGACAGTCGGGGTGCAGAGAGGAAGAAACAGCTTTCAACACATGCTTTAGTGGAAGCATGTTGAACAGAAACAGCCTCTCAGACTGGTAGCAGAAAGCTCTTGATGGTGAATTCAAGTACGCCAGTTCAGACAAATAAGCAGAGGCATGTAGTTTTATTTGTCGTCCCTGCTTTTACAGGAAGGCAGAGCACAATTACTGTCGTATCATATGTTCTGTTTGAGGAACTCTAGTCCTTTGATTGAATAGAACACAGGGCACATCGACATGATAGCAGTTCTCATTCATATTCAGAACAATTCACTAATGGAACAGATTACCTGAGAACACTGTAGAATACAGTAACTATAATTATTGCACAGCTTCCTGTTTGTCTTTTAAGCGAAGTTTCCCTTTCCTTAATTTACAAAACAGTCAAAGAGTTGATTGTGGTCATTCTATGGGAGAAGAAGAAGACGAAGACGAAGACGAAGAAGAAGAAGAAGAAGAAAATATGATGATGATGATGATGATGATGATGATGATGATGATGGTGGTGGTGGTGGTGGTGGTGTTAATAATGACGACGACGACGACGACGATGATGATGATGATGATGATGATGATGACGACGACGACGATAATGACGTTGATGATGACCACAAAAGTTTCTGTCAGCTGGTGTCCTCCCCCTGTCATGCTGTACGTTGTTCTTTTAACATCTCTCTCTCTCTCTCTCTCTCTCTCTCTCTCTCTCTCTCTCTCCTCTCTCTCTCTCTCTCTCTCTCTCTCTCTCTTGGTGACTTACGCCATCCCTTAAGAACAAAATATCCCTGATATATGCCAGTGCTGCTGTATAAATCAGCAAGATCTCTGCTAGGCTGAAACTTGAAAATACACGCAACAAGCTTCTCGTTGCTATTATCTTCTTTCTTTCCCTCTTTTTTTTTTTCTTTTCCCTTTTTCTTCTTTCTTTGATTTGCTTATTTTCAAATCAAGCTTGACAAGACAGGTAACGGGCTTCTTGTTGACGTTGCCTACACTGTCTTTTCCTGTCCTGCCTTTTTATGTACCTGTTTTGTTGTGTACATTTTCTCTTCTTTGTTTTATGTATTTTTGTATTTATTTACTTATCTATTTGTTTTTTTTAACTTCTTTATGTATGTATGTATGTATGTATGTATGTATGTATGTATTCATTTATTTATTTTTATTTATTTATTTATTTATTTTTTTATTTATCTATTTGTTCCTTTATTTCATTCATTCATTCATCCATTTATTCATTCACATTATATAAGCTTCCGATACCTGCAGGGACTGCTATTTAAACCGTGAAAGAGGTTTATGTACCCCGCTTTTCCATCGCCCGTACCCCTAACGTTCCCCCCCCCCCCCCCCCCTCCCTCTCCCTGTTTTGTTTGCTAGAAAAGCAGGCAACAATTTGTGGATGCATGAACATTGTCTGTGCAAAGGGCAAACAAGCACGTGGACCGTCATCGCTGCTTCAGGCAAACCAACGAGAGGTTAGGAAAAAAACAAAAACACCAAGGAAACAAAACAAAACAAAAACAAACAAACAAACAAACAAAACTAAGCCCTCTTCACCTTTCCAGTGATCAAGCCTGTCTGGACACATCGTCAGTCAATACAGATTGTCGGTCAAGGACCTTGACGGTGTCGTCATGTGATCGTGCCCCCCCTCCCCCCTCTCCCTCCCCCCCCCCCTCCCCCCCCCCCCCCCCCCCCCCACACACACACGCACACTCCCCCTATCCCCACTTCTCCACCCCCAAACCTCTCAAGAGTCATTCACTTTTCTGGCCATCAATCCCCAAGGATAAAACCGTGGCGGCGGTGTTTCTTTCAGTCGGAGCCATGCACAGGCCAGGCTCGTCATTAAAGCAGAGGTGGACGACAATAATCTGAGGCTGAAATGTTGCCTCCACTATATCACGGCAGGGGCGCTAAACAAGACGTGATCAAGGCATGATGCACTGATGGCGAAAGCCCTGGACGACAGCAAATGGAGGCTGTGACCTTCTCTAGAGTGCGTTACACACTGTGGAAGTTGGAACAGGTTAAGGTCGTTAGGTGGAAGGGATTAGAGGAAAAGAAATAGGAGGAACGAGAGGGTGCGGGTGGGTTCGGGGTGGTGGGGGGTGGGGTGGGGGGGGGGGGGGCTGGGATGACTTCAGGGTTCAGCGCTGGTCGTCCAGTCTTCTGTCCTGGAGAAAACAAAGGCTTTTGTTCACAGATAATTAAGATCGTTACAATCCTTTTAAAGTCCGCCCGCTGTTGACAGGCACTTCAACAAACTGCAACGTGTGTGTGTGTGTGTGTGTGTGTGTGTGTGTGTGTGTCTGTGTGTGGGGTGGTGTGGTGGTGTGTGTGTGTGTGTGTGTGTGTCTGTGTGTGTGTGTGTGTGTGGTGTGTGTCTGTGTGTTGTGGTCTGCGTGCGTACGTGCGTGCGTGCGTGCGTGCGTGCTGTTGTGTGTTGTGTGTGTTGTGTGTAGTGTGTGTGGTTATGGTGTGTGTTTGCTCATCTCAACATACACCATGGAGTGCCGGCCATGTGACATTTTCGAATATTGATGTCTCAATATCCAACAACGTGTTCAACATTCTCACATATATCCAGTAGAGTGTTATCCATGTCCAATATCCAATAGACTGCTGTGTATTTCTTCATATCTGATAGAATGTTTTTTAAGATTTATCACCATCATCATCATGATCAACATCATCACCATCATCATCACACATCATCATCATCTTCATCATCATCATCGTCGTCGTCGTCATCGTCATCATCATCAAAGAAACAGAAAAGTCGGGGTGTGAACTTCAGGCTGGACTGAAAAATAATATCAGGTATAAGTGACATTTTGTCTCTATTTCAGCCAGGGTTGTCTGAAAATAGACCCGTGTTATTGATCTACTCCAGGCCATTGCAACTGATACCCAAGCATGACTGATAACATAGAAGATGATAAACCAACAGAAAACAGAGCGAAACGAAGTGATTTTGTAAAAACATGAGACAAAATGATATTCTTGTATAAAATGAGAGAGAGAGGAGAGAGAGAGAGATAGAGAGAGAGAGAGAGGGGAGAGAGAGAGAGAGAGAGAGAGAGAGAGAGAGAGAGAGAATTATAAAACAAAAGAAAACATAGCAAAACAAAGCAATGCTTTTTAAAAATCGAGACAAAATGATATTCTTATGCAAAACGGAGAGAGAGAGAGAGAGAGAGAGAGAGAGAGAAGAGAGACAGACAGACAGACAGACAGACAGAACAGACAGACAGACAGACAGACAGACAGAGACAGAGAGAATCACTTCAGTAAAATCTTGCGTGCATGTGTTCGTGTGCGTGTGTGTGTGGTTGTGTGGGTGGGGGGGGGGGGGGGGGGGGGGGGGGGGGACTCTGTGTGTGTGCGCGCATGGAAGAAAGAGAAATATTTTGATACTTAAATTATTGACTTCAGCGAAACAAACCATCTGATCCAGTGGAAAGACTTTCAGAGAGAGAGAGAGAGAGAGAAGAAAGAGAGAGAGAGAGAGAGAGATCACTTCAGTAAAATCTACACAAGTCTTGAGCTGATATCCACTAGAACATCCATCTTACACGTCGACGATAAAGAACTAAAACCTCGGTTCTATGGCCAAAGATACTCCGCCAACAAAGAGAAATCAGAATCCAACAAGGCTGACTTTGTCTCCGAACGCACAAAGCCCTTTGTTTTCTCCTCATCTAACATGACTAAAGTAGACTACCGAGAAATGTCACGGAGGGGATGCTGGCGGACTGGCCGGAGTGCCTTTGTCCTGGGTTCTGATAATCAGTGTTATTGCTTGGTGGCCTCCTTTATCTACTGAATGCAAAGTGAGTGAAAACACTACGCAGTGTTTGGTGGAGACTTTCCTGAGGTTCTGGCTGATCGTTAGAGGGTCGCACTATAGATTTGTCTTTCAAAGAATGGAGGAGTTTTTCTTTTTTAAGTTTAGATTCAAAAGGACGAATGTATGATATCTCAGTCTGCAGACACTACACATCGTTTTAACATTTGGGGAAAATGATTTCAAACATCGATAAATGAACTTCAGGGATGAGAGAAAAGCAGCGGGTATGTAAGTAAACAATGGGGAAAAAAAGCCACAGATGATTTGGCTTAAATCCTTTTTACTGTCGTCATTTATCCTTTTTCTGCCTTTCTGTTTATGAATTTGGACAAGAAGGCCTAAAACGCAAAAAGCTACTATTACTGAGCGCCCTCACCTAGCTCACACAAATCGACGTGATGGCTGCCAGTTGGATTCTAAAGCTTTCCTGGTCAGATGCAGAGCCAAGCTTACATGGGTGACATTTCACTGGGTGTCCGGAGATACGTCACGTTTTGATTTCAACATTTGCACAGAACATGGAGGAGAACTGTTCTTTCATGAATGTATGTAATTTTCGTACAGGAATGTGCTTAAATCTATGTATCTGTTTTTGTTATAAAGTGTGTGTACAATGTCAATATTGTGAGGAAGAAATTCTCATAGACTCGTTATGTAACTTTCTGTCCAAACAATAGTTTACTACCTGGTCATCTGTTCGTCGCTTTGGCTTGTGGCATTAGCTAGGAATTTCAGTCACTCTGATGAATCTGTCTTCCTGCCCTGGGCACGCAGGAGTTAAAGGAAATGAGAGAGCAGCCATCTTGACAGGCAAAGCAATGACAAGATCTGGATTATAGTTTGGCCACTCTGGTGTGATAAGAAATCTAAAGAATCCCCTACACAAACAAGAGCAAAGCCACTATACCATAAAGCATCTTTCAGATCTGAACATTAAGAGAGGAAGTTGCCACACATCCAGACTTAAAGGAAGTAACAACCAGTCGCAGAGAATGTGTTTCATGTGCTGACACAGCCAATTTCCTTAAAGAAAAGTGCTCCACATTATGAAATAGCTGACTGTTTAACTTCAGTAAGCATTGCATGTGGTGAAAGAAAGCCCTGTGTGGTTAAAAAAAAAAAAAAAAACGTTCTATGTGACGAAATAGCAGCCTGTCTCAAAGAAAGTGTTCTATACAAAAAGATAACTGTCTTAAAACGTGTTGCGTGCGATGACGTAGCTCCCTGTCTGGCTAAAGTGAACGTTCCAGGGAATGAAATAGCTGCCTGTTATAAATGTAAATGTTTTACATGATAAACAGACTGATAGTATGGAAACAAAGAGGGTGTTCCATGTCATTTGGTAAAGACCCACCTGTCTGAAATAAAGTGCTCCGTGGGATGAAATAACTATCTCATAAGTTAGTAAAAGTGTTTCTTTGGGAAAAAAAAAGTGCCTGCCTCTCTCTTTTCCATGGGATGGAATACTGTTGTGTGCAGCTACAAAAAGTACAACATGTGTTAAAAGAACTACCTTTCATAGGAAACGTTTTCCTTGTGTAGAGGGAAAACAACTGTCTCTGTAGATTAAAGAAATGTTACATCTTATAACATGAAAGCCCGTCTAAAAGAAAGTGTGAGGTGTTATGAAATGAGAGCCTTTCTCGTGGCAAGTTCTGCGCAGGGTTAAAGAACTGCCCGTTTTAAAACACACGCAGCCTGTAGCGAAGTAGTTTCTTTACTGATGTGTAACCCTGCCTGTTCTTTACTGGGATATTTCTTCAAACTCTTCCATGGAATCTAAGACCATCTTCATCGCACGGGGCTGTCTGACTGACAGATGATGCTATAATTCTGACAGAATTGCAGATTTGTATGATCGTAGATGATATGTCTGTTTTAGCCACCATGTTCTCCCTCTCCAGTCCAGCCCCTTGTGATAGATTTGTGTATTTTTGTGATGTGGGTGCTGTTTCAGTACAAACTGTGTCTCCGACTTCGGGGGTTGTGTGTGTGTGTGTGTGTGTGTGTGTGTGTGTGTGTGTGTGTGTGTGTGTGTGTGTGTTGATATCTCTCTCTTCCCCGTCACTTGTTGGACCCTGGGTTTTTTTGTTGTTGTTCTTTTGTTTGTTTGTTTTTTAGTTTTATTTTATTATTATTTTTGTTTACTGTGTTTTAATCTTGGAAGCCCATTCACTCTCTTTCTGAAACATCTTAATGCATTGGTTTGTTTGTTAGCTTCTTTCGTAATTTCATTCGGCGACAAAAAGTGAGAGTGCAGACCTTCAAGCGTGAACAGAAGTGTCCATTGTTCAGTGTCTCATTTCCCATATGGCCAACTTATATTTTTTAGTAGTAGTACCATGCCCATATTTTATCTTACTTTGCAGTGCAGGTTAAGGGATATGTCTGTCACTTTCAGCACGGCCATAAGGACATGTAGTAGGCCTCTGTCGGTCGTAGCTGACCATAGATAGAGTATAACATGACCTACGATTAGCTATTTGTCTGGGCGGTCTGCTCGACCCGAGCTGCGTTACCTGTGGCTGTAGAGACCGATGCAACAGTGCAGTCTCTGTCGCAGTGGTCACATCTGTACGTTGACACTGGTTTGGCGACTATCATCCCCTTTCTGCGGGCTCGCTTTTCTGCTGCAGCAGCTGTCATGAATAAATGGTTAAAATCTTATCAGCTTCATCCATATGATATGTGGCTATCCAATCAATGCTGTTTTTCTGTGGAACAAGATTTCATGTTCTGAACATTGAAAACCCGGAAAAGACCATGTGCAATCAGCTGGGCTGTAGTAACAAATGATAGCTATTAGTATCTCTATGACTTTCGGCTTTCTCTGCTTCAGTCAGTCTGTTGGAGCGCTAGTCATACTTTGTGACTTTTTTCCTTGGAGTGTGCAAACAGCTACCTCTGCTTCTTTAGGAAACGAGATTTTACAAGATTCACTGCCGGGGTCGATAGCTTGGTCCACCAGTCTATCGGTGTCTTAGTGGAGCCGGTAATTGCAGAAGAGTTCTTTTTAGTCTTCAGTCCACTTCCAGCTACGTCTGTAAGTTCTGTCCTGAGGCTACTGTTTTTCTATAGCTATAAACCTCGGTGGCTCTCATCTCTGTACTTCTCTTTTAAATCTCTGTCTGTCTGTCTGTCGGTCGGTCGGTCGGTCTGTCTGCCTGTTTTTCAGCCAGTCTGTCAGTCTGCCTGCCTGTTTGTCTGTCGGTCGGTCGGTCCGTCTGTCCAATTTTCTGTCTGTCTGCCTGTCCGTCTGTCTGTCTTCCTCTGTCTCTGTCTCTGCCTCTTTGTCTCTGTCTGTCTGTCTGTCTGTCTGTCTGTCTGTCTGTCTGTCTCTCTCTCTCTCTCTCTCTCTCTCTCTCTCTCTCTCCTCTCAATAACCATTTCAGAACCCACCTAATCACAAAAAGCAGCCACAAAGACTGTAACGTATGGCTCTCATTGTCCAGTTTCTTTCCCACATACGTCGGCATCAATCAAAGGACAAAAGTGTCTGCCCTCGACATTAAAAACAACTTCACAGCGTCGTTCAAACGGGTCTTCGTCTCGCGAGCAAGTTCTTAGACTCTCGCTTCGAAGTGAAAAGTTTCAGTTTGGCGTTTCGGCTTATCTTCAAGCAACCAGTCTGTTGAGTAGAAAAATGAAGCACACACACAACACACACACACACACACACACACACACACACACACACACACACAACACACACCAGGCACACACACACAAACCACACACACACACACACACACACACACACACACACACACACACACACACACACAACACACACACACACACACACCACCCTTTTCTCTTCCCAACGATTAAATGCTTTGACGGAGGCTTCCTCTTTCTGTATAGCTCACGTCTGGCGTGCTTTCAAAGAGGGGTCAGGGAGGTAGTATCGCTTGGTTTTAGTGTGCGTGTTATTTGTAGTTACCAAGATCAATGTCACTGTTCCGTTTCATGTTCTGCATCTTGACGGTTACTCTGGGGTAGAGTCGTGAGTCCTGATCCATAATTAGTCACAGTGACGACAACTTACGGGTTCACCTGGCAGAGGTTTATTTTTTGTTCAATGTCTTCGTCTGCCCGTGTTTTGATGGCAGACCGACGTTTGTGCTTTTTAGACTGATGCGTGGAAATGACATAACAAAGTCGGTTTTCTTTCCAGTTGCTTACCCCGAAGACGAAATGTGTCTTTTTTTAAAGCTTGTATGGAATTAAACAAAACTCCAGCGGATTATTTGCTGATTATTTTTTTTTTCGTGGATTCGGTTTGTAAGTTCTTCATCGAGTTGATGAAATGTCCGATAGTCTATGTTGTATTGAGCGACGCAACGATGGAATTCATTACAAACCGACATTGTCACAGAACATCCTAATGTGGCAGTGTTGTGAAGGTTACCGTTGCAATAGAAAGAAAAGAAAAGAAACACCCAAAGATGTGAAAAGGATACACCCGAAATGTGTGGGGTGGGGCCCAGAGAAGTGCTGACTTCAACTGCCAAACAACTAGCTGGGAGCAATCCCTCACTGCCCTTGGAAGCCTGGGCTGTGTTGACATAGAGTCCAGGCACACACACGTGGCATTCGTTTAAGACGCAAAGGGACGTAATTGCTCCCTGGCAGATGCCATTGTGTAATGACCACCGGCTGTGACGTGACGCAACATAACCTCCACGGGAGCCCAGCCCATATTTCGTGACTGCAAAGCCCATCGGCGTACCTTAGTAAGAGAAACTTTCCATCAAAATACTGAAGCTGATTTATTGAAGTCTGCATGTTTCCTGGACATGCTAATATGTTCTCAATATTTGAGAGGTCTAAACGTCCTTGACGAAAAGAGGCGTCTGTATGGGAGGTGGGTCTGAAAGGAGTTTTTTTTCGTCCAGTGCATGAGACATTCTGACTGATACCAATTGTGACTGTTGTCTTTTCGTAATTAAACGAGAAACGAGGCTGCCATCGTGAAAACTAGTCAAATGCAGCGGAGCCTGTTCAGCCAGCACTTCGTGTGTCTACTTTTTACTATTTCCATCCGCTTTTTTGTTAAGTGTATGCCTGTTGTGTCTGCTTTTTACTACTCCGCCATGCATGTCTCGTTCAGCCTCACTTCTTTTGTCTATTCTATGTTATTGTGTCCTGCATGAAGCGTTCCGCCAGCTCTACTTTAAGAAAAAAAAAACCTACTCTGCCCTGCATGTTTCATTCAGAATGTACTTCTCTTGTCTTTTTTTTTACTGCTCTGTCCTGTGTGTTCCTTTCAGAATTCACATCTTTTGTCTACATATTTACCATATTTTAAACATGTTTCGTTAAACATGTACTTCTTGTGTCTATTTGAAACTGTTTTGGCGGTGTTGTACCATTCTGCCAACTCTACGCTCCTCATCTTTTGTTGTTGTTGTTGTTGTTGTTGTTGTTGTTGTTTTGGTTTCGGTTTTCACTACATTAGTTAGTCAACTAGCAATACTTTTGCTGGCCTCATAGATGCTGACGTACTCGCGAAACATAAAACAACAACAACATATAACTGATTACCTCGTCCAGAATTCAGACAGGCAGGCTGTGTTGTGATGCGGTTACATAACGGACTATCATTACATGACTAAAAATTAAAGAGAATTTAAAAAAAACGTATTTAAAAAGCCGAAATGCAACACAACATAACAAACATTCCTGCTGATGTCAACGTCTTTTTGTGACACACAAAGTGTTCGAAGCTGCAGTATGACGCAGTGGAAAGTGCAGCTGGGACAGTTATGACTGCACGCCCTAGTTCTTATATTAATTGATCTCTTGTGCATGGCAGCATTTTGAAGTTATGGTCATGTTCAATTTGAAACCAAAAGCAGAACGGTGTACACCCGTAGCCTTGCAGGTAACGCACACATGGTTCATATATCGC
>CM065720.1:17153945-17158945 GCA_033310375.1 Conus canariensis
AAAAAAGAAACATGTTCCCTTTTTAGTAATCTAAAATAAGATGGTAAGCACAATTTTGATAGTCTGCATTTGCCATTTAAAATTTCGTGGATTGAAAAAAAAAAGAAAAAAAAGGACAGCGATGTACCAATCAGGATAGAAAGACATGTGACTAGACGTGTTGTAATGATTACAGTAAATATCCTTTCGGCCAATCCTCATGGATTTGAAGAAAACAGTTTGGCAAATAGTTCCAGTGCTTCATCTACTATCACACCCACTGTTTTCCTGTTTCTGGGGAAAAAGACGCTTCGTACATTGTTAAAGCGCCGTTTAGAAGGTTGGTGACTTCGTGTTTCAGTTTTCGTTGTCTTGAATGTTGTTATTCATGCGCGAAAAAGATCAAGCAGGTCGAAACACGTCGTGTTTGCCCTGTAATCTGTTTGTTTCGTTTCGCAAGACACACATATTTTTCTTCTAAATTTGTTTTAACTTCCCCCTGCAATTAGTTCCCTTTGAAACTAGTCGATAGTCACAAAGATTGGTTCCACCAAACACTGTTTTTTTTTGTGGTTTGTTTGTTTGTTGTTGTTTTTTTCAGAAAGACTATTTTTGTCTGTGTTACGTTGACGGTTGTTCTGTACGGACCAAAACGTTCCCTCTACCACACAGCTGTGCACTGTTTGTAACATAGTCTCAACACGTCATGATCTGATGGAGCATAGTTCAAAACATGGCAAACAGTACATCACCTAGTGCGATCTGAGATGGGATGCATGTACAAGATGAAATCGGAGCAAGGTTCACATGGGGATAGCATTTGGCAAGATGGAGGGATTAGATCACGTATCATGAGATACCAGCAGCAGCAGCAGCAGCAGTAGTAGTAGTAGTAGTAGTAGTAACAGTAGTAGCAGTAGTAGTAGTAGTAGTAGTAGCAGTAGTCGGCGGCTGCGGCGGCAAGAGCAACGTCGTCATCGTCGTCGCTGTCGTATCAGTAGTCGTCGTCGTGGTCGTCGTCGTAGGATTGAGTGTGTGTTGTGTGTGTGTATGTGTTGTGTGTGTGTGTGTGTGTGTGTGTGTGTGTGTGTGTGTGTGTGTGTGTGTGTTTTAATTCTATATTTGTGTGCTTCTTTATGTGTTGTGCGTATGTGTAGTATTTGCACCTTTGTCCCACATGTTCGCTTTTCCCATTCTTTCATGTTCACATTTATTATTTGTTTCCCCTTTTTTGTACTGGTTCTTCATTTGTTGGCTGGACAGCACTGTTTGATTGATACACGCTTGTTCCTTGATTGAATAATCGACTGATGACTAAGACAGTATAGCAAACTAAAAATGAAGTCGACAAACAGTCTCTTGCTGTATATATTTAGCTCTTTGCTTTTTACACGGCTTTTAGCATCCTCTCTACGAGGGGTACATATATACACTAATGAAATGTCACGAAAATCTAGTTCAATTACTGCTGTTCAAAGAATCTTCCGCCCCTCCCCCTTCCTTCCGCTCTCTCTCTCTCTCTCTCTCTCTCTCTCTCTCTCTCTCTCTCTCTCTCTCTGTTTGTCAGTCAGTCTGTCTGTCTGTCTCTCTCTCTTTCTCTCTCTCCACACACACACATCCACTACACTCACACACACACACACACACACACACACACACACACACACACACACACACACACAACACAACACATTGACTAACTGAAACCAGTTACTGTGAGATTAACATAGTGTTGTACTGACATTTTGAAAAACCTTAACAAATTAACGAGAAACGAAAATAATACAAATGACATCTGAATGACATACAAATCATAAAGGAAAATGAACAAGGAAACATTTCACACACACACACACACACACACACACACACACACACACACACACACACACACACACACACACACACACACACACACACACACACACACACGGATCCCCTCCCCCCCCCCCCCCCCCCCCCCCTCTGTCATTGTATTTCATCTATCAGAGGAGGAATGATATGATTTTGCTAACAAACTGAATGATTTTTATTGCCGTTTTGAAATGAGACATATTGGTGAACATTTGGAAACCGTTATGTCGAATATTCCAAACAGCTGTGATGACAATATTGGAGTTTTACATATTGATGGTTGTGTTGTTCGAGATTTGTTCAAAAAGTAAAGCTGCAGGCCAGACAATATTTGTGGAAATCGTTTTTAAAAAATCATGTTTAGAACAATTGTCATATGTTTTCTGTAGGTTGTTCTCATGATCTTTGAATTGTGGAGTTGTGCCCTCTGTCTGCAAAAATCAACAATTTATCATGTACCAAAAACAAGGAATCCTAGCATTTTGAATGACTACATTCATTGAATGACTACATACAATGTTACATTGGCATCTCTTGTAATGAAATCTTTTGAACGCCTTGTCCTTCAGATTCTTCTTCTCAAGCCAAACAGCTTTGTAACCCACACCAATTTGCATACAAACAGAACAGAAGTACAGATGATGCAATAATCCCTTTTTAAACCATCCATACATACATCTTGAAAATATAGATTCTTTTGTTCGCATCCTGTTTATTGATTTCTCAGCAGCTTTTTAATAATATTCAATCACACATAATGGCAAAGAAACTCCAAACTTTACAGGTCAACCCAAAACTGATTTTATAGATTGTGGATTGTCAGTCAACAGGTCACAGTGCGTACGCTTTGAGGGAAAATATTCGTCAGTAAGAATCACATTTTACCGGTGCACCTCGAGGCACCGTTCTCTCCCCAGTAGTCTACTCTTTATACTAGTAATTGCACTGGTTCTTCTGTCACTCCTGTCATAGAGTACTCAGACGATTCTGCTTTAGAAGACCTGTCCAATACAGATACCATTTATTTTCAAGAGGTGGGACGTTTCTGTACATGGTGCAAAGAGAACTGTCTAGATTTGAATGTTAGTAAGACGAAGGAGATAGTAACTGATTTTCGAAGAAACCCAGCTCCTGCCCCTCACTTGTATATCAAAAACACCAAAGTGGAACGTGTAAGTGATTGTAAGTATATGGGTGTTATTTTAGAGGATAAGCTGAATCTTAATGTACGTACTCAATTTATCTACAAAAAATGCCAATCTAGAATATACTGTCTTCAGAAACTTCGGTTACTTGCTGTTGAAAAGGACATCTACAATATGTTTTATATGTGTTTTGTAGAATCAGTGTTGTCCTTTGGCTTTTTATGCTGGTTTGGAAATCGTAGCGTGAAAAACAAAAGCATTTTAAACAGAGAGGTGAACACGTGTGGACATATTATTAGCAAAAAACAAGAACGGTTAAACAAATTGTATGAATGTCGTGTCACACAAAAAGCTGTGAACATTGCTGCCGACATTTATAATTTTCTTTCCAAAAATTTCAATGTTCTACCATCTGGACAAAGACTCTAAGTTCCAAAATTCAAAACAAATAGAACAAAAAACAGTTTGGTTCCTATTTCCATCAAACTCCTGAAACAAAACTGAACTTTAGATAAGATCCGATTCAACAAGCTTGTTTGTGTGCATGTGTGTGTGTATATTATTCTCTCTCTCTCTCTCTCTCTCTCTCTCTCTCTCTCTCTCTCTCTCTCTTGTTCTCTGTGCGTGTGTGTGTGTGTGTGTGTGTGTGTGTGGTGTGTGTGTGTGTGTGTGTGTGTGGTGCGTGCGTATGTGTTGTGTGTGTGTGTGTGTGTGTGTGTGTGTGTGTGTGTGTGTGTGTGTTGCGTGTGTATGTGTGTGTGTTGGTGTGTGTGTGTGTGGTGTGTGTGTGTGTGTGTGTGTGTGTGTGTGTGTGTGGTGGTGTGTGTGTGTGTGTGTGGATGGGGTGTGTGTGTGTGATTTTTTATTTGTGATTTGTTAAATATAGATCCATAGACATGTTTTTATGACCTCTCTTAATTTCTCTTTAGAGATAATAATGTGTTCCTGACTTGTCTTGATTTACCGTTTGTGATATAACCTCTCTCTCTCTCTCTCTCTCTCTCTCTCTCTCTCTCTCTCTCTCTCTCTCTCTCTCTCTCTCTCTCTCTCTCTCTCTGCTTCTTGTCACTGCCTCTCCCGATGTACAAAGGCCGGTTGTTTTCTCACTGAAGTTCTCGTGCACACTATCGTGTGACAAATGTTCACTGCCTTTTCTTTCTTTCTTTCTTTTTATCTATCTCTTTTCCTTTTTTGTTGTTGTTTTTGTTTGTTTGGTTGTTTCTTAAGGTGGGCCAGATGTTGGGAAATGCGTGTTTTCCCTTTTGGTTGAAGAGCCACCGTCCCGCACTCTTTCCTCTAATTATATACTGCATGATTCATTCTCCATTGTTATGTATTCGTTGGTGTATAGATGTTGATGTGCAGTTCTGTACGATGTTTCCTTTCACATGTCTAGATCTCTTTGTTTAGGGCTGGATAACACACACACACACACACACACACACACACACACACACACACACACACACACACACACACATGCTCTGTTGCTACCCCCCCCCCCCCCCCCCCCACCACCTCCCCCCATAAACAACATTTCCTTCTTCGTTTCGTTCGTTCGTATTGTTCGTACTCTCTCACAGAGACAGACAAAAATAAATATTGGATATTCTGAAAGTACGAAGGCTTTACTGGTTTTGAAATAAGAGCCAGATGTTATTATCTAGTAATTTCAGAAACAAACATGGGCGGTGATAAAAAAGGAAAAGTCTTCCTCCTCCTCACTGTCTGTTACACTCTATTATTCTGGAATCTCCAGAGGGCACGGTAGCCCCTGGAGGTCGTGTAAAACACAGACGTGGGCAAGAGCCAACATAAAGAGACAGAGAAGCTTGGAAAAGTAGGATTAATCTTCACTTCAAGTCCCAGATACAAAAAAAGAAAAGCTGTGATGTGTTGTCTTTCCTGGTGTTATCATCGACGTGGGTGCATGAGGCGTTGGTTTTTAACTTTTTTTTTTCTTTTTCTAAGAAACAGAAATCAGTTGCTATCCATGGTGGGGATGAAAGGTTAGTGTTTTGC
>CM065720.1:17166445-17173945 GCA_033310375.1 Conus canariensis
TCGCATTCTAAGCTGCCTAAAGAAAGAAGTAGCACTCGCAGACAGAACTGATTTTCGTATGTTTTTCATTCCACTATTAAAACAGAGAAACAAAACTTTTTACCTTGAGAAACTAACATAAGTCTTTTTTTTCCTTTTGCAAGTTAGTAGTACTTTACACCTTTTAGCCATTTCAAACCTCTGCAAGGCCACTGTCACGTCATTAGTTTTGTTCATTCTGTTATTGTAGGTTAATCGACAAGGATATATAACACGAACACTTGTGTATGTGATTGTATTCATGATTTTGATACGATTTTCAACGTTAAATGTCAGCATCTTGGATGTACAAACGACTATACTTTTCCTGCCTTTCGCCTGTCTCCGCCGATTGCGTTTAGTTATTGCACAAGGTCCAAATACTTCTGTCTGTCTGACTGCGTGTGTGTGTGTGTGTGTGTGTGTGTGTGTGTGTGTGTGTGTGTGTGTGTGTGTGTGTGTGTGTGTGTGTGTGTGTGTGTCCGACTCCGTCAGTACCTATTATCTGTCTGTCTGTCTATCAGTCTCTCTGCCAATATGTCTGTCTATATATCTGTCTCTGCCTCTGTGTCTGACTGTCTCTGCCTCTGTCTCTGTCACTGTTTCTCTTTGTCTCTGTCTGTCTGTCTGTCTGTCTCTCTGTCTGTCTGTCTGTCTGTCTGTCTCTCTCTCTCTCTCTCTCTCTCTCTCTCTCTCTCTCTCTCTCTCTCTCTGTTATTACAACAACACGAGAATGGAAAGTTTAACTGGGTGTCCAAAGTAAAGAAATTCTTGACAGAAAACGGGTTTGGTGTTGTTTGGTTAAATCAAGAAGTAGGGAACGATAAGCTGTTCATTTCTGAATTGAACGATAGACTGGTGTGTATGTTTAAACAAAATTGGCATTCTAACATGGAAGGAAATGATAAATATGAAATGTTCCTTTCATTTAACACTAACCTGCAAGCTGAAAAGTACCTATCAGTAGTAACAGACAGATGGCATAGAACTGTACTTGCACGTTTTCGAACCAGAACCTTGGGTCTACATGCAAACAAAATATGGTTCATGCCTGGCACAACAGCAATTAATAACTGTCCAGTATGTAAGTTAAATGACAATGAAGACGAGTGCCACTTCTTATTCCACTGCGAAGCTTACAGACAAATCCGCGAAAAATGTAGCTTATTTCAGTTGCCTGCTGTAAAAAGCCACAATCTAGCCCGTGTGCTGACACTGGAAAATGAGCTGTTAATCAAATCTCTAGCGAAATACATTGCCGAAGCATGTAAAGTTAGAAAAAACACGCTGACTTGATTTTCTGTTTAATAAACTCTTTCCTTATTCAGTGCCCAGCGGTCATTGGTTATGAGATTATGAATGTAACTTACTTGAATGTACATGCGCGCGCGCGCGCGCGCGCGCGCGTGTGTGTGTGTGTGTGGTGTGTGTGTGTGTGTGTGTGTGTGTGTGTGTGTTGCATATGAATATGTGCGTAGGCACGTATATACACTGTGTGTATGTATGTATGTACGTGTGTATGTGTATATGTATGTATGTGTATGTGTATGTATATGTATGTGTGGTATAACTGTACCTACATATATACAATGTTTATAGTTGTGTTAAAGTTAGTCGCTATATTAGATCTTTTTCATGGGTGAATACGCCCCCATATCATGATGGCTGTACTGCTATTGACATTAAAATATCAATGAGTCAATGAGTCTCTCTCTCTGTGAACTATCTATCTATCTATCTATCTATCTATCTATCTATCTATCATCTATTATCTATTACTATCTACTTCTTCTTCTATCTATCTACTAGCTAGCTAGCTAGCTAGTAGCTACCTACCTACCTACCTACTTGCCTACATATCTACATGTCTGTTTGTCTATCTATCTATCTATCTACTATCTATCTATCTATTAGCTAGCTATCTACCTACCTATCTATCTACATGTCTGTTTGTCTGTCTATCTATCTATCTATCTACTATCTATCTATATGTCTGTTTGTCTATCTATCTATCTGTCTCTCTATCTATCTACCTATCTATCTGTTTGTTTCCGACTTTCCCTGTATATGTCTGTCTGTCTGTCTGCCTCTCTCTCTCTGTCTCTCCCTCCTTCCCTCCCTCTCTCTCTCTCCCTCTCTCCTCCCTCTTTATCTGCTCTCCCTCCATCCCCCCCTCTCTCTCTCTGAACCTGTGTCTGTCTTTGCTTGTCTATCTCTGTCTGTCTTTCTATCTCTCTTTGTCTCTCTGTTTCTCGTCTGTCTGTCCATCTCTCCCTCTCTCTCCCTCCCTCCCTCTCTCCCTCCCTACTTCCACTCTCTCCTCACTCTCTGCTCTCTCACTCTTGCCTTCTCTCTCCTCTCTCTATTCTCTTCTCTCCTCTCATCTGTCTCTCTCTCTCTCTCTCTCTCTTCTCTCTCTCCATCTCTCCTCTCTCTCTCTCAAGTGTTGTCATCACCAATCAGCATCAGCCCTCACAGTGCTTCTAAAGCATGCAATGTTAAGTGCACGCCGAGGAACCAGATCTCCAGCCCTCCTGGAGGAAAACAAAAGTTTTATGTCCCAGGTTCAAAGAATGTACTAAGACGTGCACTGCACGTGAGAGCGAAGAAGAGGCTGGGCTTGGCCTGGAGGGACATCAAGCAAGGAAGACAACTCGCCTGAAAAGAAAACAAAACGGACACTCGAAAGGTCAACCGCTAAATTAATTGCTCAAAAACATTTAACAACGTCAACGAGGAACTGTAATCAGCGAAACAAAGGGGGGGGGGGGGGGGGGGGGGGGGGGGGGGGGGGCGCAGAAGAAGAGAAAAAAAAAAAAAGAAAACGTAACAACATCATCAAAGAGAAAGAGAACAAGAGAGAAGAATAAGAAAAAAAAAAAGGAATGATTTAATAGATATAAGAGAAGAAGAAGAAGAAGAGGAAGAAGAAAAAAGAAGACGACGAGGATGATGATGATGGTGATGATGATGATGATGATGATGATGATGATGATGATGAAAACGAATTTCACTGACCTTAGAAATGATTATCACACCCCTCGCAGACACTTTACAGGCCTAAATCACCTGCAAACACACCCAAATATCAAGATTTTTTTTTTTTTTTTGAAACTGCGATTCTGTCTCGTGTGTGTGTGTGTGTGTGTGTGTGTGTGTGTGTGTGTGTGTGTGTGTGTGTGTGTGTCTGTGTGTTGTGTGTGTGCGCGCGCGCGCGCGCGGCTGGCGCGTGTGTGTGTGTTGCGCTGCGTGCGTGCGTGCGTGCGTGCGTGCGTGCGTGTGTGTGTGTGTGTGTGTGTGTGTGTGTGTGCGTGGTGTGTGTGTGTGTCTGAGATGATTTATTTGTTAGGCCAGAGGCCCATACAAATGGAATTCACATGTGCAATGGTGTTACATATCAATAGCTATGTTTTCAAGAGCATCTTTTCTTATCATATATGCTTTGTATACATATATACAGAGCCTGAAAATTACATTATCATTTCCATTTGAGAGCAGCAAAGACATTTTAAACATTGAAGGACATCTGTAATATTTACGAGATATTAATTGACCACGCAGTTCAGTATATTTAGGGCAAACCAATAGAAAGTGCAGTTCTGTTTCAAGAGTATCTGTACAGAATGGACAAAAAACGTTAATATCCATATTAACATTGCGAAAGTTGACAGAACGCGAACGCAACGGTAACATACCAGTTCCAAATCTGGTTAACATCTTACGCATGTTAATACATTTAACCACACGGAAATAGGGGCACAAAGACAGTGACTGACCATACGTAGCATAAACGTTGTAAAATTTGTGCGATTCGAGAGCAGAATGCCATTCCTGTCTACAACAATCAATCAAACGCTGTTTTATTTGGACAATAAACAGCTTATCATCCCGTACAGACTGTGCTTCCCACACAAACCCAAAACCAAACATATAAAGCATGTTTCTAACTTTACATGCCCATGTGGAATAATTTTGTTCCTGTAGAGTCAGAAGCATTGAATAAGCTTTTCTAGGGAGTCTATAATCATCCATAGTAACAACACGCAACCACAATTTTACACATTTTGCGAAAATATTGACTTTTAGAGGATATCTGCCTAATTCTCCATAAACCAAATGCTTTGGTGTTCTCTGCGTAACACACATAAAACGCTTCAATGCTGACAAGTGAACTCTCTCAATAATAACATGATCACACATAACGCCCCATATTTCCGCACCATACAATATGATTGGCTGTACTTGACTGTCAAATAACTTAAAAAATATTTCTGGTGAATGTTCTCCAATTGACCACAGTATTCGTATTATTGCTACAACCCCTTTTTGAGCACGATCGGACAAGTCTCGCAATGTAGACTGGAATGAAAGCCGTGCCGTGAGGATAATGCCAAGGTATTTATACATATATACAACAGTTAATGCGTCATTTCCATATGTCCGTTTTTCATTTACAGCTAAATAACCCCCATTTCTGAAGACAATAACACTTGATTTACCAGAATTTACAATTAAATCCAGTCGATTCGCTGTACTGTACAAAATGTTCAATTTCGTTTGGAGTCCAATAACACTGTCAGACACAAGAGCAACGTCATCTGCGAACAACAAGATCAGTATTTCAATCAGATCAGGTGATAACTGAATACCATGTCTACCGTTTCCGTTAATTTCTTTTGTAAGCTCATTAATTAGCAGGGAAAACAAAACTGGAGAACATACTTTACCCTGTTTCAGACCTCTAGGGCACAAGAAAACATCAGTTAAATCAGCACCAACTCGCACACGGGCTTGAACGATAGAGTACATACTTTTCAATGCATTCAAAAGTTTACCTTTAATTCCGTTTGCATGAAGAATTTTCCATAGCTTGTCCCTGCTTACTGTATCGAAGGCTTTTCGGAAATCTATAAAGGCGACATAAAGTTTTCTGTGCCTTAGCAACTGTTTTTGTACACACGCCATAAGAGTAAATATATGATCAGTAGTACAATGGTTATCCCTAAAACCAGCTTGTTCCTCTCCTACCACCTCATTGGTCTCAATCCACTTTGTAAGTCTTTTATTCAATACAAAACTGTACAATTTGCTGCGTATATTCAATAAAGATATTCCACGGTAGGTGTCAGGCTGATTCGAGTCGCCCTTCTTGTGCAAAGGTTGTAAAACAGCCACTGTCCAATCAGCAGGAAATAGACCATTGTCAAAGAAGTGACTGAATAATTCTAACAGAAAAAGCAAAATATTGACGGTGCTGTTTTTATAAAACTCGCCTATTAATCCGTCAGGACCTGCGGCTTTCTTGTTCTTCAAGGCATCAATAGCACATACAATTTCATGCGCAGATATCGGTTGATCTAGCTCCCTGTGATCATTCTGGGTCTGGATATTCATATTATCATAATACTCATCAAACACGGCGTCGGAGTTCAGACAAATTTGCGGCACTTCGTTAAACACATTACGGAAATGTTCAAACCATTCCTGAGGAGAAATAGTATTATAGACACCTTGTCTTGGCCTTACAGAACGAACAGTATCCCAGAACTGTTTACTGTCATTTAAATGTCGATGTAATGACTGAAGAACATTTGCCTTATGTGTTTTCTGTTTCAGCCTCAGTAATTCCTTGTATTCCCTTCTCTTTTGACAATATTCTAATCTATCAGATACCTCATCAGATCTATTATATTTATGCAATAATCCCCATAATACTTTTCGGCTCTGTTTACATTCCAGATCGAACCAAATTTTCTGTTTCTCGCCGTCAAGGACCACTGTTTTCTTCATACATTCTCCAGCAAAATACAAGCATTCATTAAACATGAGTACAGACTGGTCAACATCAGTGTCCACAAGGGTAATAGCATTAATAACAATATCCTTTACATTTTCAGAACTCATTCTTTCATAAAAGATATCCTTTTTATCCTCATCCCATTTGTATTTAACGACAGAAGGCCTTTTATAGGTTTTCTTCTTATCCATATTTGCATTTGCCATCTTGCACAATAAAGAAAATTCCACAGCAGGATGCTTCGTTTGAATTAAATGTTTGATGCAAAAATCACAATATGACAAGAGGGTTTTTGAAATGACAAAATAATCAATTACACTGGATCCATGTTCAGATGTGTAAGTGAAATCACCTTGATAACTCAATCGCTGTAAACCATTTAGAATACCAAGGCCAAACTCATCACAGACATTTAAGAGGTAACGCCCAAAGCCATTAATACTATTGTCCTTAGATCTTCTTTTAAAGGCATCAGTACTGTCATATCTGAGAGCAGGTTCATCTTCATCAAAAATATTGCAAATGTCATCAATAGGGTCAGAGTCACAACAATTGAGATTACCTGTTCTGGCATTTAAATCACCACACACAATCAATGGGAGGTCACCACATTCCTTAATTGTTTCTAATAAACAGTCTTCTAATATGGATACACCATTGTATATGTCAGTATCTTCATAATACCTGGAGTTTTCCGGCGGGATATCAGTCCCCACTAACAAGCAATCAGACGGTATACCAGTTAACTCGCTAGCAAGTTTTAAAACTAGAATATTAGTTTCAATGTGAACCTGGTTAACATATACTGTCAGCTCGTTCCTTATGAGAAAGGCTATTCCGCCGGATAAACGACCATGAATGCTATCAGATATTTTCACACCTGGGGAGACAAAAAGTTTGTGCAAAGGAAATACAGATTCTGATAAGGTTTCGGCAAATGTTTCAACCAAAAGAATTATATCGTATTTATTTACAAAGCTCACAACGTCAAATTCCTGAAAAAAAATTCCCCAAACCCTCAATGTTTAGCGATACTAAAAATAATTTATTACTAACGGTGGTACAGGGAGCAGCATCAGCGTCTTTATGTGCGAGATCAGGATCACTGCCAGTTGTTCCACTGCTGGACTGAATGTCTGTCTGTGGACACCAAGGGCCTTGGCCTGACTATCATCTGTGGCCACTTTTGACATGTCTGGCAATGTCACTGGAATGAGACACTTTCTGGTTGAAGATCTCGCTCCAGTTTTTGGACTGCACACCTGCCCTCCTGTCTGAAACACCACAGTTCTGGTGGCGACTTCTGGTCTGCACTGGTGAGGCCTCTAGCTGGATCCCTGGTCGATCGCTCTTCTGTTGGCGAACACTGCCACGCCCCCTGCCTGACCTGCCATTGCCATTATTGGAACCACCACCTTGAGGCAGTTGTGGGGCTGGTGTGTTCACGGGCGACCCTTTTCCAAATCCCCGGGGTGAGTGAGCTTCCTCACTCACACGCGGCTTGACTGGAAGATCCTCTGCTACCTGGCATACTCCGGACACTTCCTCTGTTGAATCTTCTGCTGCCACTGGCTGCGGACTGACGGCCCTGGCTATGCTCTTCTGTGTAGCGTTCACTGGGGTCGTCTCCTCTGTTGCACTGTCAGCTGTGGCTGACAACACCTCGCCGTCTGCATCTTCTTGGG
>CM065720.1:17196445-17203945 GCA_033310375.1 Conus canariensis
TCCGGGAGTTCTCCGGCGCTGGTTCCTCGTCCCTGTTCAGGCGTCCCGTGAGAGGGCGCTGCACCAGGCCTTTTTCACCCTTGGTGTCCGGCGGGGCCTTCAGAGGAGGAGGCGTCCTACGAGCCCCGGACCCGTCGAGAGGGCGTCGGGTGTGTGTGCGTTGGGTGTCGTGCCCATCGCGGGGAGGAGTCAGACTGCGGGAAGCCACGGTCAGCGCCGGGGTGCAGAGTCTTCGGGGAGGGTGTCGGCCCGCGGAGGAGCCACGGTCAGCGCCGGGGTGCAGAGTCTTCCGGGGAGGTGTCAGCCTGTGAGGGGCCACGTACAGCGCCGAGGACTGGAGCTTTCCGGGCCGGGATGGGTTGTCCCATGTTTGTGGTAGAAGGGGTGTAGTGTTAGGCAGTAGGGTTAGGGGTGTTAGCTACTGCCTCCTTTTAGGACGTAGTGGCCGGCACAGTGTAGGGTACTTGTCGTTGCCTCCCTTAGGGACGCAGCGACCAGTTTGGTAGTGGTCCCGGGTTAAAAGAGAAGGGTGAGTCCTGGGGAGAGGTGTGGGTGGTAGCAGTCGTTAAGAGATTAGAGTCCCTTTGGTAAATCCTTGTCCCTAGTAGTTAGTCACCACGTGTGCGGGCTATCGCTGTGTCCCCAGGTCACAGTGATATACCGCAACTGGTGTTTTAGGTTAGGTTAGGGTCTTCCAGGTCATTATAGTAGAGTAGGGTGAGTCAGCGGGAATTGAGATACTTGTGTGCAGTTGTGATGTGCGTGAGTGGTGGCGCCATGGAGTGTGTGTGAAATAAAGGAGCGTGCGTGATTGTAAAACTGTGTTAGTGTGCTGTGTTGTCTGACCTAGTGTGTGATAGGCGTGGGTAAGGGTGGTAGGGCCGTCCGGCTTAGCGACCGTGACAGTAGTAGTAGTAGCTGTAGTAGTCGTCGTCGTCGTTGTTGTAGTAGTAGAAGTAGCAGTAGAAATAGTAGTAGTAGCCCCTCTTCGCTTCCTATATAAAGTTCTTGCCTCTTGTGGCTACTGTGAGTTTAATCCTTTTGTTATCATTCTTCCTCGCCGTCCCTACTGTGCTAGTGTCATGACGAGCAGTTTGGAATGTGTCATGAACGTTATTGAGGATGGAGATGTATTAGATGTGAGCATTGAAATGATGTTGGGGAAAAAAGATTAATGTGATTTGTTGTGTATGGACTTCGGCACTTGTGGTGTAGAGCCACACTGTTTGTGCAGTTGTAGGAAAAAATCAAGTCATGGAGTGACACCAAATTAGTTAAGGCAATTTTGATTGGATAGGACGCTGGGGTTTGGATTATGAGTGAAGCTCACTTTGGTATCGGTCAGCGAATGACATGTTGAATCGGACCCGGGGATGGCTTGAAGGAAGACGGACGTAAAGAGTTGGATTGTTAACCCTTGGGGGGCTAATGGCACTTAGATTCCCTGTGACCAGGATTGGTCTGTAGCATCGCCTGATAGGTATAACAACCCTTGGGAGGTTGGTATACTAGGACTTGGGTCCTGTGACCTGTGAGAGGTCAGAAATGTCCTGTGAGAGGTCTAGAGTGTAGTTGCAGGCAGAAGTCTGCTAGGGCATAAACGTATTGCTTGTTCCCTAGAGGTGAGTTGTCAGTTGGGGATTCGTGATTTACAAAAAGAAAGAAAGAAAGAAAAAGTAATGAATAAGTATCGTGTAAATATAATGGACACATCTCGAATGATAATCTGATTCGTGAATGATTCGTGATTGATTTGTGTGACAATCGCGTATATTATTGAAAAAACAACACGATAATATTAATTTTCTTGAGAACATTTCGCTTGTTAACCCCAACTGTAGGTAGGGGCGGTTTGGAGAAACAGAGATGCTTCGTGAGTATCTGTTCGTGTTTATGTTTAATGTTGTGTGTGGAAGAGGAAAAAGAAGAAAAGAGAAAAAGGGTAAAAAAAAAAAAAAAAGGAAATCATTCTTAAAAATAATTATAGGACCTGGGGTTTCTTTCAGAACACCTCAGCGTCCAGCCAAGAGTTGGTAGCCTCCCCTGACAGATCCAAAAGATGGATTCTTAACCCAGCACACATTTCATCCTACCTGTGCCAAGATCTGAAACTGAAATGACTGGAGTTGTATTGTTTGTAAAGAATGGGACAGAAAAGAGCAGAATTGGTATTGTTGTAAATGTGTCGATATTTGTTCACTTTGGTTTTGATAAATCATACACTGGATGGAAGTGTTGTGAAACTAAACATTCGGCATGGTAGAGCTCCTTTGTATGAGTGGAGCAGATGCGTGTGTACGGAGTTTGCATGCTGCATTAGCGAACGAGTGTGTGAGAACGCGGTGTGTGACAGCTAGAGAGGACTGTAAAGAAAGGAGAGAGCGTTCCGTCTACAGCAGAAGCCAGTCGTTGTCTGTACACGCTGATGCCAACGTCAATAGAAGATGACGGCATCGCAGGCAATCGATTGTCCTTCGTGTTCATTTGTTGCTGCTGTTGTTGGAACACACGGTAATTTGTCAGCAGAACCCGCCCTGTCTTGCTCACGTCATCTATGTTTCACATTGATGATGCAGATCCTGACAAGGCACGGATTCAAGACATAGCCAATAAACTGCACGGCGCTTGGCTTCTCAGTAAGGGTGGAATTAAACACAGTCAGGTGATTCAACAGACAAAGAGAAAGACATTGCTCTTATGATCACACACACACACACACACACACACACACACACACACACACACACACACACACACACACAACATACACACACACACTACATACACATACTACACACACACACGCTCGCTCGGAGAGGACAGAGAGGAGAGAGAGAGAGAAGAGAGAAGAGAGAGAGAGAGAGAGACAGCAGTGTGGAAGGAGGACTCCAGTAAAGGAAATTCGGATGGCAAGGCAGCTTGACCCAGACAAGAAATGGGAGTGGGAGAGAAGCGAGCGGCATGAACAAGTGGGGAACAGACCCCATTGAAAACATAGAAAAAGAGGGTTAACAATCCCCACATTGACAACATGAGACAATAGAGGGTTAACAATCACCCACATTGACAACATGAGACAATAGAGGGTTAACAATCACCCACATTGACAACATGAGATAATAGAGGGCTAACAATCACCCACATTGACAACATGAGATAAAGCTGATTGTATATTCAGTACAGGTCACATACGCGTAGGCCTACTTGGTCACAGTCCGCCACTGCTATCCTTCAAAACTAAGCTGAATATAGTTAGAGCTGTCTTTTCTCGAGTGGCCTCCTTGTTATTGTGCTTCCTTATGGTCAGATGTGTGTGTGTGTGTGTGTGTGTGTGGTGTGTGCGTGTGTGTGTGTGTGTGTGTGTGTGTGTAGATAAACGATATGCATGGGAGAAAGGGAGGAAAGGAGCAGGCGTTTAGGGGTAGAGGGGCTACAGAGAGATTGTGTATCGAAAATCAAAATACAATATGTTGGATTGTATTCCGAGGAAAACAAACTCAGTTCATTGATTTAAATATGGGAGTACATATTTTGTTTTTCATTAAAGATTCTTTTGGTGTGAAATGACTATTGCTGATGAAATAAGTATTTTGCAAATTTGTGTATGGTTGAGTATTATCATTTTATACCATGTCAAAATCGATGTTCGTGTTTACGTTCTGATGAATTTTAAAAAAAAAAAAGAAAAAAAGAAAGAAAAAACTGACTTAAAGATTGAAGAAGTAAAATCGACAGGCGTGCAATATCAACAAAATAGATAATTCATGTGGATGGGTTTATAGTGAGAACACCGCACTGGTGTGTTGACGTTCGTACCAGTTATTCCTTTCTGGTTTCAAAACGGGGTGACTGCAGGCGGAAATTGACACATGAAAGCAAAACTAAAAACTATTAAGCCGCCAAGTGAAGGCAGACATGAACTGCCAATGAAACCATACATGTTTCGACCTGTTGGGTCTTCCTCAGGCAAGACAAGCAACGTTCAAAGCAAAGAAAACAAAGGACGAACAAACTGAAACTTATCATCTTATTCTCGGAGCAAACTGCAGAAACCGATTTTCGTCCTTTGTTTCCCGTTGTTTTGACTGTCTGTTCTGATTGAAGAAGATCTTATATGTCAAAACGCGTCGCGTTTGTTTTTGTAATTTGTTGGAAGTTTGGTTCGGCAGCTCTAAAGTTCCACCTTCATTTGCATCTGTTATTCTGACTAAGAAATTCAGAACACTTTGAACACGGATTATCGTCTTCACCCCCCACACCTACTTGTTAGACTGCACGAACAACGTAGAACAAAAAATATAAAACCGATATTTGACCGCCTCTTACAACACACTATTGAACTTTTGTTCGAGCAAACTGTCCCCCGGTCAGAAGCCTTGATGTCCAAACGTGATGCAGACAACAAAGGCCGTATTCCATCGACACTTATCTACCCCCCCCCCTCCCCCCCTAACATTCCTGTCAAAAAAATCCTCTTACGCCATTTCCAAAATCTTGATAATCTGATCCAAAGCTGATATCGATCTTCCCCAAACCTCCCCTTATCGCCCACAAGAGAGACAAAGACCTTCGCGACCTGGTGCGATCCAAATTTGATTAAAAAAAAAAAAAAAAAAAAAAAAAACCAACTCCTCAGCTGCAAACTACCAGTGCGGTCAACCTGCATGTAAAGCCTGCACTTCCATAGCCAACATCCACAGCATCACTGGCCCCAAAGGAAAATTCAGTGTCCAGTCCCATTTCACCTGCCAGTACTATCAACCTGGTGTACGTACTGAGATGTAGCCTCTACTCAAAGTTGTACGCTGGGCAAACAAATAGTACCCTCAACGAACTCTTTGTAGAGCATCCAGAGCCACCCAGTCGTCTCATCCAACACCAGTGGGGATTCATTTCAACGCTGATTGCCACAGGCAAACCCATACTTCCGTCACTGCTGTTCGGCAAAACCACTCCTCAGCTCCAGGAAAAAAAAATTCACGGAGACAAGAATCCTCTCTCGCCTTGGCACCACAGTCCCTGATGGACTCAACTCCCACATCTGATTTTTTTTTAAAGTCTGAATCATTCCAGCTCTTTGCCCTCACTTTCCTTTCCCCTGATCTCTCCCCCATCCCTTTCTCTCTACACCCTCCTCCCCCAATTTGTCCACTCCACCATATGTACGCTCACACCCTATGTACATATGTAGCATACTTATAACATAACATGTAGATCATAACATGCACACCCGAAACACTATCCCCACCATCCAAGTATGCATACTCGTAGACATATACACATGCGGACAATCCGTATGCACCTTTTTGTAGGAGTTTCCACCCAACCCCCCATCCCAACACACACCCCTCACTCCCACAGTTTTTTTTTTTTTTTTTTTTCTGTTTTTTGTTTCCTCATAACACGCTCGAGCGCCCCCTTCCAAGCATAAGGTTCCTCCCCTACCACTCTCTTTTTCTGTATTTCTATCTCAGTTTGTCTTTTCCCTCTATCTGCCTCTGTTTTGATCACGCACGCACGCACGCACACACACACACACACACACACACACACACACACACACACACACACACACATCCGCGCGCGCGCGCACGCACGCACGCACACACACACACACACACACACACACACACACACACACACACATCCGCGCGCGCGCGCACGCACACACACACACACACACACACACACACACACACACACACACACACACACACACACACACACACACACCTCTTTAAACACGTATTCGTCTGTTTACGTACGTTTTCATACGTCATTGCCTACACGTATTTGTTTAACTTTCGTTTTAGGTCACAAGTCCTCAAGACGGTCTATGACCGAAACGTTAAAGATTTCTTTTTTTTTCCCCCAATCTTCTGATCATCCTTAAATACTGTGCGTAGAACAGAGCTTCGTCTCCATTTCTTTCTTTTTTTCTTTTCTTTTCTTTTTTGTTGATTTTGAATTCTGTTACCCGTTTCGACTCTGAGATTTAATGTTCATTCTTCCTTTATTACCACCCAGTTGCGTGCTGGTCTTATTTCTTTTTCTGTCACTGTAGTTTGCGTGAATCTTTTATGTTCATCTGTCTTTACTGTCGTCGAGCAATTGTGTGTTGGAAACTTTTCTCATTTCAGTCGCTTAGTATTTATGACTTTAAATTTTTAGATCTTTCTTAACTGTCGTCCGCTGTTTCTTTTTCTTTCTTTCTTTTTTTTTTCTTTTCTTTTTCTTACTTTCTCTACTTTGTGTTTTTCTTTTCTCTGTTCTTTTTTCCGGTTTTGGCCTTTATAGGCTTTTCACCTTTATTTGTTCTAAAGAGTCTATGCTTTTCGGTCTCGCTAAAATTTACGATATTTTTGTATTCCCCCTCCCCCCCCCCCCCCCCACACACCCCCACCCCCCTTTGATTGATTAAATCTGGCGACAACGTAATGGTGCCGCCGACACTTTTCAGAACTAAAACGCACTCTATCTGTCTGTTCCGCAATGTCTGTTCACCCACGCATCCCTTTCAAACATGTATTGTAGCAGCATACTTATCATTTTTCGAATTAATAAACATGGGTTATAGGTTTAGTGGACTGGCCGTCTCCCTTGAAAAGGACTTTTAATGGAAGAAGGCGTTGTGTTCAGCCGGCTTTACCTCTTCTCTCTCTCTCTCTCTCTCTCTCTCTCTCTCTCTCTCTCTCTCTGCATTAGTGTATTGTGTGTGTGTGTGTGTGTGTGTGTGTGGTGTGTGTGTGTGGTAAGCACGAGCGTACGCGCGTGCGTGCGTGCGTGTGCGTGAGATCGTGCGTGCGTGTGTCTACCTATCTATGTATTTATCCATGTATATATCTCTCTCTCTTTATCTATTCATCTTTCTATCTATTATCCCATCCACACACACACACACACACACACACACACACACACACACACAACACACACACACACACACACACATACACACACACACACACACACACACACACACACACACACACACACACACACACACATGGGGCTTGCGAGCGTGACTGCTTTCAACTAATACCCTTTCTTTTTTTTTAATCCGAAGTTACCTTTATCACTCTTTTTTGTTCGTTTTTCTTCACAGTTTTGAAAAAAAACATTAAAAAACAATAATAGCAGAAAATTAAAAGTGACAAATGTACGCAATGCGTTTCTTTTTCTCGTCTTGAAATATATTGGAAAAAAACCTCAAACTGTTCCTCAAGCTTTGAGAAAATCAATTGAAGACATACATCCTCTCTCTCTCTCTCTCTCTCTCTCTCTCTCTCTCTCTCTCTCTCTCTCTCTGTCTCTCTCTCTCTCTCTCTCTCCTCTCTCTCTCTCTCTCTCAAGGGATTTTTTTTTTCTAGTGGATCAGATGACTTGTTTCGCTGAAAGCAATGATTAAAGCATCAAAGTCTCTCTCTCTCCCATTTGCGCGCTGTCCGCGCGCCACACAACACACACACACACACACACACACACACACACACACACACA
>CM065720.1:17208945-17213945 GCA_033310375.1 Conus canariensis
TGTCATTTATGTTACGTTTGCTAGGAGGAACTTTCGTCTATGTGGGCATGCGCTGATCATCTCCACTCAAGAGTGGAGATGATCAGCGCATGCCCACATAGACGAAAGTTCCTCCTAGCAAACGTAACATAAATGACACACAGAAAGACCCTATCAGAACGTCACACATATAAAACGTAGCCAATATATCACGTCATCTGATAAAATATGTCATCTGATAAATTACGCCATCTAATAACTTCTAGAACCTGATGAGAGCGAAAGCTTGAAACAACGTTGTAGTTCGGAGACTCAAGAAATCTTATATACATACATATATATATATATATATATATATATATATATATATATCAAGAGAGAGAGAGAGAGAGAGAGAGAGAGAGAGAGAGAGAGAGAGAGAGAGAGAGTTGAAGTAAAAAGGCAAAACAAGCAGTGTAAACAGATATAATCCGATATTTCGAGCGGCTGCTCTTTTTCAAGGGCGACAGAGTGTGTAATCACGTCAAAAGTATATATGTATGCACACACACACACACACACACACACACACACACACACACACACACACACACACACACACACACATCCTCGTCACCTGTATGCTGTATTTTAAAGCCGCAGGTTTAGTCTCTGTAATCACAGTATGTACAGGTGTGGGGGAATTGGGGAGGGAGTTATTTGGCAGTTTGTGGTGTAGGATGTATGGGAGAAAAGGGACGGGAAAGAGGGAAAGGGTGCGCGTGTAGGTCAAAGAGGTGTTCTCAAGAGTTGAGTGTGTGTGTGTGTGTGTGTGTTTTTTTAACGATCTATCGATCGTTGGTGTCATGTTCTTCTCACTGTTTTTCTCTTCCTCCTCGTCCTCTTCCTCTTCCTCCTCCTCTCATCTACCTCCCCTGCTCTTCCTCTTCTTCCTCCTCCATTAGACCACCACCACCACCACCACCAACAACAACAACAACATCATCATCATCATCATCATCATCATCATCATCATCATCATCATCATCATCATCATCATCGGCAGCAGCCACAGTAGGAGCATCATCATCATCATGATCATCATCATGTTGATCATCGTCATCATCATCTTCATCATCATCAACATCATGATTATGATCATGATGATGATGGGGATGATAGGGTTGAAGAGTAGTGCAGTCAAGAGAGAGAGAGAGAGAGAGAGAGAGAGAGAGGGAGGGAGGGAGGGAGGGAGAGATGGTGGAGGTTGAGAAGCGTTTCAGAGATACTGATTACGGGAGAAAAAAAAAAAAGTAACGTTCACCACCAAAATTGCTCATGGAAATACGGACAGGAAAAATCCTTGTCAAACGCAGATAACTCCCCCGTCAAATCAAAGTTGACACAGTGCAGGCCCCTGCGTGCTTGAACTCTCCTCTGTGAACTTGCTTCTCACAGTGACGAGAGAGTGGTGTGGGTGGGATGGAAATGAAGTCGAAATTACTTGGTTTGATTTCAGATTCTGTACCTTGTTATTCATTTATTTATTTATTTATTTGTTTGTTTATCATTCATTTATTTATTGACTTATTTATCTGTTTAATTACTTATTTATTCATTTACTTATCCATTTTATGTATTTATTCATTTATTTGTTTGTTTATTTATTTTTGTTCTTTTGTGTAAATACTGTATGTTCAAGTAGATTGTGAGGATGCTCATGGAATGGGAGTGTGGCAGCTTGAAAAAAGACGAAATGATAATAATAATGATGATATTATTATTACAGTAGTAGTAGTAGTAACAATCATAATAATGATAATAACAACAACAACGACAACAACAACAACAATATAATAATAATAATAATATACTACTACTACCAATAACAACAACAACAACAACAACAACAATAATAATGATAATGATAACAATAATAATGAAATAATAATAATAATAATAACGTTTTAATGAAGACGTCGTGCTAGGAAAAACAGATATTAACAAAACAAAACAAACAAAAAAATCTTTGACGTACTTTTATGCAGGCTCAGTGAGTAGCCTGTGCTCCGTTGTCAATGTACGAGGTTGTCATGTGTTTGATGTACTAACTACACAGTCTGTCCAAAAGCTCTGGTTATCATAAATATCACTGCTTCCGTTCCGACTGCTACAACAGCTGGCTTATCTCTAACAGAACAGCGCCAGTAATAGCAACAACTACTATCACACTACTACCACTATTATTGTTATGATGACTAGCAGGTGTACTGTTGCTTCAACAGCTGCTGTTGCTTTCCATTGATGCTGCAGCCACTACTGTTTGTGTTGTTGTATCACTAGCCACTGCTACTACTATGGCTACTGCTATTTCAACTGTCATTACTACTTCTTCTGCTGTCACTGCTGCTACTATGATTACTTCTGTTCTCGCTGCTGTTACCATCGACGTGGTGACAGCCCTGGTATGGCTCTTTGTGGTCGGCTGGGCTAGAAGCAACATTACCTTACCTTACTCTCTCCATTGCTGCCACTGCTGGCTATAACTCCTGTTGTTGCTGCTGCTGCTGCTATCACCTTCAGGTGCTGATGGTAGTGTTTTTTTTTTTTTCCTGCTAGTGCTGTTAGCTGTCACTATATGAATGCAGTCAGATTGTGTAATTGATGATTTTTAATCAAATCACATATGACTTCACCCAGCTCCCAACCTATTATTGGTTTCCATCCAGAGTGTTGAGACCCTGTTTACGCAGCAGGATTTCAATTGATTAAATACAGTAAAGGATATTAACTTTTGCTTCCATCTTCCTCTCTCTCTCTCTCTCTCTCTCTCTCTCTCTCTCCTCTCTCTCTCTCTCTCTCTCTCTCTCTCTCAGAAAGCAGAAAACAGTTGAACAGTACAAATAGCTAGACAATGAAGAAAAAGATCATTCATCAAACAATATTCTCATCACAATAAACAACTTATTGCATAGTCGTGTTTACAAACACAGCCTACATATTATTTTTTTTTTCTCTCGAAATCGAAAAGCTTCCGCAAAAAAACATAGCAAACGAGTTTATACAATGTCTACATTTTCAGACGATTAAATACCAAAGAGGTTTTGAGTTTACCGAAAAAGGACTTGCAGGCAGAACAATCATTTCTGAAATTATTGAACTCTGGGCATCTAAAATCGAAGTGTTTCTCGTTTTCAATTTCTTTTGAGCGGATGGAGACATCAAATCACTTTTCGCGTGCATGAACCATCTTTTTTTTTTTTTTTTTTTTTTTGCTTTCAGTCCCATGTTTCTCGTTCTGAGTGTATGCTCAGTTTTTGACTCGCATTTCTATTGTCGGCAGAGTTTTGCAACAGTAAGTGGAAATTGCGCATGCACTTCCTTGGCATTAGGGTTGTTTAACTATTGTCAAAAAAATCATTGACATGGTCTCTCTCTCTCTCTCTCTCTCTCTCTCTCTCTCTCTCTCTCTCTCTCTCTCTCTCTCTCTCATGATCTCACGTCGTATTCCAGTCACATGCCATTTTTAAATTAACTGAGTGTTATCTGATTCCAGCCAGCAGAGGACTTTATAATTACCAATGCGTTATCTGATATCCTCTCGAACCCAATTCAGCTGCCAACAAAAAAACCAAAGACTTCATTACCCTGTGCCTGAATGGGCTTTCTGTCCCGACTGATTGCAAAATGGTCAGAGAAAATTGAAATTGGAATCGTCCCTTACCTCTCCAGACGTGAGTTGTGGTCGGTGAAACTGAAGCCAGCAAGTCATGAGAAAGGGCGACAATTCTGAAGTCATGAGAAAGGGCGACAATTCTGGCCATTCTGTTGTGCCACCGCTCCTTTTCCTTGATCAATATGGCTGCGGCAATAATCTGGCGTGCTTTCGTTGTTGTATTTTTTCGCACAAATCTCTTCCGTTGTGTTTTCCCGCATGATCTGGGAAGCATGCTGCACGTGCGATGCGTGGTGTCTCCTTCCCGTGACCATTGACAAATGGATTGGCATTTGGGGTGGAGATGGCGGGAGGGCTGTCTGTGTGGGAAGTGGAGGTGAGGCAGAGGTCAGTGGGAGCGCGCAATGGAGGGGTGTTGAAATGGAATTCTAGTGAAGTGGTCACCTGCTTTCTGCGCGTGCTACTGGTCCGTGGTCTGATCTCTGCCCTGTGTGTCGTTAGTAGTATGATGGAGCAAGCCTTCACGGGTCTCCTGTGCAGAAAATAAAAAAAAAAACATAGTCTGAGCCAATTTTAACCTCCATACTCTCTTCTTTGCAAGACAACAGAATTTCCTTTGGTAATGATTTTGTATGGCTCTCTTTCTATCTATATATCTATCTATCTATCTATCTATCTATCTATCTATCTATCTATCTATCTATCTATCTATCCATTTGTCTGTCTGTCTGTTTTCTCTGTATGTCTGTCTGTCTGTCTGTTTCTGTATAGTCCCTGTCTCTGTCTGTCTGTCTGTCTGTCTGTTTCCATGTCTGTGGATCTGTGACAGGTCTGTCTGTGTGTTTCTGTTTGTGCATGCTTAAGTATGCGCATGCGGGTGTGCTTGCGTGTATCCCTGCATGTGTGCACCAACTGCCAGCCTACCCACCTGCTTTATGCATGAGAAAGTGCGTGCATGCCTGTGTGGATAATACTCGTGTTTGTGTGTGCATGTGTGTGTGTACGTGTGTGTGTGTGTGTGTGTGTGTGTGTGTGTGTGTGTGTGTGTGTGTGTGTGTGTGTGTGACACAACAGTCTCTACACTCACTCTCACATGTGCCCCACATGCAGCCGAAAATGAGACTCCCTTCCTTTTAGTAATGCAAATCCAAATAGCATTTCAAAGTTCTTCCCCGAAAAAAGAAAAGCAAATGTTTCTTCTTTCTATCCTCACTACTTTCGGTGTGTTTGGATTCTAATTTCTCCTTTTGTTTTCTTTGAGCGATAGGAATATTGTCTTCAACCTGTTATACATGTTCTGACGGTGTCCTGGATGACTGGGATATTGTCTGCAACATGTTATGCACGTTCTCAGGGTGTGCTGGAC
>CM065720.1:17218945-17238945 GCA_033310375.1 Conus canariensis
AATATATTTTATTATGTTCAAGTAGATTGACAGGATGGTTGTCTAGAACCTGATATTGTCTTTATCAGATTGTTCACTGGTCCAGTTTCTTTTTTGGGGGAGAGGCAAGATCTGTGCTACTGCACTTTCGTTACAGTTTCGTTGTGTTTCACAAAAAGAACTGATTGACGATTTTGACTCGAAATGTGAGTGTGGCAGCTTGAAATATAGTAATAACGCTCTAATGAAGACGTCATGTTAGGAGCAACAATACAAAATTTTGGAAATACTTTTATTAATGTCAAGTGAATAGCCTGTGTTCCTAATACTACTATCAGGACCATTGCTGATTTAGCTATCACTACTTCTTCTGCTTTCAATGCTGCTGCTATGATTCCTTCTGTTCTTGCTGCTCCTACTCTCTCCACTGCTGCCACTGCTGTCTGTAACTGCCGCTGCTGCTGTTGCTGCTGCCACTTCTCCCTCAGGAGCCAATGGTGACGTGTGTTTTTTTCCTGCTATTGCTGTAAGCTGGCACAGCGTGAATGCAGTCAAATTGCTTCATTGATGATTTTGTAATGGATACACGTTTTGTTTTCCACTGCTTCCAACACATCATTAGTGTTCATCCAGATACTTGAGTCCCTGTTTGTTTACACAGCAGGATTTCATTGAATGTAAATACAATGGAGGAAATTAACTTTTGATTCCATTTACTCTCTCTCTCTCTCTCTCTCTCTCTCTCTCTCTCTCTCTCTCTCGGGGGGTCAAAGGTGATCTTTGGACTGACGGTTGTGTGCTGGTGAGCTCTGTGTTCTTTTGCCAAATTAAGTATTTTGTAGTGTTTCTTCAATTTATATATTTTGTGTGCCGATAGGTCGTGCATCATGCCTGCCTCTCCTTTATTGTTTAGAGCGGTATGTGGAGGATTCCTTCCAGTATTTATAAATTTTATGTTCAAACGGGCAAGATTCAGGGCCGCCATGTTTTTGAAAGTGTTGACCCTACGAAACAGGAGTGACGGTGTTGTGACAGGTGTGCTCCTCTTTCTTTTGTACATGGGCAATTTGATCCATCAGTGTGGTGACATCGAGCTGAATCCCGGACCTCCTAAACTAGATACTCTGAGACAAACAAGGATGACGAGTGGTGGTCAACGAAGACAAAGTACAGAAAAAGCAACAGGTGAGAAACTGACAGTCGGAGATCCTTCACTGAATGATATTGTTTCCATGTTATCAGACTTGAACACAAAATTTGACGACAAATTTGATGACATGAAAACGGATTTGGCAGAACTGAAAGCGTCATATTCCGATTTAAAGAAAGAACTTCGTGACATAAAGAATGCTACTGACAATCTAAGAACAGAAAATGAACTTTTGAAAGAAGAAAATGAGACCTTAAAGCAGAAGATAGACAATCTGGAGAAAAAGACAGACGATTTAGGTCGTTCAAAAAGGAATAACTTGATTATCTATGGTATTCCTAGGAGAGAAAAAGAAACCTGGCAAAACTGCGAGGATCTGATCACCGACATGATAACGGACAAATTAGAATTATCAGATACAATCCATTTTGATAGGGTACATAGATTAAACGCAAGTGATAAATCGCCCATTGTTGCAAGATGTACATTCTACAAGGATAAAGAGAAAATTCTCAAAGAAAAGCGAAAATTAAAAGGATCTGATATTTTCATCGGCGAAGATTTCTCCTGGAGAGTCAGGGAAACAAGGAGGAAACTAACACCTTTTCTTAAGTCAGCCAGACAGCAAGGTAAGAGAGCCACCATGGTTTTCGATCACTTAGTGATTGAAGGAAAAAAATATGTACTGGACACTGATGAGAGACTGAAATTGTCCACCTAGGATTTCGGCCGGCCCTGTGTAACCAGTGCAATATCTAACCTAGCAGGGCATTTTACAACAGAGAAGCAGTTTAAGGTGACACCGGCTGCAACTTGTTCAGGCACTGGAAATCGGCCAACCAGCCAACCTGTTTTGTGTGACAGTGAAGTGGTTCGTGCGGAGGGGAAGGGTGGGGTGTGTGCTGATCTTGCCGGTGACAGTCCAACATGTGTGTTGTCAAATGAGCACGTGAGACACGCAGCAGAGAGTAAAACCATTTCATCTCGTGTCCAGAATGCCGCTTTATTCTCCGTGTTTATGACACAAGAGTGTGACGCTCATGACACGATTCGCATGAATGAGAAAGCGAGTGTGATTGATTGTAGAGATGAAGGTTTTGAAAATGATGTAATGGTGTCAGAAGAAAGCACAGATTCTCTTTTTTGTTAAACCATTGCTTCTAATGCATGTAAACATGATTTGATGAAGGATGACTATTTGATGACAAAGGAAGATTATGGGAAATGCTCAGTTGATGGCGATGTTATGTATATGACTGTAGATAATATGTCCAATACTGTATATGAGAAAGATGTTATGAGGGCATTAGATACTGTAGGCAGAGGGGGAGTGTGCTAAAGATAGGATAATGGAAAGGCTAGGGTGCAGTGATCACATGACAAGGAAAGGGAATGGGAATAGAGAGGATAAGACAGGGGGAGAGAGTGGGAGTAGGAATGACATGACAAGGGAAGGGAGAGGGAGTAATAACTATTTGGCACGTGAAATTGAAGAAAAGGATAACAATAATCAACTGGATGGGAATGGAGCTGGGATGGATGATACGTTTAGTTCAACGAGTTCTGTAAATATGAGTACATGTTTGGATAAAATGTCTTTTCTTCATTGGAATGTGTGTGGATTGCTTTCAAAACTTGAGGATGCAGATTTTGTTGAGTTCATTTCTTCATTCGACTTCGTATGTCTTGTGGAAACTTTTCTTGAAAAGTTTGAGTCTAGTTTATTTAAAGAGCATGCGTTATTTGTAAAACCAGCTGTTAAGCTGGCACGACATGGGAGGTGTTCGGGAGGCATTGTCTGTCTTGTACGTAAAGCTCTAGTTCCACACATACGATATATTGATGATGACAGTGATTTTTGTATGTATTTTGTATTAGATAAAGAATTCTTTCATTTTCATAAAAACGTTTTGCTTGTTTCCACGTATATACCTCCTGAAAATTCACCATATTATTCTGCATACGATTGTGATAATGGCATTAGTATACTTGAAGAAAGTCTTGTTGACAAGATGTTTTTGTTTCATGATGCTCATATAATACTGTGTGGTGATTTGAATGCAAGGACTTCCGATTGTTCCCCTGACTACCTTGATGAAAGCAGATTGCATGACAATTATACAAAACGTTCTATAGACCAGAAGAAAAGAATGTCCCATGATACAGTAATGAATTCTTACGGTAAGAAATTGCTGGACCTCAGTACGGCTTTGGGACTATGTATTTTAAATGGTTTGTGTCATGGTGATGAAAATGGTCAGTATACATATATAGCCGATCAAGGGTGCAGTGTGAATGATTATTTCTTAACTTCCACATCTTTCTTTGATAGTGTGTGTGAGTTTATGACCCTAAGTGTCCTTGACAGGTTAGAATCAGATCACCTGCCTCTTTTGTTGTGCTTTAATAATCAAACACGTATTACTTCCATTAGGAATTCTGTGAATAAGAGTGAAGACATGTTCATTGATAAATATAAATGGATTTCATCATATGCGCAGACATTTTTTGACTCAATGAACTCGAATAAAGTAAAAGAAGAGTTGGAAGTTGCCACAGACTTAATCAATGTTGATGTTAACTTAGCAATAGATAGTTTTAACCAGATTGTTAAAGATCAGGCAGGACATATGAGGAAACGAATAACGATACATAAGCAGTCAAGCAAAAGATGGTTTGACCACGAATGCAAATCGAACAAACGAAAAGTGAAAAGACTCCATAGATTGTTTAAGCGTTCACTGGATAAAAATGACCGAATTAGATTTTGTATAGCTAGAAGAGAATACAAAAACATGATTATGAGGAAGAAGGAGGAACGAAATGAATCAATGTTAAAGGAACTGCTTGATTCTGTTAAATGCCAGAAGACATTTTGGGAAACGGTTAAGAAATTCTCTCATAAAAAAATACAA
Organism: Conus canariensis; assembly: GCA_033310375.1. Classification (NCBI taxonomy): domain Eukaryota; kingdom Metazoa; phylum Mollusca; class Gastropoda; order Neogastropoda; family Conidae; genus Conus; species Conus canariensis. Next base: position 17,222,990 of record CM065720.1, read on the forward strand.
CCACAAAATAACATATCCATTGATCAGTGGTTTGGTCATTTTAAGATATTATTAGACAGAGAAACACATGATTTTCCAGATGATGATACAGTAGAGGATGGTGATGAGATATATGACAGACCAATATCTAGGGACGAGGTAATGATAGCAGTTAGAAAGCTGAAGAATAGTAAATCGGCTGGACCTGATGATTTAATTGGAGAGTTCTTTAAAAACGCAGGAGAGCCAGTGTTAATGTTTTTAGTAAAATTATTTAACCATTTATTCAATAATGGCATCTACCCGGATGACTGGACTGAGTCAACTATTATACCACTTTTTAAGAAAGGCGAGGTCAATAACATGAACAACTACAGAGGTATATCATTGTGTAATATAAGTAGTAAGTTATATAGCTCAATAATCAACAGCAGATTACAAGAGTGGGTAAATTTAAATAACATAACTGGGGAACATCAAGCAGGCTTTAAGAAGGACTACTGTACGATAGATCATGTATTTACATTGCTAGCTGCCATTCAGAAACAGTTTGCAAAGAATCAAAAGTTGTACGTTGCATTTGTAGATTTCGAGAAAGCTTTCGACTCCATTTCTAGAAATTTGCTATGGCCTGTGTTGCTAAAAAATAGAGTCAGTGGTAAATTATACAGATGTATTAAGAGTATGTATAGAGATGTAAAGGCTAGGGTAAGAAGTGGGGGTAAGTTATCAGAAGTTGTGAATTGCACAAGGGGAGTAAAGCAAGGTGATGTTTGCAGCCCGGTTCTCTTTTCGTTGTTCGTCAACGAACTTGCACTAGAAATTATAGAAAATGGCAAACATGGTGTGTCCTTTGATTTGATAGAATTGTTCATATTACTCTTTGCGGATGATATTATCTTGTTATCAATATCAGTTGTTGGTCTACAAAGACAGTTGAATAGTTTGTATGCAGCTGCAATGAGACTGGAACTAAAAGTGAATATGGAGAAAACAAATATCATTGTTTTTCGCAAGGGTGGGTATCTGGCTAGACATGAACAATGGATGTATGGAAATGAGTCAGTGAAAGTAGTAAACGTGTATAAGTATCTGGGTATATTCTTTTCAACCAGGTTGAGTTTTACCTATGCATGTAGAGATATAGTTAACAGAGCGAAAAGAGCTGTTCTAATTATACTTAAGGTAATGTATAAGCTTGACTGTAGTTCGTTTAATATATTTAAAAAGTTATTTGATTCACAAGTTCAATCAATTTTACAATATGGGGCTGACATATGGGCGTTCGAAAGCAGCAATGTTATTGAAAAGCTGCATTTGTTTGCCATGAAACGCTTTTTGAACGTCGATAGTCGTACTCCTAATGATTTGGTATATGGAGAAATGGGGAGGTATCCTATCTATTTAAACTCGTACGTTAAATGCATCAGTTATTGGCTAAAATTGACAAGGATGGAAAATTACAAGTTACCATTTAAAGCGTATAAAGTGTTATGTGATCTTGATATTAATGGAAAGAAGACTTGGGCCACAAATGTTCGTAAGTGCCTATATTCTTATGGTTTTGCTTTTGTATGGGACAACCAAGGTGTCGAAAATATTGCAGCCTTTATCAAATGCTTTAAACAAAGAATCATCGACTGCAGGTGGCAAGACTGGCATAGTCACATGCACACCAGTGACCGATTTGCTGAATATAGGGCATTTAAGACAACAAATCTTGTGGAACCATATGTTGAAATTGTTATGAATAGATATGTTAAAAGTGCTCTTACAAAACTTAGATTTGGTGTGTCAGATATAGCCAGCCACCGATTTAGATACAGTGGAAAAGCAGATGAAGTTATGTGTCGCTTGTGTCATGTTTCTAAGGAAGATGCCATTCATATTATTCTTTGTTGCCCTGTTCTTCATGATTTGAGGATAAGATATATTCAGCCCAAGTATTATAATGACCCATGCCAGTTCAGGTTTAATCTACTTATGGCATGTAGAAATGAGAGTGTGTTATCTAATGTAGCACTATTCACTTATAAAGCTTTAAAACGTTTGTGTACTGCTTCAACATAAAAGTGCTATGAATGGACCACATACAACTGACATTTCTTTGTGTGTGTGTTTGTTTTGTTTTTTCTTTGTTTTGTTTTGTTATGCTTTACTTTATTTTTGTTTAGTGCATGACAAATGCTTTATGACCAGCGGCTAAATTGCATGTTATGTACGTATATACATGTGTGTGCGTGTGAGATCATATGAGTCGGTGAACGACCATCCCCTTCAGATAGGGGCCCAGGCCTAAAATCTGAATAAACATTCGCATTCGCATTCGCATTCTCTCTCTCTCTCTCTCTCTCTCTCTCTCTCTCTCTCTCTCTCTCTCTCTCTCTCTCTCTTCTCTCTCTCGCTTCGCCAATAAGTCACGTTGTACTCCAGTCGCATGCCACTTTTAAATTAACTGAGGGTTATCTGATTCCAGCCAGCACAGAACCTTATAATCACCAATGTGTTATCAGATATCCTCTCGAACCCAATTCAGCTGCATACAAAATGCCAGACTTCATTACCCTGTGCCTGGATGGGCTTTCTGTCCTGACTGATTGCAAAATGGTCAGAGAAAATTGAAATCGGAATCGTCCGTTACTTCTCCAGACGTGAGTTGTGGTCAGTGAAACTGGAGCCGACAAGTCTGAGAAAGGCCATTTTATTGTGCCCGCGCTGTTTTTCCTTGATCAATATAGCTGCGGCAATAATCTGGCGTGCTTTCGTTGTTGTATTTTTTCGCACAAATCTCTTCCTTTCTGTTTTCTCGCATGATCTGGGAAGCATGCTGCAAGTGCGGTGCGTGATGTCTCCTTCCCGTGACCATTGACAAATGGATTGGCATTTGGGGTGGAGCTGGCGAGAGGGTTGTCTGTGTGGGAAGTAGAGGTGGGGCAGAGGTCAGTGGGCGCGCGCATGGAGGGGTGTTGAAATGGAATTCTAGTGAAGTGGTCATCTGCTTTCTGCACGTGCTGCTGGTCCGTGGTCTGATCTCTGCCCTGTGTGTCGTTAGTGGTATGATGGAGCAAGCCTTCACAGGCCCCTGTGCAGAAAATATGAAAAACAAAGTCTGAATCAGTTTTAACCTCCGTACTCACTTCTTTGCAAGACAACAGAATTTCCTTTGGTAGTGATTTTGTATGTCTCTCTTTCTTTCTGTCTGTCTATCTATCTATCTATATCTATATCCATCTCTCTCTCTCTCTCTCTCTCTCTCTCTCTTCTCTCTCTCTCTCTCTATATATATATATATATATATATATCTATATATATATATATCTACCTATCTATCTGTCTATCCATTTGTCTGTCTGTCTGTCTTTCTCTGTCTGTCTGTCTGTCTGTCTGCCTGTCTATCTGTCACTGTCTAGTGCATGTCTCTGTCTGTATGTCTGTTTGCGTGTCTGTGGATCTGTGACAGGTCTGTCTGTGTGTTTCTGTTTGTGCATGCTTAAGTATGTGCATGCGGGTGTGCTTGCGTGTATCCCTGCATGTGTGTACCAACTGCCTGCCTACCCACCTGCTTTATGCATGAGTAAATGCGTGCATGCCTGTGTGGATAATACTCGTGTTTGTGTGTGCGTGTGTGTGTGTACGTGTGTGTGTGTGTGTGTGTGTGTGTGTGTGTGTGTGTGTGTGTATGTGTGTGTGTGTGTGCGTATGTATGTATGTGTGTATGTACTTGTGTGTGTGTGTGTGTGTGTGTGTGTGTGTGTGTGTGTGTGTGTGTGTGACACAACAGTCTCTGCACTCACTCTCACATGTGCCCCACATGCTGCCGAAAGTGAGACTCCCTTCCTTTTAGTAATATAAATCCAAATAGCATTTCAAAGTTCTTCCCCGAAAAAAGAAAAGCAAATGTCTCTTTCTTTCTATCCTCACTACTTTCGGTGTGTTTGGATTCTAATTTCTCCTTTTTTTTCTTTGAGCGATAGGAATATTGTCTGCAACCTGTTATACACGTTCTCAGGGTGTGCTGGACTTATGGAATATTGTCTGCAACCTGTTACACACGTTCTCAGGGTGTGCTGGACTTCTGGAATATTGTCTGCAACCTGTTATACATGTTCTCAGGGTGTGCTGGACTTCTGGAAAATTGTCTGCAACCTGTTATACACGTTCTCAGGGTGTGCTAGACTTCTGGAAAACTACCAGCAGCCATTTACACAAAACACATGCCATTACAGTACACCTGTCTACTGTAAGTTTGTCTGCAGCTTTCACACAAGGCACAAATTCTCACAGTGTTAAAGGCTAATAGGATATTGTCTGCAGTCTTCTACTCAGGGTACATAATCTCACACTGCATCAGCGTTCTGATACATGAATTGCAGACTGTAATGCAGATCATGTGGTCTCAATATAGCACCAGTCTACTGAAATTGTTGTCTGAAGTTTGTTGTTGTTGTTGTTGTTGTTGTTGTTGTTGTTGTTGTTGTGTGTGTGTGTGTGTGTGTGTGTGTGTGTGTGTGTGTGTGTGTGTGTGTGTGTGTGTGTGTTATACAGGACACATATTCTCATGGCGCTCCAGACTCAAACAAATCTAGAAGTGCTAGTCTCATCAGCTTTCTCTAGTCTTGATCCGAGTTTGTCCAATGTTAACGTATCACACCGAACTTCCCTGAGGATCCATCAGTTTACCCACTCACCCTCCCCGCCCTTTTGCGTGGCACCAGGCAGCCAGCATGAGATGGATGAATGGAAAATGGCTTTTGGGGGGGTGAAAAAAGAGGGTGCTAGGTTTAAGGAGGGGTGGGAGTGGCAAGGGAAATAGAGTGGTGGAAGTCAACAAGTCACCCAGGCTTTTATAGCTGGAAGAGAGGTGTAGAGAAGGGGACAAGTGTGTGGGGTAGGTTAGGGCGCTGGATACAGGAGGGTGTGAGGGTAAAGGAAAGTGTAATGAAAGAAATGGGGGGGGGGGGGGTTGGCAGAAGAAGAGGAGAGGGCTGAGGTGGGGGGAAGGGGAGGGGGAAGGGGGGGTCAGGGAAGAGTGTAATTCCTTGGCCTCCATATGGGTCTGTCATATCGGTGAAGCTTGAGTGGCGAGTGGCAATCTGCGGGTGATTGTGTTGCAACACTTGGCGTGACATGCTCGTTACATGCCCGTGCTCGTGTTGATTTAACGGCCCAGTCAGTCTCGCTTTAATTATTCAGATTATTGATTTCATTGTTGTGTGGCTCGCCCAGACGCTTTCGTAGTGTGGTGAAGGCAGAACTCGGATGGGAACTAGAGCGTGTGTCTCTCATAGAGAAGGGAACAATCCATTGATTACCACCAGCCTTCTTTTTCATCTGTAGCAGTAACTAATGGCTCACAAGCTCTATCAAGATTTTTTTTTGTTGTAAAGCTGTCACAGCATGGGGAGTACAGAGGTTGGGACTGGCTGTTTGTCTGTCTGTCTGTCTGTCTCTCTAATTGCACTGGTCTGCGAGCTGCACCTTCTCTTTCTGTCATTTGTAATTACTGTATATTCTGTGCCTGAACTGCTTCACACTTCAGCCAAAGCGACATGTTAATAATAGCCTTTTTTGTTCTTTCAACCTGGGGAATTGAGAGAGGTCATAGGGCATGTAGGGGCTCGTGGGTGGGAGATGTAGGGTAGGAGGGGTAATAATGGGCTAAGGGCGAGTTTTTGGTGACAACATCATCGTAATAGCTCAGCGGTTCATGATTTCTCTCTCTCTCTCTATCTCTGTCTCTCTCTCTCTCTCCACTCTCTCTCTCTCTCTCTCTCTCTCTCTCCCTCTCTCTCTCTCACACACACACACACACACATGTGCACACATGCACATACACAAAAACACACAAATTCTCTCTCTCTCTCTCTTTATCTCTCTCTCTCTGTCTCTCTCTGTCTCTCTCTCTATCTCTCCCTCCCATGTCTCTCTCTCTCCCTCTCTCTCTCCCTCTCTCTCTCTCTCTCTCTCTCTCTCTGTTTTGTGTGTGTGTGTGTGTGTGTGTGTGTGTGTGTGTGTGTGTGTGTGTGTGTGTTTTCACACTCTATCAGAGAGGGAGTGAGCGTGCGAGTGAGCGAGCGAGCGAGAGAGAGAGAGAGAGAGAGAGACTGCGTGCATGTTCATTTCCTCTCTGTGTGTATTTGCGCATTTCCATTTACGTAACAGACAGAGAAACAAATACAAAGATAGACAGACAGACAGAGAGACATACAGACAGAACGGATAGACAGACACCAGAACAGCCAAACACAGACCTACAGAAATATTCACAAGCACAAAAAGATATTCTGAACAGAGGGTGACATAGTGTCTGAGACAGAACAGAAATTTTGCAAAAAGACATGCAGGCACAAAGAGAGACATTCAGACCAATAGAAAAAAAAAAACGAGATCGTTTCCAGGTAGCAGCGCTCAAGGCTGACTGTCTCATGCAAACCTTCGCCTGTTAATCAAAGTGCACGCGAGAGGGAGTTGCGTGTTGTTCGGTGCTGTGCTTACACTATCAATGAAACGTTATCAAGTTATTGCCGACATTGGAGTTGTTACGTTCTGCCTATGCTGGCGTTGTTGTAGTGATTACTGCTGCTTTTTACTGGTGCTGCTGATGTGATTGATACTATTTTCCTGCAGCTTTACCGTCTCCCCCCCCCCTCCTCCTCCTCCTCTTCCTTGTTTCTTACTTCTCCTGCTCTTCATGCTCCTCCTCCCTCCTCCTCCTCCTCATTCTCCTCCTCCTCTGTCTCTTCTTCCTCTGCATCTACCTGCCTCGTTAGACTATCATCATCATTACCATGATCATTGTCATCATCATCATCATCATCATCATCATCATCATCATCATCATCATCATCGTCGTCGTCTCGTCGTTGTTGTTGTTATGGTTATCGTCACCAACATCATCATTAAAAAAAATCTTGGTAGTAGTAGCAGCTTCAGTAGTAGTGGTAGTAGTAGCAGTAGTAGTAGTAGCCATTCTCCATTTCCTTTCTTAATTTCTTTGCTCCTGTGCTTACCACCCTTTTAATCCATTTGTGATCGTTCTTCCTCGCCATCACCCCTTCTGGTCTCGAGAGGTCGGCAAAGAAAGGAGAGCGTTCTGTCTACAGAAGAAACCTTCGTTGCCTCTACATGCTGATGCCAAGATCGACAGAAGATGACGGTATCGCAGACAATCGATTGTCCTTCGTGTTCCTTTGTTGCTGCTGTTGTTGGAACACACGGCAATTTGTCAATAGAGCCCTCCCTGTCTTGCTCACGTCATCTATGTTTTACACTGATCGATGCAGACCCTGACAATACGTGGATTCAAAGCACAACCAGTGAACTGCACGGCGCTTAGCTTCTAATTAAGGGTGGGGTTAATCACGGCCAGGTGATTCAGTAGACGGAGAAAAAGACATCATTCGTGTGATCACACACACACACACACACACACACACACACACACACACACACACAGCACCACAGCCCCCACACATACACACGCGCAGCCCCCCCCCCCCCCCCCCACACACACACACAAAGACACACGCACAGACACACAAACACACGCACGCACGCACGCACACACGAATGCATGCACACACACACACACACACACACACACACACACACACACACGCTCGCGCTTGCATGCGAGCGCACACATGCACACGCGCACGTACATGCGCGCCTGTGTACGTACTTCTACGCTAGCACGCACCTATGCAAAATGAAAGAGAGAGAGAGAGAGAGAGAGAGAGAGAGAGAGAGAGAGATGTGGGGCGAGATGGGGTGAGATGGTGGAGGGGGTTGAAAAACGATTCAGAGACCCTGATCACGGGAGAAAATACAAAACACACACATTCACCACCAACATTGCTCATTGAAACACTGACATGGAAAATTCTTGTCAAACGCAGATAACTCCCCCGACAAATCAAAGTTGACACAGTGCAGGCCCCTGCGTGCTTGAACTCTCCTCTGTGAACTCACTTCTCATAATGAAGAAGGGGTGGTGTGGTTGGGATGTGTGTCTCTGTGAATGGGTGGGTGGGGGAGGGGAGAGGGAGGGGTGGTCGTTCTTTCCTTTTCTGACAGCCATGACAGTGGTGCCTGCATTGGACTTCCTTGCATAGGATTTGAGGTTCAAATCACGTATCACTTGATGGCTAAAGAGTGGATTGAGGAGGAAACAGTTCTTTTGAGTAACTGTGTTGTTAAAGTTATTATGTCTGTTATGACTATGGCTATTACTCCTCTAACATTGTTGTTGTTTTTAGTATTCTTCCATAGTTTTGAGTGCATGCCACTACTTCTTGTATTATCACCATCATCATTGTTATTGCTATTGTCATCATCATCATCATCATCATTATTATTATTATTGTTATTATCATTATCATTATTTTATTATTATATTATTATTATTATTACTATTATCATTATTATTATTATCATATTACTATCATTTCCAGGACAGAATTCTTCTTCTTCTTCTTCATCTTCTTCTTCGTGTTCTCTTCTTCTCTTCTTCTTCTTCTTCTTCTTTTTCTATACAGTTTAATGGCCAGTGATGTTGGCCAGATATGTAGACTTGACTGATCACCTCTTCTCAAAGTGTTGTAATTGAGGAATAATTTGCTGTAGATGTTCAAAATTTCCCCTTAGCTTTACGAGAGCTTGAAAAAAAAAGGACGATGCCGTGCACGCTGACTGAAAGGAGATCTGCTTTGATAAGCTGCGAGCACTGAAGTCGAAATTAGTTTGTTTGATTTTAAATGTTGTACTTTGTTACGTATTTATTAATTAATTTATTTTATTAATTTATTTATCTATTCATTTGTTTGTTTATCTATTTATTGATGTACTTATTTATTCAGTTATTGAATTCATTTATTGATTTATTTATCTATTTAGTTATATGTGTATATGTTTATGGATTTATTTTGTGAATAATATTATGTTCAAGTAGATTGACAGGATGATTTGTCTAGCACCTCATATTGTCTTTATCAGAGCGTTCACTGATCCAGCTTAATTTTTTTTTTTTTTTTTGGTGAAGAGGCCAGATTTGTGCTACTGTACTTTCGTTACAGTTTCGTTGTGTTTCAACAAAAAAGAACTGATTGACGATTTGGACTCAAAATGTGAGTGTGGCAGCTTAGAATATAGTATCGACGCTCTAATGAAAACGTCATGTTAGGGGTAACAATACAAAATTTTGTAAATACTGTCATTAATGTCAAGTGAATAGCCTGTGTTCCTAATACTACTATCAGGACCATTGCTGATTTAGCTATCACCACCACTTCTGCTTTCAATGCTGCTGTTATGATTCCTTCTGTTCTTGCTGCTCCTACTCTCTCCACTGATGTCACTGATGCCTGTGACTGATGCTGCTGCTGTTGCTGCTGCCACTTCTCCCTCAGGAGCCAATGGTGACGGGTTTTTTTTCCTGCTATTGCTGTAAGCTGGCACAGCGTGAATGCAGTCAAATTGCTTCATTGATGATTCTTTAATGAATACACGTTTTGTTTTCCACCGCTTCCAACACATCATTAGTGTTCATCCAGATACTTGAGTCCCTGTTTGTTTACACAGCAGGATTTCATTGAATGTAAATACAATGGAGAAAATTAACTTTTGCTTCCGTTTATCTCTCTCTCTCTCTCTCTCTCTCTCTCTCTCTCTCTCTCTCTCTCTCTCTCTCTCTCTTCACCAATAAGTCACATCTTACTCCAGTAGCATGCCACTTTTAAATTAACTGAGGGTCATCTGATTCCAGCCAGCACAGAACCTTATAATCACCAATGTGTTATCCGACATCCTCTCGAACCCAATTCAGCTGCCAACAAAATACCAGACTTCATTATCCTGTGCCTGAATGGGCTTTCTGTCCCGACTGATTGCAACATGGTCAGGGAAAATTGCAATTGGAACCGTCCCCTACTTCTCCAGACGTGAGTTGTGGTCAGTGAAACTGAAGTCAGCAAGTCATGAGAAAGGGCAACAATTCTGAAGTCATGAGAAAGGGCGACAATTCTGAAGTCATGAGAAAGGGCGACAAGTCTGGCTATTCTGTTGTGCCTCCACTCCTTTTTTTCTGATCAATATGGCTGCGGGAATAATCTGGCGTGCTTTCCTCGTTGTATGTTTTCACACAAATTTCTTCCTTTGTGTTGTCCATATGATCTGAGAAGCGTGCAGCGCGTGCGGTGCGTGATGTCTTCTTTCCAGTGACCATTGACAAATTAATCGGCATTTGGGGTGGAGGCGGTGGGAAGAATATGTGTGGGGGAAGTGAGGGTGGAGCAGAGGATGGGGGGGGGGGGGGGGGGGGGGGGGGGGGGGGCAGAGGTGTGTTGGAATTGAATTCTGGTGAAGTAGACATCTAGTTAATGATGATGATTCTGTGCTAGTTCGTTGCACGTGCTGTTGGTCCGTGGCCTGATCTCTGTCCTGTGTGTCGTCAGTTAATGTCGGTGCAATCTTTCTCAGGCCCCCTGTGCAGAAAATAATGCCAACCAGCATTAATCCCATCGACTCTCTCTCTCTCTCTCTCTCTCTCTCTCGTGTGTGTGTGTGTGTGTGTGTGTGTGTGTGTGTGTGTGTGTGTGTGTGTGTGTGTCTGCCTGTCTGTGTGTCTGTCTGTCTGTCTGTCTGTCTCTCTCTCTCTCTCTCTCTCTCTCTCTCTCTCTCTCTCTCTCTCTCTCTCTGTGCGCCATGAACTCACGTTGAAATCCAGTCGCATGCAATTAACTGAGAGTTATTTGATTCCTGTCTGAGGACTTTTTTTTTTTTTTTTTTACAATGTATAACCCTGAACAAACCAGCCACCTACAGAATACTGAAGACGTCAACACCCTGTGCCTATATAACCTTTTTGTTGCGACTGATAGCAAAATGTCCGGGAGAAAATTGAAATTCAAATCGCACCCTACCTCTCCAGACATGGTTTATGGTCGGTGAAAGTAGAGCCACCAGGTCAGGATAAAGGTCGACAAGTCTGGTCATGTTTGTTGTGCCTTCACTCCCTTTTCCTAATCAATATGACAGCGGAAATAATCTGGTGTGCCATCTTTGTTGTATGATTCACACACATGTAACTTTTTTTTGTTGTTTTGCTGTCCAAACCTCTGCGCCACCTCAGAGGCAGTGTACTCACGCCGCTTATTCTGTCACCCCGTCCACAACCACATCCCGGTCGGCCCCGCCGCAGCCCCGGCACCGGCAATCCACAGGGAGCAGTCAATGTCAAGTCGTCAACAGGCAGCCCACCGGAGGAGACACTGCACTGCTGCCGAGTCACTTCGGTGGTGTTCAGTGGCGCATGTTCTGATCTAACATATGCAGGACACCACCTATTAAGCCCCCCACTGACGACAATAATTGCTTAGTCGCGGAGCCGGCGTGAGTGAGTTCTCCCTCCGGAGGGCGCCACCACGTCCGTCCAACGACAGCTCCCATGGACTCGCCGATACCGGTGACCCCGACGGAACCAAACCAAGGCCACAGACGTGGAGAGGACATCGAAATTGAGGTCACCATGAGAGCAGGGCATGAAGGGCCACAGAATTTGAGACATTTTTTATGCTGATCGATGAGAATGAGGATGATTAAGATGATGCTACGGATTTCCATTTCGGTCTGAGACTACATGACATGGCTGTACTCTACGCTTCCTTTCATAATATATCCTGGCGTCAACCAGGCCTGAGAGATACAGGCACCTGCATTGTTGGTCAGGAAATCTGAGCAACAGTCTCAGAAACGCACCCATTAAGTAGATGAAACTCAACTGTGTGGTCCCAGTCTTCCCAACTGAGTCCGCAGCAAACTCAACTCTGCGTAGGAGCCGGTCGGGGCAGAAAAACCCACATGACTCTGATGGGATTCGAACCCACGACCTCCCAGCCGGAAGACTGTGACGCTAACCACTTCGCCACGGCGGCTGGTCACATGTAACTCTTAATTGTTTTGTGTTTGAACTGGGAAGTGTGCAGCGGGTGCAGCGCATGATGTCTACGTCTCCTTCCATTGACCATCGACAATAGACTGGTGTGTAAGGTGGAGGTGATGGAAAGGTGTGTGTGTGTGTGTGTGTGTGTGTGTGTGTGTGTGTGTGTGTGTGTGTGTGTGTGTGTGTGTGTGAAAATTTAGTGGTGGAACGAAACAAGAGCAAGCTTGTTTAGAGAGAGAGAGAGAGAGAGAGAGAGAGAGAGAGAGAGGAGAGAGAGAGAGAGAGTGAGAGACAGACAGACAGACACAGAGACATAGACAGAGACATACAGACAGACAGACAGACAAAGATCTGTTTATCTATCTATACCTATACCGACCTCGATCTATCTATCTATCTGTCTGTCTATCTATCTATCTAACTATCTATCTATCTATCTATCTATCTATCTATCTGTAGGCTATATGTTGTAATGGGCAACCAAACATTGGAACATTTTAGAAGGCTTTTACGCAGAGTACATTTTCCCATAGTTCACTGGACTGCTGGAACATCGTCAACAGTCTTGTACGCAGGTTGCGTATTCTCATAGTGCACCGTACCACTGGACCGTACTGTCTGTGATCTGTTACACTTGGTATATGTTCTCATGAGTACTGGGCGTCTGAAAAATTGATGACAGATTTTTGAGTAGAATACATGTTCTCATGGTACACTGGTCTACTTAGAAGTTTGCAGTTTTTACAAAAGGTAACAGACTAATAGAATATTGACTAGAGTCTTCTATTCAGGGCACACTATGCAGCAGACTACCGCACATATTGTCTGCTGTCTTTGATACAGGGTACATATCCTCACGATTCTTCCGATTCAGACAGAGGTAAACACGTTAGTCTCCTCAGCTTTCCCTAAAGGTGATCTGATTTCTTCTGATGTGACAGCGCCGGGCAGAGCTGCCCTGAAGATCTATCAATTCACCCACTCACCCTCCCCACCCTCCCCATGAGTCCAGGCGCCAGCAAAAAAATGGATGACCGGAAAGGGGCTTGTGGGGATGGAGAAAGAGGGTGCTAGGTTTAGGGATAGGTGAGAGGGAGAGGATAGGAAGGAGAGAGGAGAGAGAGAGAGAGAGAGAGAGAGAGGAAGAGGAGAGAAGAGAGAGAAGAGAGAGAGAGAGAGAGGAAGAGAGAGAGACAGACAGACAGACAGACAGACAGACAGACAGACAGAGAGACAGACAGACAGACAGACAGACAGAGGTGGAAGAAGTCGAGTTACCGCCGATATTACCGCTGGAAGAGAGGTGTGGAGACGAGGATGTGTGTTGGGGGTATTAGGGGCTGTATGCGGGGAAATGGTGAGGGGTGAGGGAGAGGGGGATGAATAACAATGGATGGGTTGTTTGCTGGAGGAACAGGAGGTGCTGGGGAATCAGGGAATGGTGTGATTGCTTGCCGTCCATAAAGGCCTGTCATATTGGAGAGGCGAGCGGCAAGCCGCAGGTGATTGTGTGACAACACTTGACATGGCATGCTTGTTATGTTTCCGTGCTTGAGTTGAGTTATCGTCCAGCCAGTGTCGCTGTAATTATTCAGATTATTGATCTCATTCTGTGGCTCGCCCAGACGCTTCCATAGTGCGTGTGAAGGCTGAACTGGAACGGGAACCAGAGTATGTGTTTCCTATGGGCAATAAAATATGCCACTCATAATTATCAGTCATTTCTTTTTCTTCACTGTCCCTGGGAATGTATCATCTATTACCATCTACCCTGATATGCGATTATATTATTGTTTTATATTATTGTTGTTATGCGATTATTATTATAGGGGAAAAAAAGAGATATATTTGTTGATCACATTGACAGTTTGTTTGTTTGTTTCATGTAGACATCTGGTCACCAGGGAGTCAAAATGTTTTAGCGATTACGTTTCCCTAGTTCTTCAGCTGCTACTTAGCTAATAGGAACATAAAAATGACCCAGATTATGTGGCCAGTTGTAGCCTGCTGTCTTGATCTCCGTTTCATACTCCTCCACCTCCACATATACGATCAGTAAAAATGATCTGATTTCAGCAGACAGAGAGTAGGTCCAGCAAAAAAGGTCTGACACCAGACTGAATGCCTAGCGAGTCAGGCACCATGACTGAGGATTATTGTCATCAGCAGTGAGCTATTGTCCCCCTCCCCCCCCCCCCCCCCCCCCCCCCCCCCCCCCCCCCCCCCCCCCCCACCCCCCACCCCCCCACCCCTCCCACCGTCCCTCCCGTCGAACGCTCTTCGACGCCACTTACTGGATCATATCCCATCAGCGGTGAATTGTCATCAGATAGTATAATGGATGGGTGATTGTTGATGTATGGATACATCATGTTTCAATTTATTCTGTGTTCTGTTCTGAAGTACACACACACAGTGCTCTAGAGATGTTAGTTTATTCCATTCTTCTTTCTCTTGGCACCGACACATTCCGATAGCTCCTCTCCTTATGGCAAAGGGTTGACAGTTAAGCAATTCATTATGCACCAAGAGGTGAGGTAGTATCTGAAAGATCCACCACCTAGGAAGGCAAACGAAATATACGCCAAAGAGAGACAAGGCACACTGTCATCTATTACAACCAGTTGTAACTGACCTTTGGCTTATACTGGTGTTTGTTTCCACAGCGTTATCATCATCATTGTTGCTGTCGTTGTCGTTGTTGTTGTCGTTGTTGTGTTGTTGTTGTTGTTGTTGTTTTTTCTTCTTCTTCTTCTTCTTCTTCTTCTTCTTCTTCTTCTTCTTCTTCTCCTCCTCCTCCTCCTTCTTTAAATCAAAAATATCGCTTTGATTTGTATCTTCTCATTGAACTCCTCTTTCCTCGTCTTTTCAGTTCCATTCCGTAGTTATAATATTTACCCACGCCATAGTCCGCACACAAATCAAAGAGATTAGTAACTGTTGTTCCTTGTTTTAAATGCTGTTTGTCCTGCTTGAAGAAAACCAAGTAACTGAGAACGCGTTGTGTGTATGTTATAATTTGTTTGTTCCTTCGTTTAGCAGTTAAGTAAGTTTTTTTCTTTCCTTCTACATTCGAATTTCAGCTTGCGCTCTATTCACTTTGAAACGCAGATAAAGAAAGCAAACACTAGGGGGAAACGTTTTTAAAAGATGAAAAGGGTACAAGAGCATTGTCCAGGAATAGCATGATATTTAATCCGTTAAGTGGTCATTTGCATGCTCAGATACATATCAAAATCACACCGACACCAACCCACACAAATACCTTGGTCTTTTATTTCCGGCTATTTTACAGGGTCGTTTCCTGTTTATGTTGCTCCTTCTCGGTTACAGGTAAACAAAATAATGGTTAGTTCATGAGAGAGAGAGAGAGAGAGAGAGAGAGAGAGAGAGAGAGAGAGAGAGAGAGAGAGAGAGAGAGAGAGAGAGAGAGAGAGAGACTTGAAGCCCTTCTTGGATTTATTAGAGACTGGACCACTGGATATGCCTTCAAGACAGGATGTTGCAATTCACCTCATCCGCATCTCTACACTCTGTACCCCTGCTCCTTCCTTCCCAACCTTTTGTCGCCTTCTTCCCAATCCCATGCACAGCTCCACCACATTGCCCGCCACTATTCCTCTCCCTCGTCCCTGACTCGCTGATTACGCCCTGTCTCGCAGAGTGGCTGTCCTTGAACGTGTCGCTAATGGATTTGAAAATGGTGGCTGGCCACTCACGCCAATCAGAAAACGTTTCACAACATTACCGAACCAATCAGTTCAACGGAAACTTTAGGTGGCTCCGGGCGAACACGCTTTGCTTTCTTGTAGATTGTTTTCTCTCTGTTACTTTCTTTTTTCCAACTTCTCCTATTTTCTTTTAATCTTTCCTGCTCATGTAGCGACAAGCTGTAGAGTCAAAAGGGGTAAATGATGGATTCCGCGATGTAATATCAGTATACAAAATATTTGACATTTTATCCGCCCCGGTTTCCATATCAAATACGATTTGATTTGGTTAGTTTGCCAATAAATGGGTAAGCATGTTTGGTTTCTTT
>CM065720.1:17251445-17253945 GCA_033310375.1 Conus canariensis
TTAAAAACTAAAAATAATGAAACAAAAACGAAAAAGAAAAAGCATAGTGTCTTCCTACCTCATAATGACGAAGTCTCATGTTTCAGGAAGCACGGGTTTTTTTTTTCACCCTTGACAAATACCCTCCTCTTTTCTTGTCAACCGGGAGGAAAATATCTCTGTGAAGGTCTTCTACATGGGAGAGCATTTGCCATTGCAAAGGTCAACACTCGAAACGTCGAAGGAAAAGGAAATGGAGAGAACGGATGTAATGTAGCCGAGGGAACGGAGAGAAATGAAGGGCAAGATCTGCTGAACCAACAATAGACGGAAATTCAAGAACATCAGAGGAAAATCTGGGGGTGGGGGTAGGGGTGGGGGTGGAGGTGGTGGGAACAGGAAGAGAGTGGTGAGGTGGGGAAAAGGACTTATGTACGAAAGTTGCGCAGATCGCCAAGGTGTCAATAAAGATGGATGGATATAGAAAGAAGTTTGGGAGGGGTGGGGGTGGGAGCGTCAAGCTTGCAAGTCATTTCATTCGCGTTGAGATAATAAATAGTTCTCTCTCCAGACACCAGGGCGTACTGCTAGTTTGTCAATCTGCTGCTGCGAGGTCCTAACATTGAAAACATATATGTCGTTGAGTGTGCTTATGGGTGGATGCTTAGAAAGACTGTGACCACAGAGTACAGCTTCATTCTCTTAACGGATGTGTCTCTAAGAACGTTCCTCAACTGTCGCAGCCATCGCTGTGGATAATACCAGGACATGTAAGGGAAGAAATCGTAGCCTCAAACGAATCTGGAACTCAGCTGCATGCAGTATCACTGTTATCCTCATCTACCCGCCTTGGCTTAAGGCTGTGTCAGGCCAATTGACATAGGCTAGAACACCAAGGCTACATCAAAATGTTGTTATGCTCTGCATAGTTATGCGAGGATTGTCTTCAGTTGTGACAAGCTCATAGCATAACATTATCAGTCTCCAAAATCCTCCGAAGTCGGAGTGTGGCTGCCCATGTGGCAAGGTAATAAAAAAAACCGGTCACACACGTAATGTTCTCATCCCCAGCTGATGCATTTGTACCATAATGTTCAAGTACTCCGGCTGTTTGGATGATCCCTGGAGTCTTTTAGCCAGGGTACGACGACAACAACAACAACAACATCCTCATCTATTTACTGTAAGGCATTCCGTGTACCTTTGTGCTGGTGTTGAGAGGACCTCAGTTCTGACCTACACTCTACTTCCTTGCCTTTGTTTACTTCATGTCAACCATGTCAGTGACATCAGGGTCATGGGAACTATCACAGGAGGAAATGTAAGCGCATACTCTTTCTAACAGTGAGGCTCAGTCATGGTGGCTCCACCAAAAACACCAAAAACACTGTTTGTCGTCAGTAAGGGATGTACTCGCTGTTCTGTTTTTGTTGTATCAGAAGAGGCAGCAATGAAAACCACCAATGTGACTCAGCCGATGGAGAGAGGAGAGCCTTTTTCTGGTGGGATGCCATAACGAAAACAGGGGCGTGTGTGACAGCAAGTATGCATTCAGCTGCTGTTGTTGTTATTAGCGATGACGATGCCGGTCATTGTGGGTTGTACTTGGTGTGTCGATATAAATATAGTCAGTTCCAATCCTACGGATCATAAGGGTTTAATGGATGGCATGGGAATGCAACCAGACTTTCCAGAATGTTAAACCTGTCTAGATATCATCAGGAATATATAGAGTGGAGTGCTGCTTACGACACCAAATCGCCTAGCAGAAATAATAACACAAAGCACACAGAAAAGCCAAGGAGACACCCCCACCCACCCACCCCCCAAAAAAATAAAATAAAATAAAAAGGATGTCCCAAGCTTGCCCATATGCCCTGTAGCTGACACAAGTGCATAGCAAGAACAAACGGAGAATTGAAAGATGCAATTTAACATCCATTTAAGACTAGCACATCCTTTTCGAGCTTGAATATAGTCAAACAAATTTAGCGCATTAGTGAAATTTGATTGTTTAACCTTTGACTTCTGTTTACACATTGTACTCAACCCAGTAGTACATTCGGTTGTGTGGAAAGGTTGCGAATACAGGCCAGCCAGACAATTACGGCAAGGCGGCTAGTAAGCTTTGAACCTAATTATTCACCTCACTCTCCTTGTCCTGGTCTTTGGTAACAGTAATCACTGTTTCATCATAAATGTCCCTAAACTACGTGTCCTTAAATTACACCCTTATCCTTACGTCTTGAGTGACACAGAGATTATGGAAAGAAGAAGAAGAAGAAGAAGAAGAAGAAGAAGAAGAAGAAGAAGAAGAAAGAAGAAGAAGAAGAAGAAGAAGAAGAAGAAGAAGAAGAAGAAGAAGAAGAAGAAGAAGAAGAAGAAGAAGAAAGAAGAGAAGAAGAAGAAGAAGAAGAAGAAGAAGAAGAAGAAGAAGAAGAAGAAGAAGAAGAAGAAGAAGAAGAAATTATTCATTTTAGCTGTGTTCACAGTACTGTAAGGTTAATTGCAAGTAAGCAAA
>CM065720.1:17278945-17293945 GCA_033310375.1 Conus canariensis
TTACGTTCTGCATTTTTTCTGCGTTGTTTATTTCATTAAACTAGATAAAAGCTTTAGAAAAGAAATGGATGATCCTTTCAACCAAATACTACGTTAATTCATTTCAAATCACGGCTACCTTGGAGCTTTGAATGCCTTAAAAGGACTGCAGTGAAACAAAGCCAAATGATGCCTGAAGCTTTGCATTATGGTCTCTGATAACTTTTGGGTTACTTGTGACTAAAATGGGTTACTTTGACTCGTTTGTAAATTCATGATTTTAAGCGCCCTAGAAACACTGCAATTAAAGCAAGACAACTGAAACTGTCTGTTCTGCGGTTTTGCTTGTATTAGCTTTTAGACTCTATTATGTTTGTGTTTCTGTTCTGACAATTAAGGATAATTATTTACTCTTTAAGTTTAGTTTATGAATGTGTTGAGACCTTAGGTGCCTTTAAATGGATTAGCGAACAAGCTCACACATCTTATATGGCCAACAGACAAACAATATTGGTTTGGGTTTATGGATAATGCGTGTCGGTTAATATAGGCCCGTGGCCCAATATTTACCTATCCCTGGTCCATTTAACCCGAAATGATGTCTAGAGTGGGCTTCCTTTTCTTTAAGAATTTTATTATTTCTTATACAGAACTTTTTGAAATAAAGATAGCCATTTGATGGCTGTACTATATGAAGCTCTTATGGTAAGCTTTACAAATAATTAACCTTGGGTGAAGTAAAATTAGTGAAGGAGGTAGAGCTGCATTTCTTAAGGGTTCTTACTTACCCAATCTTCCCCTACTTTCGTTGTGCTGAATGTCCTAGGCCTGCAATATTGATAAAAACATCACATTTCACATCACATCACACACACACACACACACACACACACACACACACACACACACACACACACACACACACACACACACACACAAATTTAGTGATGGCTACAATGGGAAAACGTTCAAACAAGTCTCCTCCTCGTCTAGGGAGATTGAAAGCTTAATCCATAGATTCTGTTTGAACGCGTTGAAAACAAAATATTGTCATAATGTTAAATGTATGTGTGGGAAGTCCTTAAATGTCAGTCATTTGCTGATTCAATGCCCAAGAGCAAGAGAGCTCCTAAGACATTCGGGTATTGATGGTTATACTTCATTGCCTTTACGATATATTTTAAACAATTACTCTGTTCTTGACTCAGTTTGTAAGTGTTTGTTAAATAGTTCAATTGGTCCTTATCTGTAGATCTTATCACTTCTCACTTAAAATTGTTAAGGTGGAAGAGGAATGGGGAGTGAGGGGGGGGGGGGGAGAGAGAGAGAGAGAGAGAGAGCAGGGGATGCCATATTCTATCGTTAATGGAATAATACACTTCATCACTTGCATACTTCATTCACCCACACATAAACTGTCTGAATCACTACAGTGGAAGGACATTAAACCGACGACGACACACACACACGAATGGAAATTTGACTTTCGTCAAAAACATTTATGATAAAAAAAAATAAAAAAAATCACTTGCGACAATTTTCATTCCAGGGCAGGCTGCATTATTTTCTGTGATATTTTGACGCTCAACCGCGGCGACGTTTTTTCACTTGGCAGAAAAAAAATCGTCGCTGTGAAATATTAACGCTGCGACCATATTTCACGGGAAATGTTAACGCTAGCAGTAAGATTTCACGTGAAAATGTGTCGCAAGCGACAGCATTCACTGACGACAATATTTCACAGTGTCTTGTCGCAAAAAGCTGTCGCAAAATTTCGAGCGACAGTATTTTATAGACAGCTACAATATTCTATAGGACATTTTTCGTGAAAAGTTGTAGCGCGACAATTTTTTCCAGCAAATATTGTCGCTGCAACAATATTTCACGTGAAATGCTATCGCTGCGATACAATTCTACGGCGACAGTATTATATACGACACCGGCACTCTACCAACTGAGCTATTCCGGCCCCGTCTCCCTACTGAGGACGCCACTCCTTCCGTCCAACGACAGTCCGCCATGAACTTTCACACACGGCAACTTTAATAGTATTCATTAAGGGAGTGAACGTGCTGCCACGGAGTTCCATTCTCTCCAGAGACTAGACGTCTGCATGCTACGCTTTCTTTTGTGATATATCCTGTCGTCAGCAACACTCAAGAACTAGAGGCACTTGTAGTCTTAGTACAGGAAAGTTCAATGATACTCTCAGAAATGAATCCATGAAATGCATGAAACACGATCGTGTGGTTCGTCTGTCCCATCTCAGCCCGCAGGACATTCAGTATTGGCCAGGGACTGACTAAGACAAAACGATCCAATAAATATGTCTGGAATGGGACACCCCCCTCCCCCCCCCCCCCCCCCCCCCCCCCCCCCCCCCCCCCCCCCCCCCCCCCCCCCCCCCCCCCCCCCCCCCCATACACACACTCGCTGCCAACAAATCTGCGACACTAACCAATGCACTTGAGCTGCAGTTTGTTAGCACAGAGAGAGAGAGAGAGAGAGAGAGAGAGAGAGAGAGAGAGAGAGAGAGAGAGAGAGAGACGGATACACAGACATTCACACAGACAGACACAAAGAGAGACAAAGACAGAGATACACAGACAGCCAGACAGACAGGGAGAGACAGAGAGAGAGCCAAACGAGACAGAGACAGAGAGAGACACAGAGAGAGAGAGAGAGAGAGAGAGAGAGAGAGAGACAGGCAGACAGACAGAGAGACAGACAGACAGACAGACAGACAGAAGAAGAAGAAGAAGAAGAGGATCAGGATGAGGAGGAATACTTTACTGCTGAGAAAAAAAACAATCTCCGACATATGCATACATTTGTTTTCAAAGATAAGGGAAAATATATCCAATCTCCCATTTCCATCTTTTCATTAGTAAACTACCACCCTCACTGCACTAAAAGAATTTCTTTCCTTTCATTTACCAAGCCTGCGTGCATATACTCCCTGCCCTGTCCCTGCATCCCCACCCCTAAACGCCTTTTTTTTTGTCCCCACCCGTCCTCCCGTCCCATCCTATACTGTGTTCTTACATACTATAAACAGAAGCCTTGTTTGCATGGAATAGATGAACTCAAAAACATTAGTTCCATTTGCAAAAATACGTCAATAGTTAACAGATATACTTCAATCTCAGCTAAGACTATAGAATAAGTTTAAGTAATAATAATAATAATAATAATGAATACTTATATAGCGCCTATTCTCGGCTAGAGACCAAGCTCTAAGCGCTTTACAATCAACACTCGTTTACACAACGGGCTGCCTACCTGGGTAGTGCCCACTGAAGAGCTGCCAGCTGGCGCTTCATTCAGTCGTTTCCCGTGTCATCCAGTCAATATCGTTCAATATCGATCACTCATTTTCCTTACTTCCTTCATTCTTTCCATTTCTCACGCAGGGTGCATGCCATGTGTAACGTGTCATCCATACCAGCGGCCAAACTGGCCTACTCTTCCGAAAGTTGGTGATGGGATTTTACGTGTGTGCAAGATGTTATGCGTGCGTTCACACACGGAACCTCGGTTTATAGTCTCATTCGAAGGACTGTATGGGAAATGGAGTCAGAACCAATGTTAACTCCGAGGGGAAAATCCCCCTGTACCGAAACGCCCCCGGCGGAGGTTCGAACCCGCAACCCCAGGATCACCAAGATTACGAGTCCGGCGCTCTACCAACTGAGCTATTCCGGCTCCCTATAAGTATAATGCATTTATCAGAAACAAAAGAAAGAATTATTTTGCTCTGTCCAGTTGCCAAAGATGGACATTACATAGTTGTATTGGTTTTGTTTTTTCTCTTGAGAAAGGCCACGTGGCCGAAAATTTGAAGAGGGGAATTGTGATCTTGTATAATGCATTTAGTTTTTTTTATATGCCATCTAGATAATATTCTCTTTGACTTTCTTTTTGACAGCTCGTGTCTAATCACTGCAACAAAAAATAATCCATTCGGATTAGTTCTGAAATACATCTTCATCTGCAGACTTTGGCGAATGCATTGCTTGTCCCTCTGTTTCCACCTCTCTAGACAGAGGTAATCGAGTCCTTGCAGTCAAGGTTCATAATGATGCCGCTCCTTTGATTTATTAAACAGCAGTGTAGATCACCTTACGTCTAAATCTTCTCTGATGTCAAATTAAACTTTGAAATCAGCACAACCTCCCTTTCCTTGGCTGTGCGTATCTTAGCGGCCATTTCACACACACACACACACACACACACACACACACACACACACACACACACACACACTCTCTCTCTCTCTCTCTCTCTCTCTCTCTCTCTCTCTCTCTCTCTCACACACACACACACACACACACATACACACACATACACGCACGTGCGCGTGCGCGCACACACACACACACAGTTCTCTCTCTCTCTCTCTCTCTCTCTCTCTCTCTCTCTCTCTCTCTCTCTCTCTCTCTCTCTTCATGTTTCACCATGCTCACTGATAAGTGGTGCATGTGCATTTTCCACTACTTTCATTCATTAGTCCATCAGTTATTGTTTTTCTTAAAACGCCTCATGATAAACGCAGTAAATATTGATAAACATTATACATCGACCAAAATGAAAATGAGCTCACACACACACACACACACACACACACACACACACACACACACACACCACACACACACCTCTCTCTCTCTCTCTCTCTCTCTCTCTCTCTCTCTCTCTCTCTCTCTCTCTCTCTCTCTGCCGTTATATTTCGCCATGCTCACTGACACTTTCGCGTCTTCCAATATTGTTATTCATTAGTCCATCCAACTTGTTTTTCCGCTCCATCTCTTCGGCTCACCGCCTTCCTCCCTACACTTCCTCCCTGTTCTTTCTCATCCTCCCTTTCCGCTTCCAATCTCCCCATAATTGTCCGCTTCCAATCTCCCCATAATTGTCCGCTCCCAATCTCCCCATAATTGTCCGCTTCCAATCTCCCCATAATTGTCTAGAATTTCTGCACTCTGATTATTCGACGGCTGTCACTTTTCACTTCCTTCCGTTTCCTTGTTATTGTTTTTTTTTTTTTCCCCTTGCTAATTTAGAGCAATTCTCTTTGCTTCTATCCTTTATCCGTCTTCTTGCTTTTCGCTTTGGCTAACTTTTCTTGGGAAGACGACCTCCAAGGAATAATTTCCCTTGAAGTAAACGTTGACAAGTACAAAAGTGATTTCAAGGGAGATAAATAATGCATGTTTTCTGCGATTTTGAAGCTTTGTCAGTATAAGGCAAACATACTAGATTACGTTCCACAAATCTTAGGAGATAAAGAAGAACATGGAAAGAAAAAGAAACAAAACCAGCCGCCGTGGCGAAGTGGTTAGCGTCGCGGACTCCCGGCTGGGAGGTCGTGGGTTCGAATCCCATCAAAAGTCATGTGGGTTTTTCTGCTCCGACCGGCTCCTACCCAGAGTTGAGTTTGCTGCGGACTCAGTTGGGAAGACTGGGACCACACAGTCGAGTTTCATCCACTTAATGGATGCGTCTCTGAGAGTGTTGCTCAAATTTCCTGACCAACACTGCAGGTGCCTGTATCTCTCAGGCCTGGTTGACGCCGGGATATATTATGAAAGGAAGCGTAGAGTACAGCCCTGTCATGTAGTCTCAGACCGAAATGGAAATCCGTAGCATCATCTTGATCATCCTCATTCTCATTGATCAGCATTTAAAAAAAAAAAAAAAGTCTCAAATTCTGTCGCCCTTCATGCCCTGTTCTCATGGTGACCTCAATTTCGATGTCCTCTCCACGTCTGTGGCCTTGGTTTGGTTCCGTCGGGGTCACCGGTATCGGCGAGTCCATGGGGGCTGTCGTTGGACGGACGTGGTGGCGCCCTCCGGAGGGAGAGCTCACCCACGCCGGTTCCGCGACTAAGCAATTATTGTCGTCAGTAGGGGGCTTAGTAGGTGGTGTCCTGCGTATGTTAGATCAGAACAGGCGCCACTGAACACCACCGAAGTGACTCGGCAGCAGTGCAGTGTCTCCTCCGGTGGGTTGCCTCTTAACGACTTGACATTGACTGCTCCCTGTGGATTGCTGGTGCCGGGGCTGCGGCGGGGCCGACCGGGCTGTGGCTGTGGACGGGGTGTCGGAATGAGCGGCGTGTGTACACTGCCTCTGAGGTGGCGCAGAGGTTGGGACAGCAAAAAAAAAAAAAAAAAAAGAAAAGAAAAAGAAAAAAAAAGAAAGAAAGACAGGCAGAAGAAGAAGAAGAAGAAGAAGAAGAAGAAGAAGAAGAAGATCTAAGAACGCTTTTATTTGATCAAGGATTGACAATTTAGGCAGAGCCTATTCTTCCCATCTGTCCTTGCTAAGCTAAATAATGCGATGAGATTAAAATGAGAACGAGAGAGAGAGAGAGAGAGAGAGAGAAGGAGAGAGAGAGAGAGAGAGAGAGAGAGAGAGAGAGAGAAAATGAAAGCACACACGATTATGGTGTACATGATTCACACACACACACACACACACACACACACACACACACACACACACACACACACACACACACACACAAATGTCAGGGGTTAAAAAAAATGACACGAATATATAGTCTCGTTGTTGTACATCTCAGTGGCAGACCGCCAGACTACGAGTGTCTGATGTATAGAGAAAGCACTGTCTCTGGCATCACCGCGAAGAGCAAAACAACTTGCAATCACGATACCCCCACCTCTCATCCCCTTTCTTTATTCGTCCATGAATCACCGACATCTTGACATGCTTCACAAATGGGGCCGGAATAGCTCAGTTGGTAGAGCATTGGACTCGTAATCTTGGGGTTGCGGGTTCGCATCTCCGTCGGGCCGTTTCGGTACAAGGGAATTTTTCCCTCGGAGTTAACATTGGTTCTGACTCCATTCCGCACACAGTCTGTGACGGGTCTCCGACGCTCCCCCTCGTTATTAAAATGTGATTTTCATATTCAGGGATGCAGGGGGTTATAGACAGAAGTATTTACGCTTTCACAACCAAAACGCGCTCTCGCATAGGCACACGCACTCTGTCACTCACATCGGGCCCGCACAAAGGTGACGGGAAACCAATAACATTTCATAGAAAGTAATCAACTTTTATTTACCTTGACTCCGAGCCCCCACCCGTCACTACACAATACACTTATCTGTATCATACAACAATGTAAACATCATACAGACAATCTCATAAATCGCATCCCCTGTTCTTCAGTTATTTTTACTTAGCCAGGAAAGACAATATTCCACTATCCTGTTTGCACACTTATAAACTTAAGAGCAAATAAAACGTCCATAACTTGCCAGCATTCCTTGGTTGACGTCAGTTTCTCTCATTCCACTGTGCGACTACAAGCTGAAGCTGCCATACTGTTGTGTCCTCCCGATTGGCCAAATCCCAGTTGGGGGACACTGGCAACGTAGCTGGAATCGCACCCTCAGACCGAGTCTCCCGGACTCCACTGCACTTCGCCCTCTTCACGGAAAGGGCTCCTGTCGGCCTCTCCCACAGGTCTTCTCTGGCTGCAAACACCCCACTGTTGTCTGGCAGCTCCCTGTCTAGGCTCCAACAGGCTAACACGTCTTGCTGTCGACCGTCCCCACACAGGAGACAATTCTTCTCGTCGTCGGCTCCGAGGCTACAGCAACCTCCACTGTCTTACGTCCCCACCCAGGAGACAACGAGGCAACAGCAACCTCCACTGAGTTTAGCTGGTTCAACCAATGGAATCACTAGCACACACCCATACACACGATTTGTACCAATAAATCCCCAAGTTATTTTTTATTCCGCCAATGGAACCACTAGTCACCTACACATACACACACAACAGCTGCTAGCGCCAACAAAGTCTTGGGTACCAAGTGCTTAATGCCTGACCTCCTATTCAACTCATGTTCGATTCCCCGAGCTACCCATTGTACTAACAGCCTGGAATTCTCTCCCAGCCAGTACTGATGCTTCAAGTAGTTACTACCTCTATAGACAACAAGGTGCAAACCACTCAATAGGCCGAAGCCTTCCATTCATTCCTCAGAACAAGGACGACTGAAGGGTCGCTGTACTCTGCCTGCAGGCTGACGGTCACCTACCCGTGACGGTCACCTGACACGATCGCCTTCCTTTCAGCCCCACTGGAGAACCCAGTGAATAGCCAGCCAGTGGCGGACATTCTCCTTCACCCAGGACCGGCAGGTCGGCAACTACTTGTCACTATGCCTCGGACATGCGAAACACTTCCCAGTGATTGTCCCTCCTTCAGTATACGACTTGGGGTATTCCCCGCTGGTGATGCCCGAGTTCGCACACTTGAAGAACCCAAGGAATTTGCTCTCAACAACAGCAAAACATACCCTTAATTTGCCAAAATGCTTGAGAACATTCGGCCGACTCATGACACCCTGGTACCTAAGAATGTTGTTCAAATCAACATTTCCTCCAGGACGAATGTTCTCAAACTGGATAAAACAAACTCAGTTGCATGGGTCGGTATAACAGTACTACCCCTATGGTTCAAGAAATCACTTCCATCAACATCTCTAACATGGATAATGTACTCAATTAAAACCAATAGATCAATCTGATAATCCAAAGATCACTCTTCGGTCAGTCACAAACAACTGTGCACAACATTTAACTCTAAACTGGCTCACATATAATAAGAACTCTCTCTACAGCGTTAGCTATCAACATGTCCATACATATTAATTAATCATTCCATCCACTTCTAATAATAGCACAGCCCTGATTAACCCAAGATTCAAATTCAGGCGTGTGGCCCCACACGTGCTCTCACACCCAATATGCAAATCAACCACTTATCTTGATGTCACAAAATAAGACATTTTCACACTTTACCGATCAGTGAACAAGACAACATAAGCAAATAGATATCAACCAGAAAAATGAAAAATCATAACACGTGAGCATGTACTCAACCATAATGGCAATGAACAAAAGCAACATTGACAGGTAACATCAATCAAAAAAAGAAAAATAATACATGAACATAGGCTCAACCCCGCCCTATACTGGGCAATCAGAATCAATAACACAACTGGCCAGCTACATTATTTACACGGTAGCTGTCCGTAACAGATGACTGCTCACACCATCACCACAACAACAATAGCCCGTAGGCATTGCTCCTACCATTGTTCTACTTCTGTTGTTCACACTACAACAGCAACACCCTGGAGGCATTACTCCAACCCTTGACCTACTCCTGCCCCTCTCAATCTTGACCGCCGTTTGTGGCTCGCCAATAGTACCTGGGGCAGATAGTTTGCGCATTCCAGGCTTTACAAGAGAGTCAGCGCACACTTCACACATTTTAGTCCTTAAAGGAGCGCGTGAAAATCTGCGCGATCCTCTTCTAGCCTGTTCAGCAAAATCTCCTTGGCATTCAGTCCCCTTGGCTTTCATTGCCTCAGGATCTGTTGTTCGAAGATCACGCGAACTGGGCTGTCGCACCCATTCACTGCCACGACGATCATCTCCCCTTAGTAATATGCTAAGAGATGATCCCTCACTCATCTTATCCGAACCGATTTTCCTTCCCTCCGTGGAACTTCCTTGGTTCGAATCCCACTCAGTGCCTATACCCACTGCTTTCTGGGCCTTATTTCCTTCTCCTTTTTTCAACACTGGCTTGTCTGCTCCTATGAGCTGACTATCTTTGGCATTTTCTAACGATAGCTGGTCACCTCGACCTTCTTGCCATGCGTTATTACAGCCACCACGGTTCCAGCCCAGCTGCTGGTTCCAGTTACTCTGTGGTCCCTCTTGGCCCCGACCCTGAGGTCCACCACCATGGCTCCTACATTTCTGACTACCACGGCAACGTCAACAACTTTTTGAACCACCACTATGGCCACCATGGCCTATGGCACCACCACTACGGCCACCTCCATGGCCCATGGCACCACCACGACGGCCACCTCCATGGCCTACGGCACCGCCACTACGGCCACCTCCATGGCCTATGGCACCGCTATTACGACCTATTTCATGGTCCACTGCACCACCACCACGGCCACCTTCATGGTCTAAGGTAGCTCTACTACCCGCGGTGCCTGTGCACTTCACCTGCCTTCTGTTTACTTTGTTGTAGGAGTTCCTACCCTGCACTACCCTTCCTTTCCCTCCTTGACTGGCAGCCTGGTTAGGCTCTGGGAGAATGTACCTACCACCTAACAAAGCTGGATAGGGAAGATTCTTCTGTACTGCTGCCGTGAGAGTACTTCTAACATACTCAGACTCTACTTTGACATGGGCTAAAGGTAGCTGAGTAACTCTTCCATCTGCATATCGCACGCAGGTGGTTTTCCCTGTATAGTCTGTCTCTCTCACTAAACTGGGTTCTACCATTGCCGCCAGAGTCAATCCTGTATCTAAGAAGCAGGTCACCGGCTTCCCGTTTACTACTGCCCTAGTAGTTGGTGGTGGCACTCTGCCTTCCTGTTGAATTGTATCAACGGCAACAACTGAATGTATTCGCAGTCCGCTACATTCCTTGGCGATATGACCCTCTCGCCCACACTTAAAACATGTGCGTTTCACTCTAACATTCTCTCCAGTCCCACTGTTGCCACGGGACTTAGAATCCGCTTCTAACTGTGGTCTCGCCTCCTTTTGGTTGGGAGTCGGCGATTCACTCCCTGACTGTGTGGTCTGGGCATTTCGGACGACTGGTTCGATCCCTTCACCCCATTACGCTGATCATGGGCAGATTCATACCTGTCTGCAACTTTCACTAACTCCTCTAAACTTCCTAATTCTCTTTCTGCCAAGAATACTGTGAGATCCTTCTGACAAGTGGAGAGAATTTGCTCCTTAACGATCTCCTCCCTCAAAGATTCAAAAGTTTGTTCGATGTTTCCTAATCTTATCCATTTGTCAAAGAGAGCCCTAAGCCGATAAAGGAACTGTACGTGTGTCTCACCTGATTTACGAACGGTTTCTCTGAACAATTTCCTATACCTGTCGGCGGTTACCTGGTACCTCTGAAACAAAGCATCGCGCACGGACTCATAATCTGTCTGTTTTTCCGGTGGTAAGCAGAAAAAAGCATCCCTAACTTTGGGTGTCAGCAGCGCGGACAAATTTGTGGCCCACCGTTCTTCGGGTAAGCCCTGATCTTTGGCAATCCTTTCAAACTGCGAAATGAAATCCTCTAAATGGTCCGGATTATCATCAAACTTTGGCATATTGATCAAGGGACTGACATGTGGTGCAAAGTTTGCATGAGGTTTTGCGTCCACGTCCCGTTCTTTCTCCAATTTTAATTTTTCTAACTCAAACTGCCTTATCTTCTCTCTTTCTCTTTCCTCTCTTTCCTCTTTCTCCCTCTCTCTTTCCCGCTCTCTTTCTCTCTCCTCTCTTTCCCGTTCTCTCTCCTCCTTTTCCCGTTCTCTTTCTCTCTCTTCTCTTTCCCGTTCTCTCTCTCTCTCTCTCTCTCTCTCTCTCTCTCTTCTCTTTCCTCCGTTCTCTTTCCTCTTTTTCCCGTTGTCGTTCTCTCTCTTCTTTTTCCCCTTTTTTCTTTTCTCTCTGTTCTTCCCGTTCCCTTTGTATTTTCTGAGCCTCGATTACTCGGGGCCAGTTCTCATCTACATATGCCTTCAGTTCCGGACCCTTTAGTCCTAAAGCTTTTCCTTCTTCTATGAGGTCCATCTTTTTCAGCGGACCCATTGTCTCAGCACCCTCTTCAGTCGACATTTTGAAGCTATCTAACCCTCGATCAGCTAGCTAATACAACCACAGTAACAAGCGAGATATCCACACGATCACTCGTAAATAAAGCGATCAACTAGTTGCGCTACACACAATCAACCTCAATAGCAACCAAATCAAGCAAGTTCAAACAACAGGCACAGTCATGGAAAAAGATCAAAACAATCAACACATGACTAACGTCTTTCCCGGTAAGAAAGAAAAAATCTAGGTTTCCACAATTACGACAATTTTCAAATTTCTTTGTAATTTGAACAAAACCCAGAAATTAGAATTACTTATGACTCATTTATGTTCATCCCGGACGAGCCCCCAATTTGTGACGGGTCTCCGACGCTCCCCCTCGTTATTAAAATATGATTTTCATATTCAGGGATGCAGGGGGTTATAGACAGAAGTATTTACGCTTTCACAACCAAAACGCGCTCTCGCATAGGCACACGCACTCTGTCACTCACATCGGGCCCGCACAAAGGTGACGGGAAACCAATAACATTTCATAGAAAGTAATCAACTTTCATTTACCTTGACTCCGAGCCCCCACCCGTCACTACACAATACACTTATCTGTATCATACAACAATGTAAACATCATACAGACAATCTCATAAATCGCATCCCCTGTTCTTCAGTTATTCTTACTTAGCCAGGAAAGACAATATTCCACTATCCTGTTTGCACACTTATAAACTTAAGAGCAAATAAAACGTCCATAACTTGCCAGCATTCCTTGGTTGACCGTCAGTTTCTCTCATCCCACTGTGCGACTACGAGCTGAAGCTGCCACACTGTTGTGTCCTCCCGATTGGCCAAATCCCAGTTGGGGGACACTGGCAACGTAGCTGGAGTCGCACCCTCAGACCGAGTCTCCCGGACTCCACTGCACTTCGCCCTCTCCACGGAAAGGCTCCTATCGGCCTCTCCTACAGGTCTTCTCTGGCTGCAAACACCCCACCGTTGTCTGGCAGCTCCCTGTCTAGGCTCCAACAGGCTAACACGTCTTGCTGTCGACCGTCCCCACACAGGAGACAATTCTTCTCGTCGTCGGCTCCGAGGCTACAGCAACCTCCACTGTCTTACGTCCCCACCCAGGAGACAACGAGGCGACAGCAACCTCCACTGTCTTACGTCCCCACCCAGGAGACAACAAGGCGACAGCAAACCTCTGCTTCACGCTGTATTTTCTTGAGCCCTCAGCAAGACAGGCGAGTTCACTTTCCCTTAAGTGAATCATACTATTCCTGGTTTTCCAAGCACCTTATATTCGTTCTCAAAGAAAGTGAGAACCCGAGTTTAGCTGGTTCAACCAATGGAATCACTGGCACACACCCATCACACGATTTGTACCAATAAATCCCCAAGTTATTTTTATTCCGCCAATGGAATCACTAGTCACCTACACATACACACACAACAGCTGCTAGCGCCAACAAAGACTTGGGTACCAGTGCTTAATGCCTGACCTCCTATTCAACTCATGTTCGATTCCCCGAGCTACCCATTGTACTAACAGCCTGGAATTCTCTCCCAGCCAGGACTGATGCTTCAAGTAGTTAACTACCTCTATAGACAACAAGGTGCAAACCACTCAATAGGCCGAAGCCTTCCATTCATTCCTCAGAACAAGGACGACTGAAGGGTTGCTGTACTCTGCCTGCAGGCTGACGGTCACCTACCCGTGACGGTCACCTGACACGATCGCCTTCCTTTCAGCCCCACTGGAGAACCCAGTGAATAGCCAGCCAGTGGCGGACATTCTCCTTCACCCAGGACCGGCAGGTCGGCAACTACTTGTCACTATGCCTCGGACATGCGAAACACTTCCCAGTAATTGTCCCTGCTTCAGTATACGACTTGGGGTATTCCCCACTGGTGATGCCCGAGTTCGCACACTTGAAGAACCCAAGGAATTTGCTCTCAACAACAGCAAAACTACCCTTAATTTGCCTAAATGCTTGCGAACATTCGGCCGACTCATGACACAGTCCTTCGAATGAGACTATAAACCGAGGTTCCGTGTGTGAACGCACGCACAACATCTTGCACGCACGTAAAAATCCCATCACCAACTTTCGGAAGAGAAGGCCAGTTTGGCCGTTGGTATGGATGACACGTTACACATAGCATGCACCTTCCCCGAAGTTGGAGTATGGCTGCCTTAATGGCGGGATAAAAAAAATGGTCATCATAAACACAAAAGGGTCAGAATATTCAACGTGATGATTGTGGACTCTAAAAGAAAGAAGAAGAAGAATGGTATCCATAAATCAGTCTAACGTGTTGTCGTTTCTTTTTTTTGCGGCGCTCACACCATCCCTTCTGTTCTACTCTCCCCGCTGGTTTTCCCCGCCTCCAACTTCTGACAGACCTTCAAAGTTCCAGAATTTCAACGCATTGACTATTCTGCGAATTTAATCTCCATTTCTCGATGGTTCCTCCCTAGTAAGTTCAAACACTTCTCTCCCCTTTTTTCTTTTGTCTCTTCATTTTGTTTTCGTTGTTCCCTTTTTGCCACGGCTTATGTTCTCCCCCGTATTGCTGACCTTCAAAGAGTTATCTTCCTTGCGGTCGATATTGACAGGAAAGGCGGTGTCAAGGGAAAGACAAAAAAAAACCTTTCTTAAATGACTTTGTTGAAATGTTAAGAGAGAGAGAGAGAGAGAGAGAGAGAGAGAGAGAGAGAGAGAGAGAGAGAGAGAGAGAGACTCTCAAGAATACTTTTTTAAAAGTTCATAAATAAAGCAAACAAAAAGAAAACAAACCAAAACAAAAACAAAAAAAACGAAAATGCAACACACACACACACACACACACACACACACCCCCTCTTTCTCTCTGTCTCTGTCTCTGTCTGTCTCTCTCTGTCTCTGTCTCTCTCTCTCTCTCTCTCTCTCTCTCTCTCTCTCTCTCCATGCTTACTGATCACTGGCACTTTTTTATTTCCCACTACTACTTTCATTCATTAGTCCATCTAACTTTTTTTTTTCTTTTCTCCACCCCCCCCCCCCCCCCCCCGCCGATCATCTCCCCCTCTTTTCTCTCATCCTTCTCTTCCACTTCCAATCTCCCCATAATTGTCTAGAACTTCTGCACACTGATTATTCAACGGCTGTCACTTTCCACTTCCTTCCGTTTCCTTGCCGCTCTTTTGGTTTTTATCCCTCTTGTCTGCTAAATTAGAGCAATTCTCTTTGCTTGTTTCTTTCCTTGATTCTCCTTCTTGCTTTTCGCCTTGGCTAACTTTGTCATGTGGAGGCGACCTCCAAGGGATTCTCTTCCTTGTAGTAAACGGTGACGAGAAG
>CM065720.1:17298945-17303945 GCA_033310375.1 Conus canariensis
TCTGAGAAATTTCGTTGTTTTTTCTTCTTTTTTTTGTTATCACCTTATCTATCTTTGATGTATTCAATTTCGTTTTATTTCATCAACGGTTACACCGTCTTCTGAAAGAAAGCGCAGAATAATGTGTGTGAGAGTTCATGATTTCATGTGAATCACTATGCCTGTGATTAGTGGGCCTGTGATTAGTGGGCCTGTGATTAATGGGCCTCTGAAACGAACACGCACTAAAAATACACCTGAAACAACGACATTAGAAGGACATCTAGAAGACGGAGTCAATATATCTGACACGCAAACTTCGACTCGTAAGAAGCAAGTGACATTTAACGCAGATGTTGCAGCTTATGAACATGAGGAAGAAAAGATGGTGATACTGATTGTTAAGACAATGATGATAATGTTAAGGTGATGACAAGCAGACGAAGTCGACGATCATGATGAAGTTTATGATGATGACACACAGATAATCACAATGGTTAAATAGAAGGTATTGATAATGAGAAGAAGAAGAAGAAGAAGAAGAAGAAGAAGAAGAAGAAGAAGAAGAAGAACAACAACAACAACAACAACAACAACAACAACAACAACAACAACAACAGCAACAGCAATAACAAAATAAGAATGAGAACAAGAAGACATTGAACGTCAGCTAAGATTAAACAAATAAACAAATACAAACAAACAGACGAGCTAACAAACAACCAAAAATGCACACATAAAGGAAGTCAAAAAACAAAGACAACAATGACAGAAAAGAAACACTTGGGGGTGGGGGTGGGAAAGAGAAACGATGATGATGATGATGACGATGATGGTGGTGATGATGATGATGATGATGATGATGATGATGATGATGATGATGATGATGTTAATGGTGATGGTGATGGATGATGATGATGATGATGATGATGATGATGATGATGACTTTGCAGCTCCTGAAGTAACACCCTATTATGAGATGAGACCAAAGGAGAAAAACAAAACGTCTGACTTACCCCCCTTTTTTCACCAATCTAGTTTCATTACGAAGTACAGACACTGTTCACGGAATATTATCCAGAATTGTCGTCAATGATAATTATGAACTGTGTAGCTTCTGCCCACACTCAAGGCAAAAGAAGCAATGCGATTAGGTAAAGAATCCTTGATCCTACGATCAGGTCTGCTTTGGGCGACATACAAGTCTCTCACCGCCTCCTGACCATACTAGCTCCTGTGGTAACCTGACTCCTGGAGGTCAACCTGTGAACTTCCAGCTATTTCCTTCCTTCAATGCCCAGTTATGTATCCAGACGCATCGCCTCCAGTATGTTGCTGTCCTCTCCAGTGCCCGCTTGACTCACCATTTGGCAGACCAACGATTTCGTCCTTACATTTCTCATGACTAATCTTTACCTCGACTCCAACCCCCTCCCCCACCCACCCACCCCTCCTTCTTTATTTCCGTCTTTCTTGTCAATTTCTCCACCACCACCACCACCACCACCACCAAACAGCTTGAGGCGATTTATAGTCAACGCGCTGCGTTCTTTTCAGGCTATTTAATAGAAGGCGGGGAACCCGCATGCGGGAGCATCTCCCAGAAGGCGAAAAAAAAAGGTGGTGGTGGTGGGGAGGGGGGGGGGGTAGTCTGAACTACAATGACCGAATTGGAACTGTTCGAACTGGAACAAGACCTTCACGAAAGAGTGGTGGCCTGGAGGTCTGTGGGATCCATGGCATCGTGTTGCATTGAGGTAAACAACAGAGAGAGAGAGAGAGAGAGAGAGAGAGAGAGAGAGAGAGAGAGAGAGAGAGAGAGAGAGAGAGAGAGAGAGAGAGAGAGAGAGAGAGAGAATTGCTAACGGTGTTAGTGCACGTTTCAATGGTAGCCTGTCATGGCGATTCTTTTCATGGAGTGAACATTAAGACCGGGCACCCTGAGAGCCCGGGGGGGGGGGGGGGGGGGGGGGTAGAAAAAAAAATCGTGTGAGGGAGGGAGGGAAGGTGGAGAAGGGAATGAAGGAGAAAGGGGAAGAATGAAGATAGGAAGAGGTATGTGTCTGTGTGTATGTGTGTGTGTATGTGTGTGTGTATGTGTGTTGTGTGTGTGTGTGTGTGTGTGTGTGTGTGTGTGTGTGTGTGTGTATGTGTGTGTGTGTGTGTATGTGTGTGTGTGTGTGTATGTGTGTGTGTGTGTATGTGTGTGTGTGTGTGTGTGTGTATGTGTGTGTGTGTGTGTGTGTGTGTGTGTGTGTGTGTGTGTGTGTGTGTGTGTGTGTGTGTGTGAAGACGTGAACAAGGTGCGTGCATCGCAGTTTTCAATCAATTGCTGCCCTCCTCTTTCCTGACCCCTATTTCCTGGTTAAATGCCGGTCATAAGTCAGACAAGTACCGTCGGTGCTACTTTCTTCTACCTTTTTTGTCTATTTTAATGCCAGTCCTCGGTCACACCATTGTTCTCAGAATCTGCTATAAAAGCCACTCATTAAACGCGTATATTCTCCACTCGTTCTGATAACACCAAAGAAATCTGCGATCAAAGTTTTTTTCCCCCCTGCATATACTCTTATTGTTTCATGGACAGAAACAACTTTGTTAACTAAACACAACAATCTGAAGGACAGAGAATAGTGTGTGTTTTGACCCAGAACGCAGTTCAGTCATCGCCAACAATGCTGCACATCTCCGCAGGTCTTGACATCTCTTTTTTTCACTTCGTACTGAATCAAAAGTTGTCCTCTGTCGGCCTTAGCCCTAAGCAGACTGATTGTCAGCTAGACCAACAGATAGGCAGACAGACAGACAGATAGAAAGAAAGACAGACAGACAGACAGATAGATGGACAGATAGATAGATAGACAGACAGATAAATAGATAGATAGACAGACAGACAGATAAAGTAAATCACACACAGACACAGAAATGCACTCACACACATGCGTCCTCTCTCTCTCCCTCCCTCCCTCCCTCCCTCTCTCTCTCTCTCTCTCTCTCTCGCTCTCTCTCTGTATCTCTCTCACTCTCTCCGTCCGCCTGTCTGTCTGTCTGTCTGTCTGTCTGTCTGTCTCTCCCTCTCTCTCCCTTTCTCTCCCCCTCTCTCTCTCTCTCTCTCTCTCTCTCTCTCTCTCTCTCTCTCTTCTCCAGGCGCAAGACAGGAATGTTGGAAGAAGGTAGACATGGTGCAACAAAGAGCTGATAGTCTTAAGAAGGAGCTTGAAATTCGTTTTTAAGGCCATCTAATTAGATATCCCTGGTCTTCATCTCAAGATCAAATTGCTGAGTGTGTGTGTGTGTGTGTGTGTGTGTGTGTGTGTGTGTGTGTGTGTGTGTGTGTGTGTGTGTGTGTGTGTGCGCGCGCGCGCGCGCGCGAGCGCGCGTGTGTGTGTGTGTGTGTATTGACACTTCAGATCACTTTCCTTGGCAGGTAAATAAGACAAAACAAGCAATGGCAGTAGAGATGAAATAGGGAGGAGGCCCCATTAAAAAAAAATAAATAAAAAATAAAATACACACATGCATATTTACGTGTCAACTGAACAGATACCTAATAGAAGCAGACAAGTTTGAGTTATCTATCCTCCGGTCTTGAAAGACCACTGATAAAATTATGACAAGAGAGAGTGGGAGAGAGAGCGGGAGAGAGAGGGAGGGGTAGGGAGAGAAGAGAGAGAGAGAGAGAGAGAGAGAGAGAGAGAGAGAGAGAGAGAGAGAGAGAGAGAGAGAGAGAGAGAATTTTAAACATTTTTGTCATGGGTAGCTTACCACGAACATCCAATTTGCATACGAGCCGGATGCTTCTTTTTTTTTTCCCTCATTCTCACTCATAATGCATAACATCGAATTCTCACTCACAATGCATAACATCGAATTCTCACTCACAATGCATAACATCGAATTCTCACTCACAATGGATAACATCGAATTCTCACTCATAATGCATAACATCGAATTCTCACTCACAATGGATAACATCGAATTCTCACTCATAATGCATAACATCGAATTCTCACTCATAATGCATAACATCGAATTCTCACTCACAATGCATAACATCGAATTCTCACTCATAATGCATAACATCGAATTCTCACTCACAATGCATAACATCGAATTCTCACTCATAATGCATAACATCGAATTCCCACTCACAATGCATAACATCGAATTCTCACTCATAATGCATAACATCATCGAATGCTCACTCATAATGCATAACATCGAATTCTCACTCATAATGCATAACATCGAATTCTCACTCATAATGCATAACATCGAATTCTCACTCATAATGCATAACATCGAATTCTCACTCATAATGCATAACATCGAATTCTCACTCACAATGCATAACATCGAATTCTCACTTTTCTCACTTTTTTTTTTTAAACTCAAGATCACGTCAACTTTTTTTCACACTCGCCATGCAGTTCTGTATGCTGAGTCGCAATGCTAATGATGGACATTCACTCGTTTGCTTTAATGTTTGTGCGTTTGATACAATAATGTCGGGGGGGGGGGGGGGGGGGGTTGGTGACCTGATGTATGGTGCGCTGACACAATCCTTCTGTAATATCATTTAAGCGATAATGTAAGACATGAATACATATTACAGTCCTAAAACAATGCACGGCGTCTGAGTATTTTACAGGGAGTAAAGAATATGGTCTATAACAACGTGGTGATTCGATTATTGTGAGCGTGACGGTGATCTTTATAATCATCTTTTACGAAGAATGACAGCAAAAAGTTGACAAACAATATTGTTCCTAGTATTTCATCTTTACCAATGAGTTTAAGTTCTTCTGTCTTCGCCTTCTCGATTTTAGGGGTTTATTTGATTGTTTGTTTCTTTGCTTTTACATGGGGGTGGGGGGGGGGGGGGGGGATAGGTTGCAGAGTAGTTCAAAAGAGAACTCGGTCATTTGTTTCTCTATCAACTTTAGCATCCATAACCACATAACCGCGCGCGCACGCATCCCACACACGCACGCACGCGCACGCGCACACACACGCACCCA
>CM065720.1:17311445-17313945 GCA_033310375.1 Conus canariensis
CATTACTGTAACGACTGAAGAATTGTTAGCCTGCACTTGTTTTCCCCACTACTTAATTGTTCAGCATTATATAATATATATATATATATATATATATATTTTTGTTTGTTTTAATTTACATTAATTTGCATTAAAATGAAGACAACGAAAATAATGATCGATGGTGATGACGAGAAGAAGAATGGAGAGAGGAGGAGGACAACAGCAACAATAATGATAATCAAATAATAATAATAACAACAATAATGATAATGACAACATTAACAACAATAATAATAATGAAAAAAATAAAAAAAGAATAATAATAACAATAGTAATAATGATAATAATCATCATCATATCATCATAATGATAAGAAGAAGAACAAAAAAAATGATAATAATATTAGTAATAATAATAGTAATGATAATGACAATAGTAATAACAATAATCATAATAAGAATAACAATAACAATAGAACTACTACTAATACTCCTAACCACTACTACTAGTACTACTACAACAACATACTACTACCACCACTACTACTGCTGCTAAAAAAAAGTATTTAAAAAAGAAGTGAAAATCAAGAAGGAAGAACTGCTTTTTTTAACACAAAAAAGCAGAGAGGTGTTCAAGCTGGATCTGGTCAAGGAGGAACAAAAGTGAACTTCATAAGGCTTAACTTTCCCTACAAATATCAGGTGTCCTAGTGGCTCAGTGGTTAGAGTGCGAGTCATTAAGTGGAAAATGAGCATGTCCAGAGGGTCATGGGTTCGAATCCCAGCCATGGCTCGTCCCAAGATGGGAAAAAAAAGGGGAAGCAGAGGGACATCCGGAGTCATGAACCGGGTGTGGCCCAACCCCCCCCCCCCCCCCCCCCCCCCTAGAGTGTCAGGAGATAAGGGCCGAAACACTTGCTTGAAGGGGCTTCTCTTCTGAGGACTCTCTGCTGCCACGCTCTCCACGAGTTTCTTTCTACCCTTGTATCAGCAGCTAGCTGGGTCACAAGCATGTCTAAGAGTCCACTTGTCACAGTGAGGGTGGTTTGGAGGTCGTGACCGCGTATCTGTGTGCTGTCAGTCAAACATGCAGTGGTCTGCGAGCTTTCCTTCCTTCCTGTCGATTGCAATCACCGTGGATTCTTTGCATGTGCCACTTCACCGTTCAGCTAAAGGGACACATCCATAATGCATTTGAGTCCTTTGTGTGTGTGTGTGTGTGTGTGGCGTGTGGGACTGACGGGTGGGATGAGGGATGGGCGGAGAAGTGAAGGGCTTAGGGTGAACATTCTGTGGCAGCATGATCGTAATGATTCTGTTGTTTCCTCTCCTCTCTCTCTCTCTCTCTCTCGTCTCTCTGTCTGTCTCTCTCTTTCTCTGTCTCTCTCTCTCTCTCTCTCTCTCTCTCTCTCCCCCCCCCCTAAATTCCTTCGTGATCACCAGGACCTTGTATTCTCTACAACTTCCATCCGCGAATAAAGGATTTTGTTTTCATCTTTTCACGTCCACCACCTCATCCTCATCTCTCTCTCTTCTCTCTCTCTCTCTCTCTCTCTCTCTCTCTCTCTCTCTCTCTCTCTCTCTCCTCCTCTCTCTCTCTCTCTCTCTTTACCATTCATCCGCACACAATTATCTTTTTAGAATATTTCCTTGTTTACTTATTTCTTCACCAGCACTCAGTGTCCAGCTGTATACTGGAGATGACAATACAAATCACCAAGATCTAGCCATCAAGTCTAACAGACCCTAGTCACAGTCACAGACAGTGGCATAGGGCTGGTGCACCCCATCAGAATAGGAATGGTCCCAGAGAACCACGCTCACCTGCCAGCGACCTGGACACCAAATGGGGAAAAGAAATCCGCAAGAATTACTCCGCAGTGTCATATGCGCAGAAGACATAGACTGATTTCCATTTTGCAGGCCATTAACTCACACACACCCTCCAAAATGCTTTTTATACAGGAATTGTCATCTGAAGAAATAATCTGCAGCGCTTAATCTGTTCTTGAACAGTCTGCCAGCGGTGCTGCAGTGTGTGTGTGTGTGTGTGTGTGTGTGTGTGTGTGTGTGTGTGTGTGTGTGTGTGTGTGTGTGTGTGTGTGTGTGTGCGTGTGTGCGTGCGCGCGCGTGTGTGTGGTGTGTGTGTGTGGTGTGTGTGTGTGTGCTGGGTGTGTGTGTGTGTGTTGCTGCGTGCGTGGTGTTGTGTGTTGTGTGTGTGTGTGTGTGTGTGTGTGTGTGTGTGTGTGTGTGTGGGGGTGTTGCAATGCGTGTGTGTGTGTGTGGTTGTGTGGTGTTGTGGGGTGTGTGTGTGTGTTTTGCACGCATGCATAAACGCACTATTCATGCACATCCCTTTGTCCTTCTCCTCTTCCCCTGACGCTCCTCCTCTTCCATCTCCACCTCCTCCTTTTTCTCTTCATCTACCTCCTCCTTCTTCCTCTCCTCTTCCTCCAGCTCCTCTTTTTCGCTTCCTCCTCTTCCTCCTCCTCCTCCTCCTCCTTCTTCTTCTTCTTCTT
>CM065720.1:17321445-17323945 GCA_033310375.1 Conus canariensis
TGTAAACGCTCTGCAGCCCCAGACAAAGGACTTTCAGTGGTGAAAACAGCCGCGTTCCCAGACCAATTCTGTCATAGGTCACACTTTGGGCTAACCATCCCAAACCATCCGAATTTCTCCCGTAACGTGGCTGACAGAAACTGATTTGTTTACGTCCAGCTTGTTTACATCCTCCCCTCAGCGTCCAGTTAGTTTTCGAAGCGCGACGCTCCCCCCCCCCCCTCCCCCCCCCCCGTTTCCAGTTGTCCTGTCTGAGTGTTCGCTTGATTCACCATTTGGCAGACAAACGACCCAGTCGAAGGTGTTCTCTTCGTTTCATTTTTATTCGTGTGGAATAGTTTCTGTGCTTTAAATTTCTCTACCCTTTTAAATGCGGCTGGAAGATCTGTGTGGTTGACGGGATCGTGTTATGTTGAGGCAAAACAAGAGAGAGAGAGAGAGAGAGAGAGGAGAGAGAGAGAAGAGAGAGAGAGAGAGAGAGAGAGAGAGAGAGGAGAGATGAGAGAGAGAGACTGACTCTGACGTGTATGTGTTTGTGCAGTTTCAATGGAAGGCTGGCTGCACATTCTTTCACAGAGTGGAAATTGCAACTGGACACCTTGGGAGTTAGGTGCTCAAAACAAATGTGAAAAAACAAGATGCAAAGCATATAAACGTACTCCCAGTTTCTCTTGAATACGCGTGAAATATTCCATAAAGAGGAAAAACCGTTTTGGGGCCGTT
The DNA here is from genome assembly GCA_033310375.1 of Conus canariensis. Classification (NCBI taxonomy): domain Eukaryota; kingdom Metazoa; phylum Mollusca; class Gastropoda; order Neogastropoda; family Conidae; genus Conus; species Conus canariensis. The sequence continues at coordinate 17,322,169 of CM065720.1, forward strand.
ATAGCCAGTATTAACGGCTATTCTGGTCAACATCGGCCATCATCTGTGACCCATAATGAACATGCCTACACATTTTCAGAAAGATCGGTCAAGTACTTTCTGAGATATTCCATAAAGAAGAAAAATCGTTATGGGCCGTTATGCGTCAGTAACGGCTATAACGGCAATATAAAATTTTCAGAAAGATCGGCCCAATAGTTTTGTTAGGAGCGAGCGGAACACATTTTGAGCACGGACGGGCAGACAGACAGACAGACAGACACACACACACACACACACACACACACACACACACACACACACACACACACACACACACACACACACACAGAGCATTTCTTCGTTCCCATTCTAAAGTACTCGCTGTTACTATAAGAACTGGGAGTACAAAAAACAGCGAGTGTAGGAAGGAGGATGGGGTGGGGTGGAGAAGCAGCTTTAGGGAGAAGGGGTGAGATGGGGGGGGGGGGGGGGGTGGCAAAGGGAATGTCAGCGGAGAGGAGAGTTGAGCAAAATGAATGAATTAGTTTTCAATCAACTGTAATCAATTGCTGTTTTCATCTTTCCTGACCCCCCCCCCCCCCCCCCCCCCTTCTCACCACCTCCCCCTTCTTTTCCCGTTTTTTTTTTGTTTTCTTTTCCCGCTGTTGTTTGCTTGTGTTTGTTTGTTTTCTTGCTCGTTTGTTTGTTTGTTTGTTAAATCGCAATGTATGTCAAAGTCATTGTCACCAGTACCGATGTCTACCAATTTTTTCCCTGCCTTTTATACCAGTCCAGGAGTCCTCTCGTTCCATTATTCTTGCTATCTGCTTAAAAGCCCTAAGCGCGCACTAGTTTTTGTTTGCGCGCGCGCTCTGTGCGTGTTGTGTGTGTGTGTGTGTGTGTGTGGTGTGTGTGCTGTGGTGTGTGCGTGCGTGCGTGCATGGTGCGTGTGTGTGTGCGTGCGTGTGTGTGTGTGTGTGTGTGTGTGTGTGTGTTGTGTGCCCCAATGAGCATGTTCGTTTTGGGTGTGTTTGCATTCCTGTTAGGTTGGTTTATGTTGCAATACTATGGTCGTCGCTGCTTTCATTTTCTTGTGAATACTTTGAATTCAATGAAGACCGGGTTTAAGTTGGTTTTGGTAACTTGTATAAGGATTTAGGGTGATCTTAATTATTACTCATTACAAGAAATAACCGTGAAATATAAATCAGCACATGTGTTCCCAGGGCCTCATCATTATCAACGATTTCCCCTCTCTAATCTCTAATTTAGAAATAATGTACATATGTGTTCATTGATATGGATCAATACATCTGTTAGTCAGCCAGTCAGTCAGTCTCCCTGTCTGTCTGTCTGTCTGTCTGTCTGTCTGTCTGTCTGTCTGTCTCTCTCTCTCTCTCTCTCTCTCTCTCTCTCTCTCTCCTTCTCTCCAAAGTAAAGTTTTCTCATCAAACATCTTTAATTACAGGCGTTGCAAAGTGGAAGAATTAACTCTCAAATCCTGAGACAGAACCAGACTGGAGTCAGACCTTTCCTCACAGAGTCAGGATATGAAAGCCTGAAGCAAAGGCTAATACGAGTCAAGTGGGTTGCAGCCCTGGCTTGCAGAAAGAGGCTTCTGGTTCCACAGAAAGTAGAATACTTGTTCCGCACTACCCGGCGGCATCTAAACAAACCCCCTTCCTAGGCAAAACTTGATTGCCTGCCTCGCGCGGCAAGCAGTTTGACCTACGTCGGCCGTCTTAATACGTGGGGTCAGCTTAATTAAGGCGTGCATTCAGCAAACCGTCCTTTT
>CM065720.1:17328945-17331445 GCA_033310375.1 Conus canariensis
ATATCTTAAACGATGGCATGCAATGTCAGAAACACCAAATCTAAATTTAACCAATGTGCTCATAATATATCTATTCATTTTTATATTAATATATGGTTCTAACTCATGAGTATTCTTAAAATATCAGTACTGTATGAATCTATCACTATGATGGGCTTTCCCTGCCTGAGCCATACTTCGCATGTTCCAGGGCGAGAGAGAGAGAGAGAGAGGAGAGAGAGAGAGAGGAGAGAGGGGGGGGGGGTGGGGGAGAGAGAGAGAAGGATACGGAAAGTTTAATCATGTATAGGCCATTGCCCCTCATGATGGGTACATATATACAAACATTTTTCAGAATTGACGATTGTCAACAGCGAAAAATCATCCAACACTGACTTGGCAGTAAATTTAAGAGGTGAGAGTAGAATGCAACCTAAAGGCTTTATAAAGATAGGTTGACAGATTCCTGATTGTATGTTTCGTGCGTACTCGCCATAAGCAATGTAAATCTAAACTTACTTGGCACTTTGTAATATTTCAGCGGAATTACTGTGCTCATAGGTCACACAGGCATGGACATCATAAAACGAAATGTACCCCCACTTTCCTTCTCTTTCAGACAAAGTGGACATAATTATTAATTCACTTTTACTGTGTGCCCTGTAACGACAGCGATGTACTGCGATTTCAGAAATTCCAAGTCTAAATCTTGTCAATGTGTATCTTAAATGCTTGCAGAGAGAGAGAGAGAGAGAGAGAGAGAGAGAGAGAGAGAGAGAGAGAGAGAGAGAGAGAGAGAGAGAGCGAGAGAGAGAGAGAGGGCGCAAACGTGAAAAGAGAGAGAGACAGACAGAGAGAGACAGACAGACAGACAGACAGACAGACAGACAGACAGAGATGCAAACCATGAAAAAGGTTGAAGAGAAAGAGATGGACAGAGACACGTTCAGACAGACGACCATTAGGGACACACAGACAGGCGGTTGCGCAGGAACAGAACCAGACCGTGAGAATCAGGGACGGTGAGGGGTATGGGTGGGGCTTGAGGAGCAGTCTAGACAGCTTTGTGAAGCAGAAACTTCAGAAAACCAGTTTTATTTAATCTTGGAGGTCTTGCGGGGGAGAGAGAGAGAGAGAGAGAGAGAGAGAGAGAGAGAGAGAGAGAGAGAGGAGAGAGAGAGAGAGAGAGAGAGAGAGAGAAGAGAGAGAGTGATCACAGCCCTACCATTCCTCCAATCCCCCTCCCCCTCTACTCCCTCGCTACCAGTCCCTCTATCCTCTCCACCCTGTACTCCAGGTACTCCAGGAGCAAGGGTTAATGATTTCACGTTCGGTTTCTCCCTATCTTTCAGTGAATCCCAGTGTGTGTGTCTGGTGTGTGTGTGTGTGTGTGTGTGTGTGTGTGTGTGTGTGTGTGTGTGTGTGTAGTTGTGTGTGGTGTAGGTGTGTGTGTTGTGTGTGTGTGTGTGTGTGTGTGTGTGTGTGTGTGTGTGTGTGTGTGTGTGTGTGTGTGTGTGTGTGTGTGTGTGTGTGTGTGTGTGTGTGTGTGTGTGTGTGTGTGTGTGTGTGGTTTACTCCAGGGGCAAGGGATAAGGATTTCACGTTCGGTTTCTCCCTATCTTTCAGTGGATCACAGTGTTGTGTGGTGTGTGTGTGTGTGTGTGTGTGTGTGTGTGTGTGTGTGTGTGTGTGTGTGTGTGTGTGTTGTGTGCGCGTAGTTATGGCTAGGTATGTTAAAAGTATTTTATTTGAAACTGGTTTTGATTGTGTTTGGGAATCTCATTCATTCACAAACAGAAGTAACTTATGTAAGTGTGTTAAAAAGGAGTTGCAAAATAATTATGCTCGTGATTGGCGCAGTTCTCTTGAAAACAGCAACAAGTGTGTATTCTATAAAAGTGTAAAGACTGTCTTTGGAAAAGAACATTATATTTCTACCTTACCAGATATTTATGTTATATCTTTATTTAAATTTAGATGTAGTAACCATAAATTGCAAATTGAAATTGGAAGACACCATAATGTTCCAAGAGAATTGCGTACTTGTCGTAATTGTGAAATGGGTGAAATTGGAGATGGATTTCATTGCATCATGGAATGTCCACAAATATAATGAACTTCGTGAAAAATTCATCCCTAAAAATATCTAAAACCAAAGTCTATTTTCAGCTTCTGTAATTTATTTCAAAAAGGAAGACGCATTCGTTTGAATATTAGTAAGTTTCTAAAAAATGGGAAGATTGTTTAATGAGATCATTACAGTTCACCAGAATTCAGCATTTCGCAACTATGTTCACACATTGTTCTGAGTGAGTTTCGTATTTCTCTTTGTTACATTTGTATCCTCCATGCCCCAACAGGGGTCAAAGGATTAAATTTGAATTGAATTGAAATTTTATTGTGTGTATGTTGTGTGTGTATGTGTGTGTGTGTGTGTGTGTGTGTGTGTGTGTGTGTGTGTGTGTGTGTGTGTGTGTGTGTGTGTGTGTGTGTGTGTGTGTGTGTGTGTGTGTGTGTGTGT
>CM065720.1:17356445-17358945 GCA_033310375.1 Conus canariensis
CCCAGATTATGAAAGGTGTATATGGAAATCCTTTCCTGTGCAATGTTATGATTCCGGAAAAGGGAATGTTGTAGTGTAATGATTCCGGAAAAGGGAATGTTGTAATGTTATGATTCCGGGAAAAAAAGAATATTGTAATGATGAACAAATATGCTGATGTATGGCTCAAGTTCTAGTGAAATATGATGTGGCTAATGAATGTGAACGAATATGCTGATATGTGGCTCAAGTTCTAGTGAAATATAATGTGGCTAATGAATATGAAGATAGTTGTGATTGCAATGAATAGTGGCCATGATAATCAAGGTAGTTAATCAGTTGCCCCCAGGTTGATAGTGTTCCCTGGACTGACGGGACTGGCTGCTACCGGGTTAGGGCCGGGGCCGTAGCTGTGTTGACGCCCCGTTCTCCACCTGTTTGCTGCTGGTGTTGAGAGGCCGGCCTGAGCGCTGACAATTGCCCTACCTGCCACTGCGCCCGTGACCGACCACTGTTGGGCCAGTGGGTTGGAGACGTCGCTGCTGGTGAGCCAGGACGTCGCCCCTTCTTTTGTGCCAGCGACCTGCGTCCGAGGCCGTCGCTGTGTGTGTGGTGTGTGTGCCACAGCTCTTGGTTGGTGTTGAGCCACAGGTGGTGTGTGTGCCACAGCTCTTGGTTGGTGTTGAGCCACAGCTCGTAGGTGTTTGAGCCACAGCTCGTAGTTGAGACTGTCACCGTGTTGCTGACAGAGACGCCACGAACGTGTTAGTTTTTCTCTTCCTTCTTTCTTCATTGTGAGCCACAGAGACTCTGTTGTCAGACTTGACTCGTCGCTGCCGCCGTCATCATTGTTGGACCCGGCAGTTTTGATAACTATAATTGTATTGACTTGTTGTGTGTGTACACCTGATGGTGGGTGTACCAACCTACGTTTAATTGTGTGTTTATTTTGTATGTGTTTTGCTTGATGGCTCGGGCGGCATGAAAAAAAGAAGTGTTATTTTGTTGCCTGGCTGTCCATGTTGGGATGAGTGGGTGTGTGTATGTGAATTAGAAAAAGTCGTGCATGCATCCATAATTCTGAGTGAGTCAGACTTCCACACACACGCATTTCCATCCGTAACAATGATGACGATGACGATGACGATGATGATGATGATGATGATGATGATGACGACGACGACAACGACGACGACGACGATGATGAAGATGATGATGGTGATGATTATGATGATGATGATGATGTGATGATGATGGTGATGATGAAAGATCACCCTGTACATTAACATCTGAATCCCCGGGGCAACATCTGGCAATGGAAGGACACAGGTGGTACAGATGACAGTAATTTTCCTCTGACCCTCCCCATCATCCCAGGCGACACATAAGTCAGTCTGATTCCTCGGTGTGCCACCCCCGACCTATCCCAGTCTTTCCATTAACCCTACTCCCGAGAGGTTGTTGTCTCTAGGTGCAGCTTTTTTTTCCTCTTATAAATCCTTCACATTTCTAAGCAGTTCGCGTCCAGTCTCTGTTCGCCCTGTTTGAGTTCTTCTTTGACTCAAACCATGACAGTGAAAACGAGCCAGCTCTCGTTTCATCTTCACTCTTCGTGTTATTCCCATCCTAGTAAGATCAGATAAGATAATGTTGCTTATAGTCCAGCCGACCACAAAAGGCCACATCAGGGCTGTCACCCCGTTAGAATCAACGCACAAGTCATTCATTCACACAATTCTTTAAAATACATCGGAAAACACATACGAAAGTTTGTTAAAAATCTTTCCACTGTAAAATCTCAGATCCGATGAAAAATGTTAATTTCTTTCAAGAACTCAAAGATCGCGTCAGGCGGAACGTCTCTGGACAAGGTTTTCATGGAATCTGCTGTAAAATGTTTGTGTCTCACATCATGCAAGGCCCAACACTCTAAGAAAAACATGTTTCATTGTGAGTGGCACATGACATGAAATGCACCATGGAGCTTCTTCACTCTTTGAAAGGTTTAAATGGGTAAAATACGAATGGCCGGTGTGCAGCCGGCATAGAACCGTTTCTTCTTTACGACCACCAGACGTAGATGAGAGGAACTCCTTAAGGTTTGGACGGATCTGAAAGAGTTTGTTATCCGTCTGTGTATTCCAGTCCTCCTGCCAGAGGTCTCTGACATAATCGTTAATTTTGGGTTTCAGATCTAAGCAGGGGATATATATGTTGGACAATTTTCCTGTGGTGGCATTCTTGGCCAGGCGATCAGCCATTTCATTACCTCCGATGCCAACATGACCGGGAACCCAAGCCAGAACAGTGTTGTAACCCTCCACTTTCAACCTGGTAAAAAGTTCAAAGAAGTGAAGTTCGGGATGATGGAGGTTGCGGCCAGCTATGGTGTCCAAAGCTGACAGCGAATCCGACAGAACCAGAAAGTCCCTCTTCGTAGATTGTGAGATTATCCTCAGCGCCGGAACCAGAGCTGTAAGTTCAGCAGAGTACGCAGAAGCATCTGAGGGAATATGTTCTA
>CM065720.1:17361445-17383945 GCA_033310375.1 Conus canariensis
ACGGCTTACAGACTGGATACCTCTATCAATGAAGCATACCTATAGGTTATGCAGTGTCCACCACCATCTAGTGAAGCACATCTAGGGGTCACACACTGTCCATCTTCACCTAATGTAGCATGTCTTAGGGGTTACAGCAGCCCGCACTCCAGAGACAAAAACTGTGCAATGGTCACTTATACTTGCATAGTCGCCACAATCACATAAAACTCTTCCTTTTTTGCGACAGCTTAATATAAGTATGCCCCTGTGGGTATCATCATAAAATCTAATTTTCGAAAATACTAGTATCTCTAAACGACATTTCCGGAGCGCCGGATTCTGATCTGAACCCTGCAGTGGATTAATCTTCTTGATTCCGGCAGTCTGCACTTTCATCGAACACGTCAAAACTCCTTGAGCTGTACTGCAATTGCCGTTTCTGTCGTCTTGTAAAACATTGATCTCTACGGATCGAAGTGAATTAAATTACTTTAAAGCTATTTTCATTGCCGGTAGTGGCTTAAACACGCGTTCGTCGCCGGCCAACTTGAACTCACTTGTCTTGTCAGCCAGGATGTGCTTTTTAATGGTCCTGCTGGATCAATTATTTACTCTCCAAGTACCTGAACTACATACGTTGCACATTGACCGATTTTCCCTGAAACCAGCTACTGAACGGCGGTATTACATTTTTAATCGGATTTGGTCAGGTAGTGGAAACTTGTATCTTTTCCACTAAAAGTGTGTTTAGGTTGCTCCGTAAAAACACTTCAAACCTTATCTACTTATATTTTACTTCAATTGTTGCCATTCTTAAAGTACGACCATTCCACCACCAGTTTGCTAAGCTATTATTATTTAGGTCACGTTATTTATAGTATTCTGGTTCCTACCTTTCCAGGCACCGTCTTCACTTTGCTTCATGGGCTCTGAAAGTAAAACATTATAGTTAACTGACCGAGTTCCGCCTGTTTGGTCTGACGTGGGTGGGATCCACCATCTTCATCCCGTCACCCTGATCCTTTACCCTTACCACACCCCATCCCCATTCAACTTTCTAATGCAATATCTTCCCTGCTCCCATCTTTTCCTTGACATCCCTGCCACTTTGGTTTCAAAACGGGGTGACTGCAGTCGGAAAATTGAAATAAAAGAGCAAAAATAATTATGTGGGTTTTGTTTGTGTGTGTGTTTTTGGGGAGGGGGGGGGGGGTCCCACCCACCAGGAATGCCCCAGTATCGTCATGCCCCAGTATCGTCATTGCTCTCAACCACACCACAGCTGTGTCAAAAATTGTCTTGGAAGCCTAGCCTCCGAAAGAAACAGACAGATCCAACACGTGTCTCCTCTTTCCCCCACATTCTCCTCCCATCTGTGAGATCCTTAAGTCCAGCTGACACACAGTACAAGGTCACGAACTTACCTTTGAACAAAACCCGTTAGTACTTTCAGGCGCGACAAGAATCTCAAATACCTACGTGTGTGCTCAAAATTGAATGAAATTGCCCCAGCTTAATCATCCAGTGTTTTACCTATTTCGAAACCTAATTGCAAAACATGTCCTCTGACCATGCTAGACACCATCCCACATGGTTTTAAAGGCTCGTACATTTTCTTGTCAACGTCATGAATGATATTTGCTGCGAATTGAATGGTAAGATCTATGTATGAGAGACACCACACACACACGCCATATGGGCATTTCCTGCCAACATCAACCATCATCAATTCAAACTAGACGATCTGCACCATCCCCAACATATTGTCAACCATGTAAAAGTTCTAATGCTTTGGCAGTCACATTGACAAATATTAGTGTATCTTGCAGGAATCCCTTCTTACTGCCAAACTGGGAAACCTCTGTCCGCTTTGCATCAACATCCAAAAGTGGCATATGCTATCCATCCCCACAGCACCAGCCTGGAATACTCTCCACAGACACATTCCCATGTGCAACATTCGATATGAATCGATTCCACATTCGTGTGACAAGAACACTGGTGAATGAACAGTGACTTCCCTTTGTGGATTCTGGAGTGACGTCCCTGGGGAGGCAGAGCCAATGGCTGCCGAGATGTCAAAGTGAAAAACTTTCATGAACTCGAGCTCTACAATGTATTACTGATACTCTCACACTTATAAGATGGTGTCAGAAACACCAAATTAGTTTAACGAGAATGTAAGTATATCGATCGCAAACACCGTTTGTACCGAACAACTGAATTTAGTCAAGATCGTCATGGAACACTACTGTACTGAAAACTACGTACGGAACAGCCCATACCAACGACGTCTGCAGATTTAATTCTTTAAAAAAATGCTATAAACATTGTTGTTAATCAACAAATTTTTGTCTGTGTTTTATGTTTTACGTGTCTTTGAATTTAAATTATGGCGCACCGTAGCAAAACCCAAGCATCAATTGGCATGCTAAGAATCTTTGTGATAATGGAAGAATTTCAACGACTCGTAGACCTCAGGTTAAGAGGACCACTTAGGCAGTCCCAATGCAGAACAAAGAGCTGTCTATTTATTGATATGGACTGCATGGAATTTAACTGAAGAAGAGAGCAAAAACATTACAGCCCCTATTGAAAGCTTTGAAGAGCACACGGCTCCAAAGAAAAACAGTGTCTTTCCACGATACATTTTTCAAGAGAGAAAACAACATAATGGAGAAACGTTTGACAGCTTTGTGACAGATCTGAGAAACCTCGTTAAAGACTGACTGCACTATAACAAACCGGATGAGATGGTTCAAGATAAAATTGTTTCTGGCTTTCTATCACATGGAATTCGAGAGAAACTTCTTACAGAAGGTGATAATTGAACTATGGACAAAGCCATTCAAATAGCAACTACGCATGAAACAACAGAGATACGCAACGTGGTTTCTGCATGCCCCACTTGCTCCTCTGTCAGATCATCAAATCCAAAAGAACCCATAATATCCCAGACAATTCCATCCAGAACATAGCAGAAAATTGCTACAGATCTTTTCTCCTGGAACAAAAGGAATTTCATGGTGACTGTTGACTATTAAACTCGTTCTTTTTTTAAATCGATGAATTGAATGCGACAACATCCACTGCTGTCATTAGAAAGCTGGCAACATACTTTGCCCTCCATGGAATACCAGAAATCATCATCAGTGATAACAGACCCCAGTTTGTATCATCAGAGTTTGCCAAATTCGCATCAACATGGGATTTCAGCCACATAACTTCCAGCCCTGAACATCCCCAGTCAAACGGCCTGGCTGAGAAAACTGTACAAACTGCCAAAAGGATCCTCAACAAATCTAAGACTGAAGGAACCCAACCACTTCTTGACCTGCTGGAATACAGGACAGCACCAGTTAATAATCTGGCATCGCCTGCTCAACTTCTGATGGGCCGTCAGCTCCGTTCAATTCTTCCTGCGACAGAGCAACGGTTGAAACCAACAACACTCGAACCAGAAAAAGTCACTACCAGAAAGACACAACGTCAACAGAAACAGAAGTACTATGATCGTTCCGCCACCCCGTACCAGCAATGAAACCTGGTTATCAAGTCTTGGTCCAGCTGTCGAAAGGAGACACATGGAAACCAGCTACTGTGACTAAACATGACAATACACCCCGATCGTATCATGTTCATACATCAGATGGACATGCATACAAAAGAAATCGTCGTTTACTGCAACTGAATCGGATATCACAAACCACTGAAGCCCGGCCCATCAAACGTGGTACACAACCGACGAATTCCATCCGGAACTTGAGCAATTTGCAGAACCAGCTGAAGATCGATCCGAGCCAGGACAACTAGGCGTCGTGGACACTCACGTGACGAAGTCTACAAAACAAAAGTGGTCGACCAGTGAAAACACCAAAGAGACTGGACTTGTAATTTCAAACTTTGTTTCAAAAGAAAGGGAGAGGTAACATTCAATATGAATCGATTCCACGTTCGTGTGATAAGAACACTGGGTGAATGAACAGTGACTTCCCTTTGTAGAATCTGGAGTGACGTCCCTGGGGAGCCAGAACCAATGGCTGCCGAGATGTCAAAGTAAAAAAAAAATTTCATGAACTCGAGCTCTACAATGTATTACTGATACTCTCACACATATAAGACCATGCACTCGTGGTTACTGTCACATATATATTGCTATTCCCGCCCCCCCCCCCCCCCCCCCACTGCCCCCTTCACAATCGTCATTTTCTTTCATTAATCTATTTTGCTTACTAATTTCTGCGCAACTTTTCATACTTTTATTTTTCTTTTGAATTCATATATTTTGTCTTTCACACATTTCCCCCTTCCTCTTCTCCATCTGTTTCAATTGCGTGGTTAGTGTTTTATTCACTGATCATGCTCACTCCTTTTCACCTACTTGTTAGTACTATTATCTTCGTTGTTTGGTTGATGCTGTTATCATCATCACCATCAGCATCACCACCACCACCACCACCATCATCATCATCATTGTCACCGATCGGCGGTACTAAATCAGCACGTCCATGTGTTTAAGAGTAGTGGTGGTTCAAGGTAGAGAGCGTGTGCGCGTATGCGTGCGAGCGTGCATGTATGCGTGCATGTATGTGTGCTTGTGTGTGTGTGTGTGTGTGTGTGTGTGTGTGTGTGTGTGTGTGTGTGTGTGTGTGTGTGTGTGTGTGTGCACGTGCGCTCGCGCGCGGGGTGAGACTGGGGTTTAGTTAGCTGGGGTTAGGCTAAGTTCCTCGGGGTTAGGTAGTAAGGTTAGGCTAGGTAGGGGGCAGGTGAAGTTGGACATACAGTATTTTTGCCTTCCAGTCTTCATTTATTGAGGGAGTGGTAGGAGGAGGTTGGTTTCGTTCCCGATTGTTACCCTTTTGCTACTTTGGTTCTACACCAGAGAAGGCGGGGCAGGATATCGGTTGTTGTTGTGTTGTCAAGTCTGTGAGTTGTGGTGGTAAATTGTCGTGTTGTTGCACGAGCAATAACTAGTCCGTTGGTCAGGCGTGTCAGCTCTGCGGAGGGATACACTGCTCTGACCAATCGTTGTTTTGTGTGGTGAGTAGAGTTCGCTTGATTCCGACCAGGGCGGAATGTGTTGGGGTAGCTTCACTTCGGTCCCTGGTGTTCGTCGGAGTGGACGTACGCCTTGTAGGTGCGGCGGCAGCGCCGTTAGTTTTTGAAGAGTGACTTCAAGTCATAGTTAGAGCCAGGTCCTCGTCGGGTTTGGGTGCCCTTGGCCTGTGCTGAGTCGGTGTCGTCCTTGTTGGCAGCCACTTCAGCCAGTTGCAGAACTGGTGTGGTTGAACGTCTGTCTGTCCAGGTTGGTGATTTGTTAGGTTCGTGGTGTTTTGGTTCGTCGTGTTGTCTTGTATTGTGGCGAGTTGAACTGTAGTTGTCTCCTGTTGCGATTAGTTGTATTGTGTTCGTTGTGTATACTGGTTGTCTGGTATGATGTCGTCTTGGTTCCGTGATTGAAATTTGTTGTCAGCCGGTTGAGTTGTTACCTCTTTCCTGTATATTTTTGTAAGTAATGTACATAGTGGTTCCTGAGTGATTTCCTCAGGACAGTTTGGCTAGACAATGTGGGTTCAATATAATGACCGTTGATGGACGGTGATGTAGATATTGTTTGTGGTTAGTTCATGTTAATGTCAGTGGGTTCAATAAGAGGGTAATACGAGGTTGCATTTGGTTGAGAATCATAATGAGTCAGGTGCGGATGTGTCTGCGTGAATCATAGAGGGGTTTGATGATTGCGCTCAATCTCAATTGTAAATAGTAGGAGTTCGTTGAAATTGATTAACGATTCCGGAGTTGACCTGCACAGCATTGGAATCGGTTAACTGTGTAGTAGGGCTAAGGCCAATTTGTGGTCGAGTGGTTTATACTGGAGTACGGTCGTGACTATTCAACTTATATTGGTGTCTTGTCACTTTCGTTACGAGTCATGGTTCTCGACGCGGGTGTCGTGCGCGTGCGGACTGTATCTGTGACGTACGCATTTGGTACAGGACAGTGAGTCCATAGGGTAGAAGTTTTTGTAATACAAGTGACAGTCGTCACACATGCAGGGATGTATGTGTTTGTGACAGAATAGGGTCGGAGAAAGATGTCTTAGGTTGTGGGGAGACAGTCCCATTATGAAATTTAGTAGTCGGAAAGAAGGGGAAGGTAAAGTTTAAGGCGAGTAGCTTAGCAGTCGATAGAATAAAAACGGATGATGTGCAGCATGTAATATTGTATGAAGTGTGGTTGTGTTGGCATAACAAGGATTAACCACTGGGCTATCTGACAAGAGATGACATGAGAGTGAGGTGCTGGATGGAAATTGTGGCAAACAAATCATGATGTTTTGGATATATGATTATAATTGACGGTGCAAAGAGGGGTAAGAATGTGAAGGATTGTGGCTGCGAGCCGATTCTCTTGTGTGAACATGCTGGAACTGTGAACCGCTAAAAATTGATAAGTGTTTTTTTCCTGAGAGATGTGTATTACTACTGGTTATTGTGTGGAGACATTTCCTTGTGAAATTGGCCATTTCCTCGATTATTTAGTATGTCCTAAGGGGGCCCATGGAGTCCGTGTTGGATCGCTTAGATTGGTTTATTTCTCCGAGAATTGGGTGTCATTCATAATTTCATATGTAATAGCGTGGATTGGCTCAGAGAGAATATTGTTTTACCGCTGTTGTAAGGGTTGGCAGGAAATGGGTCTGATAACCCCAAAGTGAGTAATGGGTTGGGGGATGTGTTCGAAATTAAAGGGGTCACTCTCATGCCCGAGTGGGAAGTAGGCAAGGGAGATGGAGAGTTAAAGCTTTACCAAGTAGCCTATGTGCCTTGATGACTCGGGTAGTAGCAACACTACAGTAGTGGCCTCCAGTTGTGTCAGCAGGTATCCTGCTCTGTCCTGAGGCTGGGGCCAGATCACCGCAGTCCACTGCCGCGTGCCGGCAGGTGAGCGGCGCTTCCAGTGCCTGCTGTTTCCCCGGGAGAGGGAGACCACCCCGGCCGTCTGCCTTCTGTGGGCAGCTCTCCTCCAGCTACCGGTGCTCTTCCGGGAGTTCTCCGGCACTGGTTCCTCGTCCCTGTTTAGGCGTCCTGTGAGAGGGCGCTGCACCAGGCCTTTTCCACCCTTGGTGTCCGGCGGGGCCTTCAGAGGAGGAGGCGTCCTACGAGCCCCGGACCCGTCGAGAGGGCGTCTGGTGTGTGTGCGTTGGGTGTCGTGCCCATCGCGGGGAGGAGTCAGACTGCGGGAGGCCACGGTCAGCGCCGGGGTGCAGAGTCTTCGGGGAGGGTGTCGGCCCGCGGAGGAGCCACGGACAGCGCCGGGGTGCAGAGTCTTCCGGGGAGGTGTCAGCCTGTGAGGGGCCACGTACAGCGCCGAGGACTGGAGCTTTCCGGGCCGGGATGGGTTGTCCCATGTTTGTGATAGAAGGGGTGTAGCGTTAGGCAGTAGGGTTAGGGGTGTTAGCTACTGCCTCCTTTTAGGACGTAGTGGCCGGTTCAGTGTAGGGTACTTGTCGTTGCCTCCCTTAGGGACGCAGCGATCAGTTTGGTAGTGGTCCTGGGTTAAAAGAGAAGGGTGAGTCCTGGGGAGAGGTGTGGGTGGTAGCAGTCGTTAAGAGATTAGAGTCCCTTTGGTAAATCCTTGTCCCTAGTAGTTAGTCACCACGTGTGCGGGCTATCGCTGTGTCCCCAGGTCACAGTGATATACCGCAACTGGTGTTTCAGGTTAGGTTAGGGTCTTCCAGGTCATTATAGTAGAGTAGGGTGAGTCAGCGGGAATTGGATACTTGTGTGCAGTTGTGGATGTGCGTGAGTGGTGGCGCCATGGAGTGTGTGTGAAATAAAGAAGCGTGCGTGATTGTAAAACTGTGTTAGTGTGCTGTGTTGTCTGACCTAGTGTGTGATAGGCGTGGGTAAGGGTGGTAGGGCCGTCCGGCTTAGCGACCGTGACACTTTGGTGGAGATGCGGGGTACTTAGGTGGTTCTGGGTAGGTGATAGGTAGCTAGAAGGGAGGTAGGGGGGGGGGTTGTGTCCGGTGTGTACGTTGTGTGAAATGTAAGTGGGTGGTTGGTGGGAGCGTACCAGTACCCTGGGAGGTGGTACGTAGTGTCCCTGTTCACTTCGGGCAGGTTTCCATTGGCATTGGGCAGGGCACTTGGGTTGGTGTGAATGGGTTGGCGCTACCGTGTGAGGTATGAATGGTCAATAAACATTGAGTGGTTGTTGGAAGTGTGAGTGATTACACAGTACAGTGTAGGTGAGGTGCCGGAGGGTACCAGGTGTCTTTTGTGTCCCTTACAGGTGGTATACCCCAGTGAGTAGGTAGAGTGGTACCCGGCCCGTGACTGTGCACACTGTGTGCTCGGATATCCTGTGGGGATTAAGGGCAGAGTAAGCCCAGGTGAGTGTGTGTGGGAAGCACGAGGGTGCGCAGTGTTGTGGCATAGGGTATGCTGTGAGTGCACATGGACTTGTGGGGTGCAAGTGCACTGTGATCGTGTGGGTGCGGCCTACTAGAGACAGTGAGGCCTGTGACTGTGGGTAACTGGTGCGCATGCACAGTGGACGGTGGACACACGGTGTCACGTGATTCAGTCAGTGACCAGACAGTGCATCGGTAGTATTATATGGGTTGGAGCCCATGTGGGTATATGTATGAGGTACACAAGTGTGGGTGGAGTTATGCTTGGTGCGTGACACATTGAGAGTATTGTGTACTTGTGCTGAGTTGCTTCAGGGGCTAGTGCGTAGTCAGGAACCTCCAGTTGCGCTCAGATCGCATACTGTCCGTTGCTAGTTCTGTGGTGGTAGGGGTACCCTATGTCTAAACACACCCGAGCCCATCCGCAGTACGACCCCGATGTGTCATGGATCCACAGGCCCCTATGGCGGATACCAAACCTAAGGTTAGTGACCAGGGAGCGGGGGTGGATCAAGAACAGGGGACGGGGGCTTATGCAAAGTTTGCCAAGTTGGGAGCGGCGATGGGTTTAGCTGGGGGAGACCTCGCCAAGTTCGTCACAGACTCGGTACGTAATGAGGGTGAGAAGACGGCGAGAGAAGCAGAATTGGAGCTCCGGATGGAGGAGAAAGTGAGGCAGAAGATGAAGGATGAAGAGGAGAAAGTGAGGCAGAAGATGAAGGATGAGAGGGAGCTAGAAATGCAGCGGACGCAGATTGAAGAGAAGAAGGCTGCTAGGCAGAGGGAGCTAGAGATGCAGCAGAGGAAGATAGAAGAGGAGAAAGCTGCTAGGCAGAGGGAGCTAGAGATGCAGCAGAGGAAGATAGAAGAGGAGAAAGCTGATAGACAGAGGGAGCTAGAAATGAAGCAGAAGAAGATCGAAGAGGAGAAGGAAAGGTTAAAGCGGAAGGATGAAGACGAGAAAGCAGCGAGACAGATGGAACTGGAACTGCAGAGGAAGAAGATGGAGGAAGAAAGGGCAATAAGGGAAATAGAAGTTCAAGCACGGCAAGCCGAGTTAGATCTCAAGAGACGAAGAGATGAAGCCGAGTTAGAGGCAAGAGAGCGAGAGCTAATCATACAAGAGAGACAGGCCTTAGATGAAGCAGCGCATAGGAAACGCTTGATTGAGGTGGAGGAAACGAAGCATGTCCACCTTGAGCCGTTAGGAGAGAACGACGACGTGGACGCTTTCATCGCCCAATTTGAGCGTGTAGCCCAGATGTGCAAGTGGAGCAAGACCTCATGGCCCACACGTCTGATGTCTCTGCTGAGAGGAAAGGCTAGAGAAGCGGTGATGCGGTTAAGTGCGGATGAGTTAGGCGACTATGATCAGATAAAGGGCGCCCTGTTAAGCCACTTTAGGCTAGATGCTGAGGCCTACCGGGAAAAGTTCAGAAGCATCAAGAAGGACGCTGCTGAGACTTTCGGCCAGATGCTGGGAAGGATGAAGCGGTGGTTTTCCCTCTGGTGTGCGGCAGCGGGCAAGGATGAGAGTGTGGCAGAGGATGTAAAGGATCTGCTTTTCCAAGAACAGTTTTACCAGCTGCTGTCCCCAGAGTTCACGATCGAGGTCCGGAAGACATGCCCGAAAACTGTTGAACAACTTGCAACGGAAGCTACTGTTTTAGCAGAGGCCAAAAGATTGGGGAGGAAGTCGAGGCAAGACCGAACAGTTAACCAGCCCAACCTGGGTAATCGGCGCGAAACAGTAGGGAGCCAGCCCACACAGAGATCCCAACAGAGTGATGGTACACTGCAGCAGCTGGACAGGAGATCAGAAGGACCTAGATCGACCATCATCTGTTTCAACTGCAAGAAGCCAGGCCACATCGCTAGGAAATGCCCTGAGCCCCATTCTGTTGGAGCTGTTCATTGTTGTGACCAGCCCCAAGCTCGTGTAGTCCCTACGTTGTGTCGCCCATGCGCTGAGCAGCGGTACGAGCCTGCGTGCATTGTAGAAGTTAACGGGTCTCCGGCCAATGGATTACGGGACACTGGTGCCGGACACACCGTAGTGGCCAAGTGGTTAGTACCGGCAGATGCGTACACAGGAGAGACAGTCCCAGTAGTGTTGGCTGAATCCAGATGTAGGTCTGTGTTACCTGTGGCGGTAGTAGAGTTGAAGTCACCATTCATCGCGGGGAAGTTGGAGGTTTTGGTCATGAATAGCTCTGTGCAGGAAGTCCTGATCGGAAACTTCGCAAAGAGAGTAGGAGATCCCGGTTGGACACGTGTGCCTGTATACGCAGACCCGGCATTGGTAGGGGCAGTGCAGACACGCGCGCAGAGAGCCAGGGAGCAGCAAGAACCCGTACCACTGCCCGTCGAGGAATGCATTCTGAACACCTCTACCCAGCAGTTAGTTCAGATGCAGGACCAGGATGAAACCCTGAGGAAGGCTCGGAGTGCGTGTGAAGCAGGGACGCACTTCCACACCAAGTTTGGACGAGTCGAGTACGCTCGGAAGTCTGGTGTAATGGTCCGGCGGTTTGAGGGTCCCAAGGACGTAGCGAGTCAGATCTGCGTCCCAGCTGAACTACGGACCACGGTGATGAAGCTAGCCCACGACGTACCCATGTCTGGTCATTTAGGTACCACCCGAACCAAGGAGCGAGTTGGTCGCCATTTTTATTGGCCAGGCATGCATGCTGACATTCGTCGGTACTGCCAGTCATGCTTCCAGTGTCAGCGTACTGTGGACAAGGGAAGAGTCTCAAGAGTTCCCCTCGTAGGATGCCACTGATGCGTGAGCCGTTCGAGCGGGTTGGGATGGACATCATTGGTCCCATCGTTCCAGCATCCCAGAATGGGTACAGATACGTGTTGGTGACGGTCGACTTTGCGACAAGATATCCGGAAGCAGTTCCTCTTCGCCAGATCACGAGTGAGTCGGTGGCAGAGGCAGCGTTCAACATGTGGACACGAACGGGAGTCCCTGGGTCGGTACTGACTGACAGAGGAACCCAGTTTACTGGTCAGATCATGCAGGAGGTCTACCGACTATTAGCCATTCGGGGTCTGACTACCACACCATACCATGCGCAGTGCAATGGATTGGTGGAACGCTTCAACGGTACTCTGAAGCGGATGCTGCGCAGACTATGTCAGGAGAAACCAGGTGATTGGGATCGGTGGATACCAGCACTGCTGTTTGCGTACCGAGAGGTCCCACAAGAGAGTACCGGTTTTTCGCCTTTTGAGCTGCTATATGGACGCCAGGTGCGCGGGCCGATGCAGATATTGAGAGATCTGTGGTTACAACCGGAAAGGCAAGAGCTCCGTACAGCGGCAGAATACGTCGTCAACTTGAGGAACAAGATAGCTGAGTCATGCGAGCTGGCAAGGGAGAACTTGGCAAGGGCAGCGTATAGGTACAAGCGACATTTTGACTTGAGGGCGAAACCCAGGAAGATAGCTGTGGGGTCCAGAGTACTAGTACTTCGGCCGACCAAGCAGAACAAATTGGAACTGGCATGGAGGGGTCCCTATACAGTACTAGAAAGAGTGGGTGAAGCAGATTACCGCATAGCAGTAGGGGGAAAGACGAAGATTTTCCACGCAAACCTACTAAAGTCATTCATCGAGCGCGCTGCAGATCCAACAGCCTCGGTAGCTGCGGTTGTTGTGCCGGAGGAGCCTGAAGAGGAAACAGTAACTCCCTTGATGAGCAAGGACATTCCTACCATTCCCTTGGAGGCCACAGAAGGCCCTAAAGATGTGGTAGTACTTGCTGAAGACCAGCACTTTACTAGGAAGTTGCACGAGTTAGTGGCCGAATTCAAGGAAGTACTGACTGATGTGCCCTCATGCACAAACCTAGAAACGTGCAGCATCAAGTTGACGTCAGACATCCCTATCAGGTCGAAGCCATACCCAGTGCCTTTTGCGCAACGAGAGACGGTTAGGGAGGAGGTTAAAGCCATGATCAGGATGGGTGCGATTGAACCATCGACGTCGCCATACTGCTCACCCATCGTACTAGTTAAGAAGAAGGATGGGAAGATCAGGTTTTGTGTGGATTTCAGGAGGTTGAATCGCATCGTACAGTTCGATGCTGAACCCATGCCGGATATCGAATACCTGTTCGCCAAGCTTGGAGAGAAGAAGGTGTTCAGCAAGATCGACCTCGCTAAGGGGTATTGGCAGATCCCGATGAGTAGAGAGGACCGCGCGAAGACTGCTTTTGCTACACCGGAAGGACAATTCCAGTGGAAGGTTATGCCATTTGGACTGTGTACCTCAGGGGCAGTGTTCACGCGCATGATGAGAAAACTATTGCAGCCACTTGAGAGCCCGGATGTCGATAATTTCATTGATGATATCCTGGTGGCCACAGTTGATCAGGACAGCCATATAGAGGTTCTCAGGCGTGTGTTCCAGAGACTCGAGGAATGTTCTTTGTCAGCCCGGCCTTCAAAGTGTGAGCTGGGAGGAAGGGAAATCACCTACTTAGGGCACAGGATAGGTGCAGGGAAAATATGGCCTGAGCAGGATAAAATGACCCGCATTATGGATGCGCCTAGGCCTGAGACCAAACGGCAGGTGCGGGGATTCCTGGGACTAGTGGGGTACTACAGGAAATTTGTGCCCCGGTTTGCTGACATTGCCAAGCCCCTTACTGATCTCACTAAGGGAACAACCAGGCAGGTGAAATGGGACGACGAGTGCGAACGTGCGTTCCAAGCTCTGAAGCAGCACTTCTGCCAACCTCCCGTCTGTAATTTGCCGGTACCAGGTTTGACATTTGTGCTCCAGACTGACGCATCAGAAATGGGAGTGGGAGCTATACTGTGTCAGCAGTACCCTGAAGAGATGCGCCCTGTAGCATGTGCCAGTAGAAAATTAAGCCCTGCAGAGCAGAATTACCCTATAGTAGAGAAGGAGTGTCTGGCAGTGGTGTGGGGAATACAAAAGTTCCAGGTGTATTTGTATGGGACTCCCTTTATTGTCCAGACAGATCATTCCCCACTCCAATACTTGGAAAAGATGAAGTCTGCTAGTGGGAGGATCACAAGGTGGGCACTGCAGCTGCAGCCATTTCAGTTTACGGTGCAGGCAGTGTCTGGAAAGGACAATGTGGCGGCAGACTTCTTGAGTCGCTTGCCGTAGAGAAAGAGAGAGAGAGAGAGAGAGAGAGAGAGAGAGAGAGAGAGAGAGAGAAAACCTGAGGGTTCCATTAACCTGTGTCGTGAGATGTTGACATTGTCGAAGCTATGCATGTGTTATCTTTGGTAGAGAATGGCGTAGCAAAGTGTTACTGAGGGTGTGGTACTTGTAGCACGTGTTACACAGCAGTGTGCGTAATCAGAGCACCCTCAGTTATGGAATTTATATGTAGTGCGTAGTATAACGGCTGCCTGTAAGTGCCTGCGTTGAGGTCGTGTGAAGCAGCGTTAGACCAGGTTGATTAATGTAACCTGTGATTGTTGATGTATTTAAAAGTTGATGTTGTTGGGATGGAAGTTTTGGTGTGCATCGAAAGTAACAGTAGGACAGAATGAGTGATGGGAAATTGGATTGTTATAGGTAGGGTGTGGCTAAAACGCCGATCGAGTGAGAAGTTGTTGTTTGTTTTAACCTGTAGTTAAAACTTAGGCAGGGGGGTGTGTCACCGATCGGCGGTACTAAATCAGCACGTCCATGTGTTTAAGAGTAGTGGTGGTTCAAGGTAGAGAGCGTGTGCGCGTATGCGTGCGAGCGTGCATGTATGCGTGCATGTATGTGTGCTTGTGTGTGTGTGTGTGTGTGTTGTGTGTGTGTGTGTGTGTGTGTGTGCACGTGCGCGCGCGCGCGGGGTGAGACTGGGGTTTAGTTAGCTGGGGTTAGGCTAAGTTCCTCGGGGTTAGGTAGTAAGGTTAGGCTAGGTAGGGGGGCAGGTGAAGTTGGACATACAGTATTTTTGCCTTCCAGTCTTCATTTATTGAGGGAGTGGTAGGAGGAGGTTGGTTTCGTTCCCGATTGTTACCCTTTTGCTACTTTGGTTCTACACCAGAGAAGGCGGGGCAGGATATCGGTTGTTGTTGTGTTGTCAAGTCTGTGAGTTGTGGTGGTAAATTGTCGTGTTGTTGCACGAGCAATAACTAGTCCGTTGGTCAGGCGTGTCAGCTCTGCGGAGGATACACTGCTCTGACCAATCGTTGTTTTGTGTGGTGAGTAGAGTTCGCTTGATTCCGACCAGGGCGGAATGTGTTGGGGTAGTTTCACTTCGGTCCCTGGTGTTCGTCGGAGTGGACGTACGCCTTGTAGGTGCGGCGGCAGCGCCGTTAGTTTTTGAAGAGTGACTTCAAGTCATAGTTAGAGCCAGGTCCTCGTCGGGTTTGGGTGCCCTTGGCCTGTGCTGAGTCGGTGTCGTCCTTGTTGGCAGCCACTTCAGCCAGTTGCAGAACTGGTGTGGTTGAACGTCTGTCTGTCCAGGTTGGTGATTTGTTAGGTTCGTGGTGTTTTGGTTCGTCGTGTTGTCTTGTATTGTGGCGAGTTGAACTGTAGTTGTCTCCTGTTGCGATTAGTTGTATTGTGTTCGTTGTGTATACTGGTTGTCTGGTATGATGTCGTCTTGGTTCCGTGATTGAAATTTGTTGTCAGCCGGTTGAGTTGTTACCTCTTTCCTGTATATATTTGTAAGTAATGTACATAGTGGTTCCTGAGTTCGATTTCCTCAGGACAGTTTGGCTAGACAATGTGGGTTCAATATAATGACCGTTGATGGACGGTGATGTAGATATTGTTTGTGGTTAGTTCATGTTAATGTCAGTGGGTTCAATAAGAGGGTAATACGAGGTTGCATTTGGTTGAGGATCATAATGAGTCAGGTGCGGATGTGTCTGCGTGAATCATAGAGGTGTTTGATGATTGTGCTCAATCTCAATTGTAAATAGTAGGAGTTCGTTGAAATTGATTAACGATTCCGGAGTTGACCTGCACAGCATTGGAATCGGTTAACTGTGTAGTAGGGCTAAGGCCAATTTGTGGTCGAGTGGTTTATACTGGAGTACGGTCGTGACTATTCAACTTATATTGGTGTCTTGTCACTTTCGTTACGAGTCATGGTTCTCGACGCGGTGTCGTGCGCGTGCGGACTGTATCTGTGACGTACGCATTTGGTACAGGACAGTGAGTCCATAGGGTAGAAGTTTTTGTAATACAAGTGACAGTCGTCACACATGCAGGGATGTATGTGTTTGTGACAGAATAGGGTCGGAGAAAGATGTCTTAGGTTGTGGGGAGACAGTCCCATTATGAAATTTAGTAGTCGGAAAGAAGGGGAAGGTAAAGTTTAAGGCGAGTAGCTTAGCAGTCGATAGGATAAAAACGGATGATGTGCAGCATGTAATATTGTATGAAGTGTGGTTGTGTTGGCATAACAAGGATTAACCACTGGGCTATCTGACAAGAGATGACATGAGAGTGAGGTGCTGGATGGAAATTGTGGCAAACAAATCATGATGTTTTGGATATATGATTATAATTGACGGTGCAAAGAGGGGTAAGAATGTGAAGGATTGTGGCTGCGAGCCGATTCTCTTGTGTGAACATGCTGGAACTGTGAACCGCTAAAAATTGATAAGTTTTTTTTTCCTGAGAGATGTGTATTACTACTGGTTATTGTGTGGAGACATTTCCTTGTGAAATTGGCCATTTCCTCGATTATTTAGTATGTCCTAAGGGGGCCCATGGAGTCCGTGTTGGATCGCTTAGATTGGTTTATTTCTCCGAGAATTGGGTGTGATTCATAATTTCATGTGTAATAGCGTGGATTGGCTCAGAGAGAATATTGTTTTACCGCTGTTGTAAGGGTTGGCAGGAAATGGGTCTGATAACCCCAAAGTGAGTAATGGGTTGGGGGATGTGTTCGAAATTAAAGGGGTCACTCTCATGCCCGAGTGGGAAGTAGGCAAGGGAGATGGAGAGTTAAAGCTTTACCAAGTAGCCTATGTGCCTTGATGACTCGGGTAGTAGCAACACTACAGTAGTGGCCTCCAGTTGTGTCAGCAGGTATCCTGCTCTGTCCTGAGGCTGGGGCCAGATCACCGCAGTCCACTGCCGCGTGCCGGCAGGTGAGCGGCGCTTCCAGTGCCTGCTGTTTCCCCGGGAGAGGGAGACCACCCAGGCCGTCTGCCTTCTGTGGGCAGCTCTCCTCCAGCTACCGGTGCTCTTCCGGGAGTTCTCCGGCACTGGTTCCTCGTCCCTGTTTAGGCGTCCTGTGAGAGGGCGCTGCACCAGGCCTTTTCCACCCTTGGTGTCCGGCGGGGCCTTCAGAGGAGGAGGCGTCCTACGAGCCCCGGACCCGTCGAGAGGGCGTCTGGTGTGTGTGCGTTGGGTGTCGTGCCCATCGCGGGGAGGAGTCAGACTGCGGGAGGCCACGGTCAGCGCCGGGGTGCAGAGTCTTCGGGGAGGGTGTCGGCCCGCGGAGGAGCCACGGACAGCGCCGGGGTGCAGAGTCTTCCGGGGAGGTGTCAGCCTGTGAGGGGCCACGTACAGCGCCGAGGACTGGAGCTTTCCGGGCCGGGATGGGTTGTCCCATGTTTGTGATAGAAGGGGTGTAGCGTTAGGCAGTAGGGTTAGGGGTGTTAGCTACTGCCTCCTTTTAGGACGTAGTGGCCGGTTCAGTGTAGGGTACTTGTCGTTGCCTCCCTTAGGGACGCAGCGATCAGTTTGGTAGTGGTCCTGGGTTAAAAGAGAAGGGTGAGTCCTGGGGAGAGGTGTGTGGTGGTAGCAGTCGTTAAGAGATTAGAGTCCCTTTGGTAAATCCTTGTCCCTAGTAGTTAGTCACCACGTGTGCGGGCTATCGCTGTGTCCCCAGGTCACAGTGATATACCGCAACTGGTGTTTCAGGTTAGGTTAGGGTCTTCCAGGTCATTATAGTAGAGTAGGGTGAGTCAGCGGGAATTGGATACTTGTGTGCAGTTGTGGATGTGCGTGAGTGGTGGCGCCATGGAGTGTGTGTGAAATAAAGAAGCGTGCGTGATTGTAAAACTGTGTTAGTGTGCTGTGTTGTCTGACCTAGTGTGTGATAGGCGTGGGTAAGGGTGGTAGGGCCGTCCGGCTTAGCGACCGTGACAATCATCATCATCATCATCATCATCATCATTATTATTATTGTTATTGTTGGTGGTGGTGCTGTTTGTTTGTTTCTTTGTTGTTGTTGTTGTTGCTGCTGCTGTAGTCGTCATCGTAATAGTTGTTGTTGTTGTTGTTGTCGTTGTTGTTTTAGTTCTTGTTATTATTATTGTTATTATTATTATTATTATTATTATTATTATTATTATTATTATTATCATCATCATTATCGTTATTAACATTATCATTATTACATATCACCACCATCATCATCATTACTATGATCATTACTCTTATTATTCTTATTACTTTCCTCCTCCTCCTCCTCCTCCTCCTCCTCCTCCTCCTCCTCCTCCTCCTCCTCATCATCATCATCAACATCATCATCATCGTCATCATCATCTTCCTGCTCCTGCTCCTCATTGTTATTAGTATTAATATTGTTATTATTATAAACATAATTTTTGTTGTTGTTGTTGTTCTCATCGTTGTCGTCGTCGTCTTTGTCATCATGATCATCATCATCATCATCATCATCTTCATCAACATGATCATCATCAATATATTCTATCACTCGACCTCAATTCCATTCCGCTTTTCTTTGTTTCAAAATTAAATTTTGCCCCAGGCTGAAGAGATCACTGACCGTCTGTTCATTCTTCGCTTTTTATTGTATTGAACGCTGTTTGTCCTACCTGAACAAGATGACATGATTCTGAATGCGCTGTCTGTTTTCATACTTTCTTTGTTCCTTTGTTTGGCTGCTTAGAAATCCTAATTTTTGCAATTCCATCTTCTGTAACTAAGTAAGCAAGTAAGTAAGTAAGTCAGTCAGTCAATCCCTCAGACAGTCAGTCGGGAAGGAAGTAAGTAGGTCAGCAAGTAAGTAAACAAGCATGTAAGGAAGTATGCAAGTAAGTAAACTAAGTAAGCAAGTAAGCAGGTAAGTGAGTAGCTAAGAAAGTAAGTAAATAAACAAGTAGTTAGCAAATTAAGTGAATAATTAAGTAAGGAGGTAAATACATGTAAATGAATAAATGCACAAATAGATCAATCACAAACAAGTAAACACATAACAAAATACTTAAATACACATACAACAATTGAATATATAACAAAAATGCACACGTTACATAATTAGGACATGTAGAAAAACAAATATATAAATCACACCACACACACACACACACACACACACACACACACACACACACACACACACACACCACACACACACACACACGCATGCTTAGACTCATTTTTTTTGTAGGCTATTGCCTTCCAAATAACCCTGTTGATTTTGTCTCCTGGCAAGACGGAAGTCGGATTTTGTTCACGTTTTCTCGGTCAGTAGTTCCCACCCAGCCACCCCAGCCCCCCCCCCCCCCCCCCCCCTCTCACCACCTGCCCCCACAACCCCGAAGATAGAAATGCACCGTAACGAGAGGCCATATGCCACAGAGGATCAGGAAGGATCGAAGAGGGAGGACGGGATAATCTTGGAACAGTGGCAGTGATTCTAAAGTTTCTTGCTGCTTTGACAGAAAGCGCAGAAAGAACGCAAAGGGGGTATTGCAACATCTGTCACGGCATGTAAATCCTACCGTGATATAGTGGCACACTGGCCTCTCTGAAAAATATCACCCTGCTGTGTTACCAAAGTCTTGTTTACCCAGCACCATACGTGTCATTACAGATCCTGTCTATAGCAGATGAACAAGGTCATAGCTCTGAAGGTGAGGAGAGTCTGGAGAGAAAACAAAAACAAACAAAAAAGGTGTGTGTGTGTGTGGGGGGGGGGGGGGGGGGTGCGCGCGCTTTCGCGCACGTGTATTTCTTTTTCATGGGTGGATACTCCCCCTATCTGTCTGTCCGTCTCTCCTTATATATATATATATATATATTTTATTGATGTGTGTGTGTGTGTGTGTGTGTGTGTGTGTGTGTGTGTGTGTGTGTACACATACATACATACATATATACATACATACATTAGTGAAACTATATCTTTGCCAGGTAATTAATGTAATGCTGGATATATTGTTAGCCTGCAGTTGTTTTCCCCTAATACTAAATTGTTCGATAAATTATTGTTGGTCAATCAGCGGGAGATTGGATCTCATCGGAGATTGAAGCAAGGGCTGTTTCGCACCATTCATAGCTGATGTTAGCACTTACGTTATGGCAATGCTTGGGTTTTTGAACAGTAGAGTGACCATTCTGACTTGACACTTTTTGACCTCCCTTTGATCCTTAAACCTGGGCTCCAAAGATTATCCTCTACATTTATACAGTTTAGATAATGATTTTAGTTTTTCAGTAACTTATTCCCTTATCACACTTTCTCCTTGGTTTTTTTTTTTTTTTTTTTCTTCACTGGCTGCTCAGGAGTGCCGTTGGAGTCCGGTTTTGAACTTTTGGTGGTGAGAATACCATGGAATTGTAGCCTCTGGTATATCTTCATTTGAAGCCAAGGGAGTGCAAACTTTACATGCTGTGTTTCCAACGCGAATGTAATCCAGCGAATAAAAAAATTTGGATAAATGACGAGAAAAAAGTTATTTTGCACGAATTTTAACGGTACCTATACGTTATTAACATTGATCGTTCACAGATTATATCCGAAATATCTCATTCATTTTTGCTCCTGCCACCGTCTTTTTTTTATATTAATATCTACAATTCAACTTACGTCATGATAGCGGACGTAAGATCTTGTACTAAGTTACTACACAATCCTCGGAGTTGAAGGAGCATCAATCACGCTTTCGCGTGCCACAGTTCTCGTAACCGCTACATTTCAAACGATGATAGGAATAAGTATGATGATTGCTAGACAGTTTGAAGGAAAAGAACGCTTATGTTTGGAGACAAAGTTTCAGCACGGCCCATTAAAGTTTAAAACGCACTCAAATGGGATGAAAAGCTATCCAAAAGGGGGATCCTTAACACTCCCTTTTTTGTTGCGACTGGCGTATCTGTTACATACACTGCATATTTTGCGGGTTTTTTTTTTTTTTTTTTTTTTTTTGGGGGGGGGGGGGAGGGAGGGGAAGAGACACTCTGGTTTCCGGTAGTACGTACAACCATAATTAAGGGAACAAAACTGGCAGTTGGTGGATTACAACTGAAAATACATATAGGCAGCAGTGATGGCCACACAAAAAAACCTTCCTGCTCTGGTATCAACAACTGCAGCTATTGCTGCTAGCATCACGATATCTACTGCAGTTAC
This sequence comes from Conus canariensis, assembly GCA_033310375.1. Taxonomy (NCBI): domain Eukaryota; kingdom Metazoa; phylum Mollusca; class Gastropoda; order Neogastropoda; family Conidae; genus Conus; species Conus canariensis. Next base: position 17,382,181 of record CM065720.1, read on the forward strand.
CTTGTCACGCCTTGAATTTCGTCAAATGGTTTGATATGTGCTCAGAAGCATTTCTCTATGACTGAACTTTTTCATATCCGTACGCAACCAGTTACTTGACACGCGTCAATTCAACAACAATGGCAGGTGTATGTAGAATTAGAGAAAACATGAATAGATAGGAGGAAATCAGTCTTCTCATCCATCAATGCACTAACAACAGCCCCCTCCCTCTCCTGTGCTATGTAATTCATATTTTAATCCAATAACACGTAACTTTTGAAGTAACAGTGATGTATCTGACCCCAATCAACCAAGAACAATACAATGAACACTTTCTCTTACATCCCCCTGGAACAAACAGTACTTTTGACATTACCAATAATCTCTCTCTCTCTCTCTCTCTCTCTCTCTCTCTCTCTCTCTCTTCTATATATATATATATATATATATATTTATATGTATCACGCTTGAAAGGGCTTACCATCGCGACAGATTACAAAACTGTCAGAGAGAACTTCAGTCTAAATGACTCTCTGCTTCACCGGACATGATTTGTGGTTGACGAAAACTAAAGCCACCAAGTCTAAAGGAAGATCTACAACTCTCAACATTTTGTTCTCTCTTTGCCCCCTTTTGTCTTTTCAATATGGCTGCAGTGATAATGTCACTTGTACAATGTCACCCTTCACTGCGATTTTTTTTTCGCGCAAAAATCTTCTGTGGTATTTCGCTCGTGACCTGAGAAGCGTGCAGCACGTGCGGTGCGTGACGTCTCCTTCCAGTGACCTTTGACGGGTCGGTGAGAAGGCTGAAGGCAGCATGGAAAGACTTGTCTGCATTCGTGTGGCCAGGAGTGGGGGTGCTGGTGTTGGTGAGGAAGGGTGCTGAGATTGGATTCTGGTGAAGTGGTCATCTTGCTAATGGTGTTGATACTGTGCTGGCTAATTTGCGCGCGCTGTTGTCCCGTGGCCTGACATTTGCCACGCTGGTCGTCAGCAATGTCATGGAGCAAATATCCCCAGGTCAGTGGTTCTGCTTGCAAAAACAACAGCCCAGGCCAGGCAAAACTCCACTCCCTATTTCATACAAGATAGCGCTTCAAAAATAGCAATAAACCACTCGTTTGAATGAATATGATAGTAAAACGTTCATACAAAAATGGTCACCCACACACAGAGCACGTATGTCAGCATGTGTGTGTGTGTGTGTGTGTGTGTGTGTGTGTGTGTGTGTGCGTGTGTGTGTGTGTGTGTGTGTGTGTGTGTGTGTGTGTTGACTTCAGTGTATTGTGCATGGCACTTGTCCATTATGCACTTCATTGTTAAAATACTGACCGTAGTCTATTGTGCAGGGCACATCTTCTCACACTGCACCGGACTACTGGCACACACTGCCTGCGGTCTTTTACACAGAGTACATATTCTAACAGTGCAGCAGGCTCAGACCAGTCTCAAACAAGATAGTCTGATTGGCTTCCGCAGTGTCGATCTGATTATATCTAGTGTGACTGTGCTATGCAGACCTTCCCAGACTCTGCCACATAAAGAAGATGATTGGGAAGGGGCGGGAGAGGGGGTGAGAAGGGAGGAAGCAAACGGAAGGGGCGCAGGGGGGGGGGGGGGGCGTAAACAGTTGCATAGAAGGAAGTATTTCAGGGGAGAGAGAGAGAGAGAGAGAGAGAGAGAGAGAGAGAGAGAGAGAGAGAGAGACGCAAATGCCAGTGGGAAATGCCCGTGTAGGTGAAGGGAGAGAGGGAAGGTGTTATGGATAGGAAAGGAGAGGG
>CM065720.1:17388945-17391445 GCA_033310375.1 Conus canariensis
GAATCAGAATTTACATTTGTTGTTTTCTTTTTAACCTCTACTATTTATGATAATAATAATAATAATAGATAATAATGAAAATAACAACCGCAATAACAATAATAATGATAATAATAATAATTGTTATTTGTATCATTATTATTGCTGTTGTTGTTATTATCGTTATCAATATCAGCATGATCATAATCTCATATTTTTCAATTTGTTTCTCACACACACACACACACACACACACACACACACACACACACACACCACACACATATATATATATATATATATATATATATATATGTGTGTGTGTCACAGTCCAGACTGGAATCCAGTCCAATCCGGAATCGGTCTAGTCCAAACTGGAATCTCAGTATGGCCTAGGCCGTATTAAGATTCAAGTTTGGACTAGACCGATTCCGAATTGGACTAGTCCAAACAAGAATCTTAATACGGCCTAGGCCATATTGAGATTCTAGTTTGGACTAGACCGATTCCGGATTGGACTGGATTCCAGTCTGGGCTGTGACATATATATATATATATATATATATATATATATATATATATATTGGGGGGGGGGGGGGGGAGGTTGCCTAATGTTGTTATTCCTTCTCTTCCTTCCCTTCAAGTCTTTCTTGCTTTCTTTCTTTCTTTATTTATATTTTTTTTTTTTTGGTCTTGTTTCATCTTTGTTGTTTATTTCTTTAAGAGCATTGTTGTGAATTTCTAGACTCCTAGGAATTTTACACCTTTTCTAAATGTTTCTGCCATATACCGAAACAGCATGAAATAACCACAAAAAAAAAAAAAAAAAAAAAGAAAAAAGATTTCCCTCCCTTGACACAGCATGTGCTTTTGTCACTATCAAGTGCAAGGAAGATGAATCTTTTTACAGTCATCACAGCCAGAAAGAATAGCAACAGCAGAAGACAACTAAAAGAGAGAAAAAAAAAAAAGAAAGAAAAGGGGAAAAAGTGGATTGAATCGCATTACTTCAGCAGGAAGTAAAAGCGAACCCCCGAACGCAGGAAGGAAACAGAGAGAGGTGCTGAAGAATCGGTGTGCAAGAGTTCTAATAAACAGCAGGAAAATCGGAAGGAGAAGAGAAGTATGAGAATAAAGGACAACAGACTTAGCATGAATGGGTGAAGGGATGTGATGTGGGCGGTAAAAAAAAAAAAAAAAAAAAAAATGGTTTTATGCATGGAAGTCAAGTAGAATGCCAAGACCTGGTCAACTTGGAGAAACATGTGGGCGGCGGAATAGTAAAGGGGCAGGGAGAGGGGGGTGGGGGTGGGGGTGGGGGGGGGTAGCATCATAAATCCCTGTCAATTGGTTTGATGCCATAAACGGTCCTCTCTACAGCCATCGCAGCGCACTGGTAGTTTTTACAATCTGCCACTTGGAAGTCCAAAGCACGATGTCATATGTTAGTGAGATTTGTTGAACCTTGTGGGATTTTTGAGTGCGTATGCAGGCTCCGACTGGGAGAACAGTAGAACCAAATAGAGTTTCATTTCCTTAATGGATGTGTGTCTAACAATATAGCCCGAGAATTCTAACCAACTGTTTATCCTTTAGACGTGGCTAATGCAAAAAAATGAAAATAAATAAATTAATAAGAAACTAATGATAATAATAATAACAATGATAATGATGATAACAATAATGATAATAATAATAATAGTAGTAGTAGTAGTAGTAATAATAATAATAATAATAACAACAACCAACACAGAAAAAATCACGAAAGCAAACGTTGAGTACAGCTCTGTAGCGCAGCCTTAAATCGAAACGGAACTGGGCAGCATTATCTCCATCAAACTCAGTAATAATTAACAACAACAACTAAAATATTGTGGCCCTTCATGCCCTGCTATTGAGGTCCGTTCAATTCTGATTTGCACGCTACTTCTATTTGGAAGTGAGTTTGTGTTAAAACATTTGTTGACGGTGTGTTCATGGGGACCAACGTCGGATGAATGTTAGAGCATCATCCTTCCGGTGAAGATACTCATTCACGCTTACTCCTAAACTAACCATTCGTTACTGGTGTTGGGGAATTTGGTTTCGTGTTCTGCTTTCACTGGGTCTGAGCAGGCACGGGGCAGGGTCTGAGGGATGTAACTGAGATCTCTGATGGTCATGCCCTCGGGCTACAACAGGCAAGGGAGACGATTACGTGAAAAGTAAATAATGAAATGCTTTATTGATCCGTCGGTCGTGGTCTGTCTTTGTCACTTTGTCAATCTATGCGTCCTCTCTCTCTCTCTCTCTCTCTCTCTCTCTCTCTCTCTCTCTCTCTCTCTCTCTCTCTCTCTAGTCGAGTAGGTCTGTGTCCTTTTCTCTTCCCAGTTCAATAATTTCCTCACCACCAACTGTGTGCAAGTAACGTCGAGACAATAGTGATTTAACACAACCACCAAGATACGGATACTAGCATGGAGATGGAGCACCTCATCCGAATTGGAATGGCCTAAGAGACTCCCACCACCTGCCATTGATC
>CM065720.1:17393945-17398945 GCA_033310375.1 Conus canariensis
GACCAGCGCACTGGGCTAATGCGTGGGTCAGACATCTGCTAAGTCGTAGCCACGAGACCCTCTTCTTCAGTCCTCTCATCTTAGTTGCTAATTCATTTATCCATCAGCTTAAAATCATGCGTAATGTGGTCTCAAAACGTAGCGGATGTGGTGTAGCGTATATGGACTAGTTCGCACGCAGTGACGCCTCCTTGATGAAACTGAAACTGAAACTGTCTGCATGTTAATAATAGGCTAGTTCCTCTCGTTTTTGATCGACCCGACCTAATGTTTGGTAATCATTCCACGCATGAAACCAGGGCGGGTGAAAAAAAAGACACATTTATCCCCTCTTGTAGTAGCCCTAAATCGACGCCTGTTTGTTCCAAAATCAGCCCTGTTTTGTAATACTCAAGTATCCAAAACTACAAATGTAGGAATCAAAGCACAGTGCACTCGACGGCTGGTGTGACACTGAACCTGAGCCAGCACTATCCTTTATCCTGCTCCAAAATCACCTCCAGTGAATGTTTTTTTTTTGTTTTGTTTTGTGTGTTTGTTTTTTGCTTTTTTTTTTGAGGGGTGGGGGGGGGGGGGGGGGCTGGTACTAATACATCCCATAGAGTACAAGGCGTCTGCCCAAACTGAACTGTTCTTTGTGACAAGGACGTGGGAAATGGGCACGTATCAATATCACTTCATGGATTGTTTGTGGACAATAATCTGTTGTGATTCACAGGGGCTCATTTTTTTTTTTTTTTTTTACATTTTGTTTTGGCTATGTACATGAGAGGAGAGAGAGAGAGAGAGAGAGAGAGAGAAGAGAGAGACACTGACACTGACACTGACACCTACACTGACGTGTTTCATTGATTAGGCTATAGACCCGTATCAATTGAGGTTGACATCAGCAGACCTATATAGATAATAAGCTTTTAGTAGTAATAATAATGATAAAAATGACAATAATAATACTAATAACAATGACAATAACAGCTATAACAATAATAATAATAATAATGATAATAACAATAATATTAATGATAGTAATAATGGTAATGGCAAATAATAATAATAATAATAATAATTATAATGATAAAAATGACAATAATAATAATAAAAATAGATAAAAATGACAATAATAATGACGATAATAATGATGGTAATGTTGATACGAAGAAGAAAAAGAAGAAGAAGAACAAAAAATGATAATGATAATAATAATGATGATAAAACTTATTATTATTGTTAGTAGTAGTAGTAGTAGTAGTAGTAGTAGTAGTAGTAGTAGTAGTATTGTTGTTGTTGTTGTTATTCTCATTATTATTGTTATTATCATCATTTATCTCTTTCTAATCCGAAGGCGTTATAATCGCCTGTCGTAAGTTTTTATTTGTATAGATTTGCTATTGTTTATCTTTTTCTTTCTTCTTCTTTTCTTTTTTTTTTCGATGTACAATTCTCTAATTTCCTGATATCTTGGACAAGAGAAGATGAAGCGTATCTTTGTTTCTGCATGGAATCTACAACATGAACAATCAATCTTCTTTCACTGTCAGAGAGAGAGAGAGAGAGAGAGAGAGAGGAGAGAGAGAGAGAGAGAGAGAGGAGAGAGAGAGAGAGAGAGTATGCATCTCTCGCTGCTATTACTATTAACCTCTGACGATTGCAGTTGAACATTATGATTGAGTCTTCTTCTTCACCTCCTCCTCTTCCTTTAACTTCTTCTTCTTCTTCTTTCTTTCTTTCTTTTTTCGTTTGCTTTTACCGCTATCAACAATCACTCGCTGTATACTATCAAACTGTTTGTTCAGTGCCTTTTCAGTAAATATATGTCTCCGATCCATTCTGAACATAATGTTTAAATGCATCTATTTACTTTGCACGCGTCTGTTCAAAAGACGGGAGTATAAACGTACAGTAATATGCATAGAATTGAAGAAATAACCGTACACACCGTCGTTTAATTTTAGATACCCCCGCACCCAACCCCCGCTCGATGCCATCAACTCATTTCCAATCACACGTCACTTTCTAATCAGCCGCAGAGTATCCGATTCCAGTCAACCAAGAACAAATGCAATGAATATGTAAAATGATCTACCCTTGGACCAAACACAGCATCAATAAAATACCAAAGACTTCACCACCCCAAACTCAAGAATGCATTACATCACAATTGGTCATGAAATTGACATAGAACATTAGAATTGAAATTGCACCCGGTACCCTACTTCTTCGGATCTGATTTGAGGTTGGTGAAACTGGACACTGACGGCTGAAACTGAAAGGAAGATCCAGGCTTTCGAGAGCAAATGCCTGAGGAAGCTCCTTCAAATCTCCTGGACAGAGCACAGGACCAATAAATATGTACGGAGCAGAATTGAAAACCTTGCTGGACCTCAGGAACCTCTCCTTTCAACTGTGAAGGGACGCAAGCTGATATGGTTTGGGCACAACACTCGACACACCAGTCTGTCCAAAACAATCATGCAAGGCACCATCGAGGGCGGATGAAGAAGAGGTAGACAGCGGAAGACCTGGCTTGAGAACATCAAAGAATGGACCGGACTCCATACACGTGAGCTGCTGCCGGCGGCTGCTGACAGAGACAGATGGAGAAGGGAGGTTGCGTCTGCGGTCCTCAGGTTTCCCCAACGACTACTTCTGTAGTTATGGGCCTGAGTGAGTGAGTGAGTGAAACTGGAGCCATCAAGTCTGGAGAAAGATCAACAACCCCTGTAACTTTGTTCTGCCTTCACTCTCCCTTTCCCTCTCCAATACAACTGCTTATGATCATGTAGCATACTAGTGTCTCATGTTCTTGTGATCTTGTTCGTGCAGATGTCTTCCTTGGCGTTTTCTGCGTAACCAGATGGGCGTGCAGCACGTGCAATGCGTGGCGCCTCTTTCCAGTGACCTTTGACAGATTGCTCAGTTGGAGGGGTGAGGGCAGCATTTAAAAGACTCTGTGAGTGAGTGTGTGTGTGTGTGTGTGTGTGTGGTGATGGAGGGTGTTGAGATTGGATTCTGGCGAAGCGGTCATCTTGCTAATGGTGTTGATCTTGTGCTGGCTAATTTGCGCGTGCTGTTGTCCCGTGGACTCATCTTTGCCACGTGGGTTGTCCACAGTGTGACGAAGCAAATCTCCTCAGACCAGTGGTTCTGCTTGCAAAAAAAAAGTAGCCCAAGCCAATTCTGACGTCCTCCTTCCTTTTATACAGGACACAACGGTGGTTTCTGTTTTGGCAGCACCAAGACATATTTCTGTTTATTTCGTGGAATGACCTTGGTAGGAAAACATGGCTACAGAGGATAAACATGTCACACAGAACAGATCTGTTTGTTAGCAAATGTGTGAATCTGTGTATGCACGCACGTGCATGTGCATTTGTGTGTGTGTGTGCGCGCACACACACACACACACACACACACACACACACACACACACACACACACACACACACGCACACATGCACACATGGGGGGGGGGGGGGGGTCAGAGACAGAGAGAAAGAGATTGCGCTAGTTCTGAACGATAGGAAATAAGTATTTGCATGATCTTAAACATGATCTGGTTGTTCTATGATTTGGAGACTAGATCCTGCCCATAACATTCCTAGATTAAAAAACAAGCAGATTTTTTTGTTCATCCATATGTCAAACACTAAAGATGCTTTACTTATTTCATTGAGGAAAAAAAAACTTCAACGTTTAAAAGGTAAACCTTGTGGAATTATATTCGATTGCATTGCTTTGTGCTCAGTTGTGTTGAGTTGGACTACAATGCACTCTGATGTGTAATACTGAAATTAACAGTTTTGTGTTACTGTTTTCTATCACAGACTTATTTTTCTGTTTCAACGTTGGCCTACATCATAACCCAGAGCTTCCTATAATGTTCCTCCTGTTTGAGTATTTGTTAAGCAGGGGTTTTTTGCCTCTGGAGTGCTTTTCTCAATACGTTGAGTTTATGATGTGCGTACAAGATTGGTTTACCATTTCGTTCAAAGGGTTAAGACAAGCAGAAAGGTGGATGCTGGTTAATGTGGAGCAACATTCTGTGCAGGTTTATGAGGTCTTCTTACTCCCTTGGTTGATTAAGTTAGTCCTACGATCACTATGCAACTCTGTGTTTCATACGACCATTCAGTTTTTTAAATCTCCATATCAGTTAAAGGTAACACAGCAGGTGGTGTTTACCATCCCAGAAGAAATCTGAAATAAATTAATGTTAGCGAACCGAACAAAAAAAAAAAAAAAAAAAAAAAACGTGGACAAACGAATCACAAGACAAAACAAGCAGACATAGTGTTCATCCATATGCCAAACACGTAAGATGCTTTACTTATTTCTTTGAAAAAAAAAAAGCTTCAACGTTTAAAACGTTATGCTTGTGGAATTGCATTCGATTGCAATGCTGTGTACTAAGTTGTGTTGAATTGGACCACAATGTACTCTGATGTGTAATACTGAAATTGACTGTTTAGATTTCCGCCTCACTTTGCAACTTTATTCCAGAAGAGTTGGGGGGGTGGGGGGCTGTCTGACATGACTCCATCCCCACCAGAACCACAGCACGATAAGATGGGCTACAGGAACTGTCAGTTTCATTTTATTTACTTCTTCATTTCCCCCAGCAGAATTCAAATTAGCAACGTCAGAACCACAACACGTTAAGATGGGCAAATGGACATGTCAGAGTTTCATTTTATTTACTTACTCATTTCTCCCAGCTGTATTCAAATTAGCAACGTCAGAATTCAAAATCAGTGTTCTACTACACGAAAAAGCGCCAGGCTCCTGGAATCTTGACCGTGGGTACATGTCCTGATAGTCCGTCAGATTGCTGCAACACTGTCTGCAATCTTCTGTGAAGGGTATATGCTCTGATCGTGCATCCCATTACTGGAATGCTTGCAGTCTGTTACACAATGTACATGTTCCCATGGTCTACCAAAGTACCGGAATATTGCCAGCAGTTTTTTTTTTACAATGGTATGCATTCTGACAGTGCACCA
>CM065720.1:17408945-17413945 GCA_033310375.1 Conus canariensis
TCCTAGGTAGCCATTGTGTAATTTTATGGTTATATCAAGGAACGATATTTCAGAAGGGAATGGCTGAACTGTAAATCCAAAAGAGGGATTAACAGGATTAATATTTTGCCGTAAGGTATTTAGATTGTCTGCTAAGCCTATCTATAAAAGAAGAATTTAATATCATCAATAAACCTGTGCCAGAACTCGCCGTGGATAGGCAGTAGTCTATTTTAATAGTGTAGTTTCTATCATCCCCGTGAACAGATTGGCAATGGCAGGTGCCTCCAGTGTGCCCATTGCCGTTCCAAATATCTACATATTTCCTTGAAATTAAAAACAAAAAGCATGTGCCCATTGCCGTTCCAGATATCTACATATTTCCTTGAAATGAAAAAGAAAGCATGTGCCCATTGCCGTTCCAGATATCTACATATTTTCTTGAAATAAAAAAAAAAACATGTTAGGGCATGTTTGGCAATGCCAGTGAGGTACTCTGGAGGGGACATTTAATTTATGATTCTGGGACAGAGAGTTAGCGTGATCTCTATATCCTGATGAGGAGTATATATATATATTTTTTTTTTATATTTTTTTTTCTTCTTTTTTTTCTGTCCCAACCTCTCCGCCACCTCAGAGGCAGTGCACCCACGCCGCTCATTCCGACACCCCGTCCACAGCCACAGCCCGGTCGACCCCGCCGCAGCCCCGGCACCGGCAATCCACAGGGAGCAGTCAATGTCAAGTCGTCAAGAGGCAACCCACCAGAGGAGACACTGCACTGCCGCCGAGTCACTTCGGTGGTGTTCAGTGGCGCCTGTTCTGATCCAACATACGCAGGACACCCCTACTAAGACCCCTACTGACGACAATAATTGCTTAGTCGCGGAGCCGGCGTGAGTGAGCTCTCCCTCCGGAGGGCGCCACCACGTCCGTCCAACGACAGCCCCCATGGACCCGCCGATACCGGTGACCCCGACGGAACCAAACCAAGGCCACAGACGTGGAGAGGACATCGAAATTGAGGTCACCATGAGAGCAGGGCATGAAGGGCCACAGAATTTGAGACATTTTTTTATGCTGATCGATAAGAATGAGGATGATGAAGATGATGCTACGGATTTCCATTTCGGTCTGAGACTACATGACAGGGCTGTACTCTACGCTTCCTTTCATAATATATCCCGGCGTCAACCAGGCCCGAGAGATACAGGTACCTGCAGTGTTGGTCAGGAAATTTGAGCAACACTCTCAGAAACGCACCCATTAAGTAGATGAAACTCGACTGTGTGGTCCCAGTCTTCCCAACTGAGTCCGCAACAAACTCAACTCTGGGTAGGAGCTGGTCGGGGCAGAAAAACCCACATGACTCTGATGGGATTCGAACCCACGACCTCCCAGCCGGGAGTCTGCGACGCTAACCACTTCGCCACGGCGGCTGGTCCGATGAGGAATATTAGTCTACAAGCTGATCACCTCCATGGCGACGAGTCGAGTGTTAGGAAAGGGTGGCGTATTGGACGCAAGGATCCTGTATGATGTTAAGCATGTGTGTTAAGACCTTAATGTGGCTGTGTTTTGTTCGTCCATCGAGTCGACGAAGACTGCTTCAGTCATCTCGGGGTTAGGAGGGACGAGACGATTTGTGGATACGCAGGCAGCTGATCAAGCTGATGCTTGCACGGGATGTGCGCTGACAGCTTGGACAGGCAATGTGAGAGACCCCTTCTTGACCGCTAGCACCGGCTTTTCTTACCTCTGTCGTCGCCCTGCAGCTGTCCTTCTTTCCTCTCATAAGTTGGCGTCTTTGTGGGTACAGTAGCGCCATCTAGCTCGATGCATAGCTATGCGTTCCCGTGTGTCAAGGATGAAGTTGAATGTTTCATGGGTGTTCTGAGAGTGTCTTTGAAGCGTTTCTTCTTACTTCCATGACAAAGCACTCCTTGTTGCGGCTCAGCATAGAAGAGTGTCTTGGGTAGCCGGTGGTCTGGCATGCGAGCTACATGACATGCCCATAGAAGCTGAGACGGCATCAGGATGGTGTGAATGCTAGTCAAGCATGCTTGGTCAAGCACCTTTGTGTCTGGGATTTTGTTCTGCCATTTTATGTTTTGAGGTAGGATTTTTGGAAGTGATTCAGCTTCTTGGCATGCAGTTGGTACACTGTTTATGTTTCACATGCGCAGAGCGGCGTGGGGAGTACAACTGCTCTGTACACTTCAGCTTGGTCTCTAGACCGATGACTCTTCTATTCCAAACATTGCTGTGTAGTCTGCTAACGTTTGCACCTGCTTTTACAATTTTGGCGCTCACTTCATCGTCGATGATGACTTTCTGGGACTGTGTGCTGCTAAGGTAGGTGAATTATCATTCTGAATAATTATCAACACACTCTTGTCGGCCATGCGGATTCTCATGAGTCTATATGAAACACGCCGGTGAAGCTCATTGAGTGTCTTTCTCTCTGTGTTTATTTTTCAGATTATATATATATATATATATATATATATATAATAAACTAATAAATTCCAAGGTTAAGTACCGAGCACCATTCCAGCAACTTACAGAGCAGCTTGCTGTTGCAATGACTGCAAGAAATATTCAATTACAAAGAAAGCTTGCTCTTATGTCTTAGATTGAAGAAATAGGGGGAGATAAGCATTCATATCTGCAGTGGTAGATCATTCTGCCTAACTAACAGTATGTGCTTGAATGGGTGAATGGGGAAAAAATAAAATAAATGCTTCCTAAAATGAGCCTTCAGCAAGCTTATAGCCTCCAAGAAAGAGACAATCTCCAATGGGGAGGAAAGCCACAAACATATAACTCCTGGTCAGATACCGATATTTCGAAACCTGATTGTTTCTCCTCAGTGACCGCGGAAAGTGGTAATTTGAGTCCTCTGCCTTTTCGGTTTCAAGAAGAATGCTCTCCCAGAAAAGGCTGGTGTGCAATACCGTAGTATGTCTGTTGAGTTTTCAAAAAAACCCACCAAAGGTGCCACCTAAGAAGCAAAAGAAAATCATGAAAGAGCAAAACAAGCTACATTTTCTTGTGAAAAGTAGAAAATATAAAAAGATAACCTCTTAAGACACAAGATTGTCTCTTTCTTGGAGGCTATAAGCTTGCTGAAGGCTCATTTTAGGAAGCATTTATTTTATTTTTTCCCCATTCACCCACTCAAGCACATACTGTTAGTTAGGCAGAATGATCTACCACTGCAGATATGAATGCTTATCTCCCCCTATTTCTTCAATCTAAGACATAAGAGCAAGCTTTCTTTATAATTGAATATATATATATATATATATATATATATATAGTTTTTGATTATTCAGATTTCCCTAATCAGGCACCGCTCCACCGAGGAATCCGTTCAAGCAGACAATGCTCACAATAGTCAGCATACACTTAAAAGAAATCATAATACTTGAACTGGGCTGCTTTCTAACATTTTATTTATTTATCTATTTATTTTTTCCCCATACATTTTCGCCCTGTTTTAGGGCTTCCTCAGACAATTGCAATCACAAACTGTTTGTGATTGCAGTTGTCTGAGGAAGCCCTAAAACAGGGCGAAAATTTATGAAAAATAAAATGTTTGAAAGCAGCCCAGTTCCAGTATTATGATTTCTTTTAAATAATATATATATATATATATATATATATATATATATATATATATATATATATATATATGGCTGGTATAGCAACATTGCACACGATAATTCGGTTTAAGAGGGACTCACGGTAAATATCTAAAGTTTTATCTTTTCCAGAGGGTATTTGACAAATCATTTTTTTCTATAACTTGGGTGTTGGTACTGTGGACTATCATCAGAGTCATTTATTCACTTCAGTCTCAGCCCACAACATACCTCCCTGACGTCTTGGAATAGGGTGTTGGTACTGTGGGCTATCATCGGAGTAATTCATTCACTTCAGTCTCAGCCCACAACATACCTCCCTGACGTCTTGGAATAGGGTGTTGGTACTGTGGGCTATCATCGGAGTAATTCATTCACTTCAGTCTCAGCCCACAACATACCTCCCTGACGTCTTGGAATAGGGTGTTGGTACTGTGGGCTATCATCGGAGTAATTCATTCACTTCAGTCTCAGCCCACAACATACCTCCCTGACGTCTTGGAATAGGGTGTTGGTACTGTGGGCTATCATCGGAGTAATTCATTCACTTCAGTCTCAGCCCACAACATACCTCCCTGACGTCTTGGAATAGGGTGTTGGTACTGTGGGCTATCATCGGAGTAATTCATTCACTTCAGTCTCAGCCCACAACATACCTCCCTGACGTCTTGGAATAGGGTGTTGGTACTGTGGGCTATCATCGGAGTAATTCATTCACTTCAGTCTCAGCCCACAACATACCTCCCTGACGTCTTGGAATAGGGTGTTGGTACTGTGGACTATCATCGGAGTAATTCATTCACTTCAGTCTCAGCCCGCAACATACCTCCCTGACGTCTTGGAATAGCTGTTGATGGCTCAGCGTTTTGGGTGTGGGGCAAGGACACGCAGATGTTATCTGTGATATGATCTGTGATAAGAAATAGTACGTACTTGAGTATTAAAGTCCAATATCAGAGACTATGATTTCTCACTCTGTGCCCTGGCATATTTCTTCTCGAGCGTTAAAAAAATGTATGACAATTATGACACTAGTTCAACTCTAAACGTTGATAAACTAAAGACTGTTGGATTTCAAGAACAAAAACAAAAACAAAAACAAAAACAAAAACAAAAAAAACCCACCGATGAGACTTCTGTCTCTTCGTCCGGTAATTCAAGAATCTCTGCATGTCAACGAAATATCATGTTCTGTCATAGTGACGGATCTTGAAATGAACTGATGCAGTCTGTCAACTTTGGGCGATGCAGCTTACCACACTTAAGTCTCGTAACTGTTGGTACCACGTCGTTGGATTGCATGTCAAGTGGGAGCGATGTCTGGACGGTCCGTCCATTGTATGATATCATCCGCATGACCTGGAACCACTGCAA
>CM065720.1:17416445-17421445 GCA_033310375.1 Conus canariensis
CACACACACACACACACACACCACATATATATATATATATATATATATATAATCACACACACACACACACACACACACACACACACACACACACACACACACACACACACACCCAACCCAATCGCATAGGTCACCATACCTTTCTCTTTTGAATCGAGTGATTTCTACACCAGGGCTTTTTTTTCCCCTGCTGCCTGCAAGTAACATCAGTACCAATCGTATTGACAGACACTGATATTTAAGTTGGTGCAATCTCTTGGAATGGAGATGACCTGGGAGAATCAACCCCCCCCCCCCCCCCCCCGCTATTGCACTGGAGACTCAACGGGGCGAGCAAAGTCTCCTGCATTCACCCAGTCCATGCAATATGTTTCAGAGTCATGAAATTTCCCTTCTCTGGCAGCAGATTCAAGCCAAAGGATGCCTTTACACATGAATTAACATCCTCTTAAGCAAATAATCTGCAGGGCTTTATTCTGTTCTTGAACAGTGTGTTGGCAGTGTTGCTATGTGCTTTGCTGCCCACAGGGTGGTTGTATCTTCTGAGCCTGGCTCGGCTTGATCCAAGCTGAAAGACAGAGAGTTTGAACTACGCAAAGATATTGGAAGCTTATTCTAAGAAACCGGAGCCTGAAAAGAAAGAGAAAAAAAAAAGAAAAAGAAGAACACGAAGGAAGAAGAGGAGGAGGAGAAGGAGGTGGAGAGGAGGAGGAGGAGGAGGAGGAGGAGAAGAAGAAGAAGAAGAAGAAGAAGAAACCCATGATGACCATTATAAGAATGGTGATGATGAAAGTAATGACTGTGTGGACAGAAAGAAAATATTTGACCAGGAGCTAAGGTTGATATAAATATTACAAATTGTCAAAAGAAAACAAAAGGAAATGAAAGAGAGAAAACAAACGGAAACCGGACAAACATATGATTTGTAGTCCTCTGCATATAAGACCCAAACACCCTGGCTCACGGTAGTGTATATAATAGTGATGATCATGACGTAAAAGGTCAATTGCTTGTTTTCCTGAATGCAGTGAAATTGTTTAATTGCTTTAAAGAAAAGAAGCGTGTCCTTAAAATTCTGAACACAATACTAGTATTTATCAGATAACGTGACACATATCTGTTCAATCGGCCTAGTTACGTGAGACACGAATGGGAGAATAAACATTTACCTCTGTGGATTTACTTACACCCATGTGAAATAAACTCACATTTTAATCCAAATCACACGTCACATTTGAATAAACTTCAGACTATCTGATTCCGGTCAACAGAGGGCAAAGCCATTTCTTTTTTAAAGATGTTACCTGATATCCCCGAGGGCTGAACACGGCAGCCAGCAAAATACCAAAGACCTCATCAATACATTTTTAAATGAGCTTTCTGTCACGACAGATCGTAAAATTGTCAGAGAAAATTGAAATCCGAATCGCACTTTTCTTTTCCAGACGTGATTTGTGGCTGGCGAAACTGAGGCCATCACGTCTGAAGACAGATCAACGGCTGGTCAATGTGTTCCGTTCTCACTCCCTTTTCCTTGTCAATATGGCTGCGATGATAATGTGGCTGCACACCAATAATTAAAACAGCAAGGCTCCTCTTAAGGGATCGCATTTTTATAGATTGGAGCACTTGATTTCTTCAGATATTTGAATTGTTCAAAGACTTTAAATGAGCCTGAGAGCCCCCCCCCCCCCCCTCTCGCCCACTATTTTTCATATGCCTTTTACGATACACGTTTAATCGTCCCAAGCAGAAATGCGACGGTGAAACGAATGAGACTCTTTCAGGCTCAGCAGCTGGTACAATGACAGGGTCATGGGTGAAAGTGGAATTGTCTGTAATGTACCTGAAATGGAATATCTGTCAGGTGGTGCTGATGTCATCGGTAACAATCCTTAAAAAGCACACTTGATCAATGGGGGGCTTGCTAATTTCATCAACAATCGTTTTAACATTGATAGTCCACTCACATTTATGCTTTACCACAAAATGCTTGCATTGTACTGTACTTTGATGCATATTTCTAATTGTGGGTGTAGCCTGTGGTATGCCGATGCCTGCTTTCGCTGCCATTTTCTTCGCACAGATGTCTTTTCTGGTCTTCTCTGCATGTTATTGGAGTGGCGAGCTGCACGCACGGGCGGTGCGTGACTTGTCCTCCCACTGACCATTAACAGATCGGTTGGTGAGAAGGGATTGGAAGGGCGGGGGAGGGGGGGTGGTGGTGGTGGTGAAAGCAGCTTGGAAAGATAATTACTGCGATTCTCTACACTTATACCTTTTCTTAGTTGTTCCTTGTTGTTGCTTTTTCACCATGGTTATTTTTTTTTCTTGTGATGGTGATCATCTCAGAGTTGTCTTCCTTGCCGTTGACAATGGTGAGAGGACAGGCGGGGTCAAACGCGGAAAGCTAAATGCTTCCTGGTAATTTAGGCTTTGTCAGTATATAGCAGAGAGACAATCGATGGTATTGTGAAAAAGTAGGAGTGTAAAAAGTCAAAATAATTTTATGAAATGAAAAAAAAACAGGAAGAAAAAAAAAAGACAAAATAAAAGAAGAACAAAGGAAAGAAAGGAATAGACGCAAAGTCAAACAACCCCCCCCCTCTCTCTCTCTCTCTCTCTCTCTCTCTCTCTCTCTCACACACACACACACACACAGAGGAGGGAGAGAGAGAGAGAGAGAGAGAGAGAGAGAGAGAGAGAGAGAGAGAGAGAGAGAGAGAGCAAAATAACATTAAAAGAAAAAAAAAGAAAGAAGAAAAAAAAAGCCACATTACTTTTCCTTCACAGAGTAAGGTGGAATGAAGAAAATGGAATGGCAGTCCAGACAAATGTTGTACACAGATTAAACGACTTTTGTTGGTTTGTTTGCCTCTTTTTAATGACTTTACATGTAAATGAAATGATATGGATGATGACGACGACGACGTCAACAACAACAACAACAACAACAACCATCATCATCATCATCATCATCATGATCGTCGTCGTCGTCATCATCATCATCATCATCATCATCATCATCATCATCATCATCATCATCATCATCATCCCTAATAAAGGAGAATTTCTCAAATAAGATTTCTGATATATGTATACCTAAATCTGAGGATTTTCCTAATCCATGTACTTTTTTCTTCCTGCTCAATGTTCTGTTGTTGCCTTGGGTTCCAGGACACCCACACTGAGTGTGGAGACTGTAAACAGTACATTTCTCATGTACAGACCAGAGCCCAGGATCAGCTTTGATGCTAAAGTGGAAAGGAGGAGAGATATATGAAATAGGAACGGTAGGGATGAAGAGTGAGATTTGTCAATTAAGTCTAACTCCAACCCTAACCTGGGACTGTTCATCTCCAAAATGATGCCAGAGCCACAGATGTTCAATGCCCACGACAATACACTGTATATGATGGGGCTGAAAATGAGCAGAAAAGCTCTTTATGTAACACAGTTAGGGACTTGCTTGCTCTTTTGAGAGTCACGTTGTCAGTGTGAGGGGGGACGTAAAGGTCGGGACCGGCTGTCCGTGTGTCTGTCATAAATGCGGTGGTCTGCAACATGCCCTTTCTCTTCCTGTCGTTTGCAATCACACGGTGTTCTGAGCCTGCTTCGTCTCACACTTCAACCAAAGCGACAGATTAATAATGGCATTTTTCCCCTCTTTACGTTTAGGGGAATGGGATGAAGTAATGTGGTGTGAGAAGGTGAAGGCTGGGAAAGAGGTGGGTGGGTGGGTGTTTTTTGCAGTGAGGTAAAGGTGTTAGGAGGAGACCTCAGTGACAGCATGATCGTAATAACTGGGCTGTGTTCTCTCTCTCTCTCTCTCTCTCTCTCTCTCTCTCTCTCTCTCTCTCTCTCTCTCTCTCTCTCTGTATGTCTGTCTCTGTCTATCTGTCTCTACCTCTCTCTCTGTCCCTGTCCCTCGGCTTGATTCACTCGTCCACGCATTTGAAAGAAAATGGTGAGTGAGGGTTAGGAGGATGGAGGGAGTGTAAGATTAGAGATGAGGATAGACAGATGTGGATTGTTTCCTTGAGGTTCTTGACCCTGACACAGTTTGGACAGGGGGCAGAGGGAGTCTCAGGACACTGAAGACAGAACTTTGAAAATGTGACAAGTACTGAATATGTTCCTCAATGTCTTCTGATCGTCAACACTTTCCTTTCTTTTCTTGGGAAGCCGGAATAGCTCAGTTGGTAGAGCGCCGGACTCGTAATCTTGGTGATCCTGGGGTTGCGGGTTCGAACCTCCGCCGGGGGCGTTTCGGTACAGGGGGATTTTTCCCTCGGAGTTAACATTGGTTCTGACTCCATTTCCCATACAGTCCTTCGAATGAGACTATAAACCGAGGTTCCGTGTGCGAACGCACGCATAACATCTTGCACACACGTAAAATCCCATCACCAACTTTCGAAGAGTAGGCCAGTTCGGCCGTTGGGATGGATGACACGTTACACACAGCATGCACCCTGCGTGAGAAATGGAAAGAATGAAGGAAGTAAGGAAAATGAGTGATCGATATTGAACGATACTGACTGGATGACACGGGAAACGACTGAATGAAGCGCCAGCTGGCAGCTTTTCAGTCGGCACTACCCAGGTAGGCAGCCCGTTGTGTAAACGAGTGTTGATTGTAAAGCGCTTAGAGCTTGGTCTCTAGCCGAGAATAGGCGCTATATAAGTATTCACTATTATTATTATTATTTTCTTTTTTTCTTATTCTTTCCTTCTTTTCTTTTTCAATCTTTTCCAACTTTTTATTTAGCATAACAGGCAGATATGGTAAGTAGTATCCAAACATACACACTCTCGCGCGAGAACTCTCTCTCTCTCTCTCTCTCTCTCTCTCTCTCTCTCTCTCCTCTCTCTCTCTCTCTCGTTCCTTCTATATTTACGCAAAAATCATTACTTACACACGCACAAACACACACACACACACGCACACACACACACACACACACACACACACACACACACACACACACACACACACA
>CM065720.1:17436445-17446445 GCA_033310375.1 Conus canariensis
GTGCACGCTGGATTCGCTATGTGTCAGACAAACGATTCAATTTCTCTTTTATCTCCATTCTTCATAGCTTCGTCTCCATCTCGCCCCCTTCCTTTCTTCTGTGCTGGATCCGGCTTCGCATTGTCGCATCGTCCCCATCTCATCCCTTTCTTTTCTTCTTTGCTGGATCCGGCTTCCACATTATAAATTTATTCACCACAAACGCTTGGAGCGATTTACACATCGTGGTGAAGGCAGTTCTCCTCTTTCTTTTCAAGCTCTGAAAATGATGCCTGTCTACACACATGCAGAAGCATCTCCCAGAAAGGACATGGACGTTGATTGTCCGAGCTACACAGTCCGAGTTGAAACAGGACCCCAAAAAGTGATGGCTGGGAGATGTGTGTTGAATCGTTTTTGCATTGTGGCAAACAATAGAGACAGAGAGAGAGAATCCCTGACAATGTTTGTGAACGTATCAGTGGAAGCCTCGTATAAAACGTATTTCACAGAGTGAAAATTGAAGATAGGGGCTTGAAGGTCCTGAGGATAGAACACGTGGTGTGCACGTGGATTAAAGGAAGGCAGGGTATGGGGTGGAGGGTGCAGTATAGGGGTGGGTAGAAAGGGCTCAAGGAAGGAGTCGTGGGGGATTAGGAAGGAGAGCCAAACAAGATGTAGGAATTATAGATTGCGATCAACTGGCTATTATTATTTTTTTTATCTTCATTCACCCTTTTTCTTCCACGAAATCCTGCTCTCAGATTCTTTATTTACGATTCTCTGTTGAAACATGTTGAAAGCCAACATTCACACAGAATTACACAGTGAAACTCGAACCTTTTGTGTCCCTTGTTTAATTTCATTTTTCTTTATATCCCAAAAGGTTTTCTTTGGAGAGTGGCAACATACTGGACTCTCTCTCTCTCTCTCTCTCTCTCTCTCTCTCTCTCTCTCTCTCTCTCTCTCTCTCTCTCTCTCTCTCTCTGGATCATTCCACAAATCAATACCTGTGATGACAATCGCCCACGACCTGCAGGCTACAACTTCTTGACACATTCCATTACTCCATAGCAGCTGCTTACATTTTTTGCTTGCTTCGTTTGTTTTGTCCACCCAGCCCCCATCGTCCTCTGTATCACTGGGCCAACCAGACACCCATTACAGATTGCTAGACGTTATCGGGGCCAGTGGAATGGGCAATACTGCAATGTCCATACATTAAGATTAACGTTCTCAGTTCTCAGTGTAATAACATCAGTTCTCGTATAGGCAGTGAAATATCAATCTGAAACATGATACCAAAACTACGTTTTCAATAATCTGTTTATGTGTATTGCTTTTTCCATAAAACAAAAGAACACACAAATAAGCAGACGCAGAAACAAATAAAGAACGAAAACAAATCTCATACAGACATATTTCACCATACAGACATGAATGAAAATGGGGGCAAAGGCAGAGTCTTTTCTTGGCAGAAACCATCAACCAATCATTAAACACGAAAGTGATTTAAAAGGAGGCAGTTCCTTTCCGCTGAATATAAATGAGAGAGAGAGAGAGAGAGAGAGAGAGAGAGAGAGAGAGAGAGAGAGAGAGAGAGAGAGAGAGAGAGAGAGAGAGATATTGTCCTAAAACATATTACAAGAGACTTGGCAGCAAAATGCTGCTTCCCTCAGGATATTTTTTTTTCTTTCTCTTTTTACTTCTTTTAAATGCAACCCATCCACCTTTGGTATAGGTAACATTTTTTTTGTAAATGATGATTCCATATGTACACTCTCACCCTTCGTGTGCACTGCCTCCCGCCCCCACTTCCCACACACACACCTTTCCACTAGACCCCCCTCAATTTCCTCCTCCACACTTCCCTCCTCCTTTACTGTGTTATGTATTGTGATGAACAACACTATAACACACACAGTAGGATGACATGATGAGCATTACATCCACTGGAGCAATCATGTTACTGGTTTGAAGTTAAACTGTGATATGACTTGAGAACACTTAAGTAGTAACTATTCACTTACAGCTTTCATGTGAAGATTCCATCTGCTATGCGTAACCATCCTATTCTCCTTGACTTTCTTCTTCACAGTATATTATCTCCAGTCTTCTTTGCGTTCCCTGGTCATGCTGGTCAGCTAGAAAGTCCTGTAGCTTGGGCAAAGTCAGCGGTCCGTCGGAGTGAGTCCGCCGTTCCCCACAGCTTTTCTTGGAGTCTCACTGCACCGGGCCAAAACTCACGCCGCAGGCTGTCGAACGTGGGACAGGACTGAAATACGTGGGCTGGGTTTTGTGGGCCAGTGCCACATGGGCACTCATCTGTGTGCGATATGTTCAGGCGATAGAGTTGGGAGAGCAGCTGACAATGTTCAGTTCTTAGTCTGAAGATGGCGACTTGTTGGGCACGCTCAAGATGGTGACTGTCATCCTTCTCTACCTCCACCTGTAGTCTTTCTATATCTCCAGTCAAAAGGGAAGGGGGAGGGGGGAGATGGGGCGGCTACGTATGGGAAAAGAAGTGTAGTTGTCGACGAATTAGTTTCATCAGACATTTCTGTGTAATGACGCTAGTCAATGTGTTGTCTGTGCTTCTGTCCCCTTTAGTCTCGTCTAGAATGAGGTCCGTGCTGTCTTGCTTAACAAGCAGGCTTCATAATAGTGCTGCGCCATCGATTCACTGTGCAGTGATTTTGATCATCTTTAACCTGTATAGCAAGATCGTCAGCGTCGCCCAATTTAACGGAGAAACCAATATAAGCTCCCATCCCTAAGGTACATTGGTATAGGTCAGTATAATTCAAACTTACACTTGATCCTCACCCCATGCAAGGAAAACTAGTGTATATTCAGCTGGAACTGTGTATGACACGATTGTGATTTCACTTTGACCATGACTCCGTGGTATTACGGAACTCCCTTCCGTATAATAATGGATATACCGTCATCCTTCCAACACAGAAAACTCAGAATCGTGTTTGTGTTAAAATCATATTTGCATTGAAAACACGTTAACAATGTCCATATGAAAGAATCGTTTATTCTAAATCATGTTTATTTCGAAGCAAAACTTGAAGCATAATCTCTAACTGACTTGAAACCCCTTTGTACATGATGTCCAGTGATGGAGAGTGTCTGTAAACAGACTGAAACTATTCCAAAGTGTTCAGTTATGAACGCTATGTCCACGTTCTTCTTCTTGTTCTTGTTCTTGTTGTTGTTGTTTCTTCTTCTTCTTCTTCTTCTTCTTCTTCTTCTTCTTCTTCTTTTCTTCTTCTTCTTCTTCTTCTTCTTCTCCTCCTCCTCCTCCTCTTCCTGCCCTCCTCCTCCTCCTCCTTCTTCTTCTTTTTCTTCTTCTTCGTTGCATGCTTTGGGGAGCCAGACATATTTTTCCCCCTGAAAATAATGTTTCTGCCCCAAGGAATACTGCCTGCCCTTCCTTTTAATTAGTTCCAATCCCATCCCCTCTCAGAGTCCCCGTTTTTTTTTCTCCTAATTTTCTTTTTTTTTCAGGAGAGTTTACTATTTTTAGACACAGATTTAAAGAAATATTGTCGCCTAACATTGATGCAGTAGATTGTTTAGATGTTAAGATTGGTTAGATCTCTAAATACCTCATCAATTTTAGTAACAGACTGGTTTTCCATTATGTTTGTTTAGGGGTATTGTGCATGTCTTTCTTTGCTGGGGAATTTTGTTCTTTTTTTGTTTACTTCTCCTCGTCCTGTGCAAAATAATATTTGATATTACTACTTGAGGGGTCAAAATGACGGGGGGGGGGGGGGGGGGGGGGGGGGGGGGGGGGGGGGGAAGCTGATTCTGTTTTTTTTTTTTAGTCCGTTGGTAAACTTTGGTAAAAATTTAATCGATTCTAATGCTGTATCCATGGATCATGCTGACGTTTTCTGGAGAAAAAACAACAACAACAACAACAACAAAGTAACATACAGATATGATCATCCACATCTTGTAGAGATGAACAGAGTAGTCAAGTGATCAATGAATCATACGTTTATTGTTGTTGGATTATTGACAATCTCTTTGTTAGCTTGCGTGGGTCAACTAGTATAAACTGCTGGTGTGTGATCATGCATAAAAAACAAAACAGGACATCACTATCCGGATTAGATGAGTTACTAAACTGGAAACAAACGCAGCGTACATTTCACTTCAAGACGAAAAAAGTCACACAGAAAGTCCATACATGTGAGGGCCCCATACGCGAACAGCTGGCTGTAAGCTAACAGCAATGCACGTACCCTTACGGCTGCTGCCTTTTTATTCTCTCACAGGTGCTCGCGGGGCATGTGTTGTCTGTCACGGAGTCATCTCCAGCAAGCGCACGCCTTCAGAAAAATTCCCTCGCACTGGAAGATTCGGTTTTCATACTTACCGGCATGCGTGCTTTCTTTCTCGCCTTCTTTCTCATAGCGTTCAGGGACAGAGCGGACAGAGGCAGGCACTGCAGCGGATCTGATTGAACAAGCGTAAAGCAGACGATACGATCGTGTGCATTCGTTCATAAGGTTGAGGGACGGTGCATTACTGTGTTTTGTTACAAAATCGTAGCTTCTTTTTGAATTTCCTTTCATTGTGGTGAATTCCATGCTCAATGTATTAATTACAATATAAACAAACTCACACACACACACACACACACACACACACACACACACACACACACACACACACACACACACACACACAGGATTCTGGTAGTCAACCCTTGATCTCTCTCTCTCTCTCACTCTCACTCTCTCTCTCTCTCTCTCTCCTCTCTCTCTTCTCTATTAGTGTGTGTGCGTGTGTGTGTGTGTGTGTGCGTGCGTGCGTGCGTGCGTGTGTGTGTGTGTGTGCGCGCGCGCGCGTGCGCGTGTGCGTGCGTGCGGTTAATCAACAACAGTGCCGAAAATAAAGGCAAAATGCTCAGTTTGAGACTACTGTAAGGACACAGAGCTGCTGTTAGCATTGAGGGCCCACATACGTGCAGGGTTGTGCACTCAAGAAAAGCGATTAAGATGGAATATGAAAATTGCAGCCCATGAAGAGTGAGTAACAAGAGAGCATAATGGATATAATGTTACAAATGACAATGATGTTGATGAGATAACGATCAGCTGAAAAGGAGACCATGATGAGGAAGCCAGTTATGATGGTGATAATGGTGATGACAACGACGATGAGAAGCACAAAAAAAACCACAAAGAGACAGAAGAAGACGACGACGACGAAGACGACGACGAAGAGACGACGACGACGACGACGACGACGACGACGACGACGACGACGACGACGAAGAAGAAGAAGAAGAAGAAGAAGAAGAAGAAGAAGAAAATGATGACGTCGACGACGACGACGACGACGACGACGATGATGATGATGATGATGATGATGATGATGATGATGATGATGATGATGATAATGATGATAAGAAAAAAGACATTAACGTTTGAGCAGGAATACGAAGGAAATAAAGTAGTCATAACTCTAAAACAAACAAATAATCAAGCAAAACAAAACAAGCTGGAAACAAAGGAGCGAAGACAAAGGAAATGAAAGGAAAGAAACGCAACGACGACGACGACGACGACGATGATGATGATGATGATGGTGATGGCTATAATTAGAAAGGTTTCCTTTTAATTTAGAAAAAAAGGTCGCTTTGCACGGAATAACCATTATGACAGGATAAGAGACGAAAGAACATGATTTGACTCTTTCATCATTCTCTCTCCTATCAGTCCCTACCTAAAATGCCGATACAGTTCACAAACTGCCGATCAGAATAGTCATCAATATTAGACATGTCCAATGACCATGAACTCTGCACAACTCCTTCCTACACCGCAGGCACAGGAGGGATGACAATTGTAAAGAAACTATGCTTCCACGATCAATTCCCTCCATGCCAACACACGACTGTGTCAACCCCAGGCCATTCCAACTACCTCGGTAACTTGACCCGTGGAGGTCAACTTCTTTAGCTGCGGTCCCTCCCGCCCCCCCCCCTCCCTCCACCCCCTCAACATTCAGTTATTGTTCCAGACGACCCGCCTCCAGTATCCGGTTGTCCTATCTGAGTGCCTGCTTGACTCACCATTTGGCAGGCAAACGGTCCCATTCCTATTTTATCCTCACTCTTCATTATATCGTCTCCAGCTCCTCCCCCTCCTTTCTTCCTAAACAGGATCTTGCTTCTGTGTCGTCAATTTCTCCTCTCAAAACAGCTCCGAGCGATTTAGACAACATTATGGAGGCAGTTCCCTGCTTCCTTTTCAAGCTCTGAAATAGAAGCCTGACTACATGCACGCGGGAGCATTCCTCCTGAAGGGGGGAAATGGGCGTTGGTGGTCTGAACTACACCGTCCGAGTTGGAACAAGACCCAAGAGAATGGCGGCTGGGAGGTCTGTGTAGGATTGTGTCGTGCTGAGGCAAACAAGAGAGACAGAGAGAGAATCCCTGACAGTGTTTGTGCAAGTTTCACTGGAAGGCTGGCATAGAAATGATTTTTCCAGAGTGAAGATTGAAAATGGGGCCTAAATGTCTGGAGGCTAGAATACGGAAAAGGGGAGAGTGGGGCATGGGGGGAAGGGTGCAGTATGGGGTATATGAAGACAGGGCTAAAGGAAGGTGGCGAGAGAGAGGAGGGAGGAAAGCTAGACTAGATGGGTGAATCACAGTTTTCGGTCGATAAGTGTCACCTTTCCTTATGCTGTAATTTTGTTTGTCTTGCCCCTCCATGTAAACGGAATTCTGCTCTCAAACTTTGCCAGTACCAGTCTCTTGTCAGTCTGATGAAGGTTTTGAATGTGAATTTTCACAAGGGCGATATACCATGAAACTGTAACCTTTCGTGTCTTATTCTACTTCAAACTCATTATTCCCAAAGGCTGACTGGGGGAGTGGTCCCCAGCAACAAATTAGACTCTCTCTCTCTCTCTCTCTCTCTCTCTCTCTCTCTCTCTCTCTCTCTCTCTCTCTCTCTTCCTAGTATACAAGGGTGCCTGAGGGTGAAAAGTTTCATATCCTTAGTACATGTCTTCACACTACTAACGTGTGCACTTTAATATTTAAATTGAACTTGGTTCGAGGTCGTTTTACTGATACGGTTCATATCCAGAAACATGCAAGGAAATTCTAAAGACTGAAATATTGTTGGAAATCACTGCACCTGCGGTGTCATCTGTCGTGTAGTTGTTTTCAGTATCTGCTTAAAAGCTCGCTGTTCGTTTTTATTTTCCCCAGATGTTTCTTTTTTCAATCATATGGATAAAGGAACCTTCAATTCAATGGTGTTGGTGTCTCTCTGTCAGAGTAATTGTATCTATCGACTGATTTATTTGCGTTCCTATTCATAATAGCCTCCTGTTATAGGCAGCATGAAGTTAAGGGATTACGATGTCTTCTGTTTGTACTGTATTGCATTGTCATAAAACTCATCCCCTCCCTTCGAGGCACATAGTTATACTGAAGCATCTCCTTATAAGAATTTGTGCCATTCTAGTTCAATACGCATAGTAACGAAGAGAGAGAGAGAGAGAGAGAGAGAGAGAGAGAGGAGAGAGAAGAAGACAGACAGACAGACAGACAGACAGACAGACAGACAGACAGACAGACAGAGACAGACAGAGAGAGAACGTATCTCTTGTTTCCTTACCAAATGGGTGATTAAATCCACACCCTTTCACTTTGTGAGCGTAGACTTCAAATCAGACGTAGCTGGACGTATTTGGTAAGGAAGAAAGTACTCCTTTTAACTGCAATTTTCATATTGGTAGAAGCTACTTGAACTGAATTGCAAAAGAGAGAGAGAGAGAGAGAGAGAGGAGAGAGAGAGAGAGAGAGAGAGAGAGAGGAGAGAATACACTCAGATGCACCCGAACCTTCTCACGCAATACATTGACGCCATCCTCCCCAGCCTTTCACACACGCAGACCCAGAAGGAACACAAAGAGAGCGGACAAAGAACAAAGATAGGAAGACGGAAGCAGGACCAGTGTATAGCAGTGTCAATGTGTGCGTCGGACATGGATCTTACCCGGTCTGATTAACAGGCCTTTTTGCCTAGTTCTTTCCTCCCGTACTTTAATTCTTTCTTTTTTTTCAAGATATACTTGTGATTCCTTCCCATTATGGCCTTATGGCTTGGCAGAGTAAAGATAACTTTCAAAAAATAAGCTATACCGGCCTAGTAGATGTTGTTTAAAGCAAGAAAATAATAATAATAATAATAACAATAACAATAATAATAATAACGATGATGAACAAAAATAATAATATAGCAACGATGATGGTGGTGATAATAATAGTAATAATAATAATGTTGATAATAATGATAATAATGTTGATAATGATAATAATAATAATGATGATGATGATAATGATAATAAAAAATGATAATAATAATAATAATAGTGCTAATAATAATAATAATAATAATAATAATAAAAATAATATATTATTATTATCATTATTATAATAAATAGTTGTGGTAGTTGTAGTAGTAATACCACCACCACCACCACTACTACTACTGCTACTACTACGGCTACTACTAACCCTGGTTCAGATATCTTTAATTTCCATGTTGATCAGCAATAAACAAATTCATCCCAATTGAAAACAAAAGTAGACTAGATAAGGTAACATTACGAGAGGGGGAAAAAAGCGGGGTATGAGAAAGAATCGTTCCCTAGAGAGTGGTCCGCCAGGTCTGTTGTTCCTCCAGCTGTTGTGTTCTGTTTGTGGCAAACCTGATGTGTTCTCCACAGAGGAAAGCAGCTGTCTTTTGGTGGTCCTGTCGACCTCCTCTTTTGGGGGGGTCAGTGAAACACACAGCCATTTTTGTTCATTCAGTACTCTCTCTCTCTCTCTCTCTCTCTCTCTCTCTCTCTCTCTCTCTCTCTCTCTCTCTCTCTCTCTCTGTTCTATCAAATCCGACAACAGAGTTTAACAAAACAGATGTCGAATCTGCAGACTAAAAAAATGTCCTTCGCAGAAACATCTTCGTTTTGTCCAACATGAAAACAGATACGTTCATTCATTCTTCACAGAGAGAGTGTAGATCTCTCTCTCTCTCTCTCTCTCTCTCTCTCTCTCTCTCTCTCTCTCTCTCTCTCTCTCTCTCTCAGCTGAACTTTTGTCCCCATGCATGTTTAAGTGGAAGAATGAGTTCAGCCATCATGCCAGAGCCAGAGTCAAAACGTTTCTTACAGCACCAGAACACGAGAGCCAGAAGGCAAACGGGGGTAATTATCGATTCCAGCGGGGTTCCACACTGACCTGCAGACACTGCTGCCTCCATACAGGCCCCCTGCCTTGGCAAGAACCAACTGCCTGCCATAGGCGACAAGCAGACTGGGTTACATCGACCGTTTCAGAGGCAGGAAGGGGTTGATTTAGGCATGCATCCAATATGCCACTTCCTCTAGCACCCACAAGTTCAGAGAGAGAGAGAGAGAGAGAGAGAGAAGACAGACAGACAGACAGACAGACAGACAGACAGACAGACAGAGACAGGGAGAGTGAAACAAGACCCATTTTTTTTTCAAACTGAGTTGCGGAATCATTCAAACATAGTGTTTCTCTCTCTCTCTCTCTCTCTCTCTCTCTCTCTCTCTCTCTCTCTCTCTCTCTCTCTCCTCTCTCTCTCTCTCTCTCTCTCTCCCCCTCTCTCTCTCTCTCTCTCTTCCGGTATCCGACGAGTGCAGACGTGTTTAGTAGTGGCAGTGATTTACAGCGAAGTTTTTTCAAAGTTAAAGTGGCAATACAAGGAAAATAAGACAGTAGTTTATGATGCACTTTCATCTCTAACTTCTCCAAGTCAGTGCGTTATGTGATTGTGCGTGCATTCAACGATTCACGTGGATTGTGTGTTGTGTACCAACATGTAGCGTGATGTGAAGCAAGCCGGCCGGCATCATGCCCTAGTTTCCCCTTCAGCCAACTGCCGCGCAACTGGGTCAGTTGCAGTCATGGGTCCCATCACGCGATCCATGACTCAGGACAATGGAGCGA
>CM065720.1:17451445-17463945 GCA_033310375.1 Conus canariensis
ACCAAGATTTTCTACATGACTTGCTTAGCTCAAATCTCTCATCAGTTTACAACATAACTGATCCAGATGTTGCTGTTGAATTTTGGATCAGAACATTTACAGAAATATATGATAAACACGCCCCTCTAAAAACGATTAGAGTACGACATAATCCCAAACCGGCATGGTACACTAAAGAGTTACAGGAGGCAGGTTATCTTAGAGATCTGCTTAAACAACATGGCTATGAAGAGGAATCTAGAATACTGAGAAATGCAATAAATTCACAGAAGCGCAGAGAAAAAACGAAATACTATCGAGAACTAATTTCATCAAATCAGAACCCAAAATTGGTATGGAGAGCTATTAACGAGCTTACAAACAATCAATCTTCTTCAAAATCAACTATAATTAAAGACATCTCTGTCGAACAGCTGAACACCCATTTTTGCACTATAGCCAATAAAGTTGTCACGGCTGATTCTTCAAGATCAAACGACCTTCAAAAACTGAAACAATATTGCCATGATAAAAACATCACGTCTGAACTTTATATTCCACCAATAACAATATTTGAAGTCTATCACTACCTAACACACCTAAAACAGTCAAGTACCTGCGGGGTGGATGGCCTAGACGGCAAAATTCTCAAACTATCAGCTCCAGCAATTACAGATACGTTAACATACGTCTTCAATCTATGTATCGACAAAAATCATTTTCCCAATAGTTTCAAAAAAGCAAAAGTCATTCCTATCTACAAAGCAGGTGACAGCTCAGACCCTACAAACTACAGACCAATCTCAATCATTTCCACTCTTTCCAAACCTTTGGAAAAACACATAAACAAACACACATTACACCACCTTAATACATACCACTTACTTCATCCAAGACAGTCCGGGTTCCGACACAACCATTCATGCCACACAGCCCTAATCAACCTGGTTGATGACTGGCTAAACGGCATTAACAACAACAGATATTGTGGTGTCCTATTTATTGATTTCAAAAAAGCATTTGATGTGATAGACCACAATCTTCTTCTTAGAAAATTAAAATTGTAGACCACAATCTTCTTCTTAGAAAATTAAAATTGTATGGCTTATCCACAAGAACTCTTACGCTTTTTCACTCATATCTCACAAATAGGCAACAATGTGTGAAAATTAATACAACTTTCTCTTCATTTCAAACACTTTCCTATGGCGTCCCACAAGGCTCTATCTTGGGTCCCTTATTATTCACAATTTACATCAATGATCTACCTCTACATATCACATCCACCTGTGAACTTTTTGCTGATGACACAACAATCCACACGAATCATTCTGATGTTGCTGTTCTTGCACAAACTTTACAAGAAAGTGCGAATGATCTCGTGAAATCGACTGAACTAAATCACATGTCGCTTCACCCTCAAAAAACTAAATCCATGCTTATCACAACCAGACAAAAAAGACAAAATCTCACTATTAAATTTCCTCCGGTGCATCTTAAAGATGAACCCGTTGAACAGGTTACATACCTCAAAGTGCTAGGAATAACAATTGATAGCAATATTAGCTGGCAAGCTCACATAACCTCACTGTGCAAAAAAGTCTCTCAGAAAGTCTATCAACTCTCCAAAATTAAACGCTTCCTCGACCTGCATTCACGCAAGCTCTTTTTTCAAACTCATATTCAATCACACATAGACTATGGGTCTACTCTATGGGACTCTGCTAGCGTTAACACCCTCAAACCATTGCTAAGCCTACACAAGCGAGCACTCAAATTAGTCCTCCTAAAAAACAGTAGTCTCCTAGACTCAGACTATAAAAAGGTTCAAATTCTCCCCTTAAATCTGAGATTAGAATACAACAAAGGGATCATAATGCACAGAATTATGTCTGGGAAGGCACCCTCAACATTAGTTCGCAGATTCTCAATTAATTCATCAAGGACTCTACCCAAACTACATGTCCCTGTTCCTAGAATTGACTTATTCAAATCCAGTTTAACATATTCAGGTTCCTGTCAATGGAACTCGCTCCCTGAGTCAGCCAAGCAACACCAATAAACATCAACCTTCAAACACCATTATTTCATCCATCTTATGTGCAAATACTCGCATACTCCGCCATAAATCCACCACCAACCACTACCACCCTCTTTACCTTATGTATGAACCTGATTATTATGGAAGTGATTTGTACTTGAAATGCACATGCTACTCTGTTCAATAAGTATGTCTTATGTAAGTATGCGCGCGCGCGCGCGCGCGCGCGCGCGCGCGCGCGTGTGTGTGTGTGTGTGTGTGTGTGTGTGTGTGTGTGTGTGTGTGTGTGTGTGTGTGTGTTTTCCTACTAGCTCTTGCCCTCTCGTCACTATGTCGTAATGCTTGTATTCTTATGTGACTCTCTGTCTCTGTCTCTGTCTGTCTGTCTGTCTTTCTCTTTTTCTCTGTCTCTGTCTCTCACGGTTCTGCTGGAATGACTTGATTTATTATCTATATGACACCCCCCTCCCCCTTGTACCCGTGGTGACTGGGCTATCATTATGCATTTTTTTTCTCCATTTGTGTGTGTGCGTGTGTGTGTGTGTGTGTGTGTGTGTGTGTGTGTGTGTGTGTGTGTGTGTGTGTGTGTGTGTGTGTGTGTGTGTGTTTTCCTTCCTGGTGCTTCAAAATCGATTGTCTTGCAACTCCTTGGTATCTTTTGATTGTCAGACTATTCTAAACATGCTCTTTCCCACACCCCAGTCTCGCCTCTTTCTCCCTCTCAGTCTCCCTCTCTCTCTCTCTCTCTCTCTCTCTCTCTCTCTCTCTCTCTCTCTCTCTCTCTCTCTCTCTCTCTCTCGCCCTTCCCTGCACTCCTTTCGCTCCTGCGTCTTTCTCGTCTCCCCCCCCCCTGCTTTTCTCTCTCTCAATTCCTTTTTTTTTTTTAAAAAAAATTCCATGTCTAATTTTTGTTCTAGCCACTTTTACATGCTTCTTCTATTGCCTCATTTTGCATTGTTGACCCTACTCAGGGCGAGGACTGGATGTAAAAAAGCACATCAGTGCTTATCTATTATCCTCGTTAATAATGAATTTTGTCTTGTCTTGTCTTGTCTCTCTCTCTCTCTCTCTCTCTCTCTCTCTCTCTCTCTCTCTCTCTCTCTCTCTCTCTTCATTAGAAGAAGTAAGTTTTTACAGATTACTAGCACTTACTATAGACAATAACCTATCCTGATCCGAACATATTTCTATGCTTTGCAAAAGGCTTTCGAAGAAAACAGTCCAGTTGAATAGAATAAAACATTTCGTTGATCAACATACCGAGAAACTACTTTTTTTTCGTGCATACATCCAGCCAGATAATGATTATGCATCAACATGTTGGGTCTGGCCAGTCAATCTTGCTTAAAACCTCTTGACAGCTTATACAGACGCTCTCTCAAGCTAAGTCTTCTTAAATCCTCTTCTCTTGTCCCTATTAATTACAAACAATTAGATATTCTCCCCTTCAGTTTTAAATGTCGTTACAACAAAGCTGTTTTCATGTTTAATACTGTGAACAATTAACGCCTGCTTATCTCAACAACAAATTTCCCATCAATAATGTTCGTAACAAACGTAATAGCCGCATTCCTCTCCCAAGAACTAATTCATTTATGTCTTCTCTCATTTATTCTGGAAGCAAATTTTGGAATCATATACATGACCATATTAAATGCAGACCAAGCCTTTTGTCATTTAGGAAGGCATACCACGCACATTTGATAGAACAGAGTTGAGTCCAAGCATGTTGAGTAACATAATGTACATCAACATCAAGTTGATGGGTCCTCTTATGCATGTTCATGTGACTTGAATTGATGATGCAGTTGTACTGTAAGTGTTTGGAGGTATACAATTGCGTTTGTGTGGAGAAGGCGAGCATTTGAAGTGATTATGTATGCGGAAATGCATGCACCCGCTTATGTGTGTGTGTGTGTGTGTGTGTGTGTGTGTGTGTGTGTGTGTGTGTGTGTGTGTGTGTGTGTGTGTGTGTGTGTGCGCGCGCGCTTGCGCGCGCGCGCGCGCGTTGTGTTTGATCCCGTGCGCGTGCGCACATGCTTCATTTCGTTTCTTTTGTTTTCTTTTTCCTTTTTCCCCCCTTCCTCGAATGTACATTATTCCTAAATTGTGACCTAACCTTTGTTGCTGGGTAATGTTTATGTTAATCATGTTTCGTCGTTATAAGCTTGTTCATTGTTTCCTTTCGTGTATCATTTATATGTTCACTTTCATATTGTTTGTTAGTATTGATGTTCTTGAGGGCATGGTGTAAAAAAAAAAAAAACCTATTAGCTTATCCATTTTACCTTCAATGAAAATATTCGTATTTGTGTTCGTACTCTCTCTCTCTCTCTCTCTCTCTCTCTCTCTCTCTCTCTCTCTGCCTGTCTTGTGTGTATGTTTCTCTCTCTCTCTCTCTCTCTCTCTCTCTCTCTCTCTCTCCTCTCTGCCTGTCTGTGTGTATGTCTTTCTCTCTCTCTCTCTCTCTCTCTCTCTCTCTCTCTCTCTCTCTCTCTCTGCCTGTCTGTGTGTATCTCTCTCTCTCTCTCTCTCTCTCTCTCTCTCTCTCTCTCTCTCTCTCGGGGGGGTGAGTTCGTTCACCGTACGTAGCGGACGTGTTTTGCAGAGCTCCGACAAATGTCGATACATTGTTCTCAATAACTACAGAAATCAAGCATCTTTATAATTCATTTGAGATTAGCAAATAGATCATTGGTTACCGATTTACACGCAAGAAGTTGTTGTGGAAGTTTTTATTTTTGCTTTCAAAATTTCATGCGGAAGAGAAGCCTCTTAGCCAAGCAGTCACGGACTTTGCGCCTGTCGCTTCGTTGGCCACTCAGTTTGACACGGACTCTACTCACTGGCTGTATGTTGATTGCGCTTTGCCTCAGAATAGATAGTACAACTTCGGCCAACGGCATATGTCGCTGCACCGTTCAAAATGGAAACAACTGCAGCAATTCTGTCCACATGACAATGGAAGATCTACGGATGTCATTTTTAATGCTCGCCTGTACAGACACGTTCCTGAAAAGACAACCTGGTGAAACCCAGCAAATACGCTACAAAGTAACACTTCACTTCAGAGGGGGATTTACCGTTATCTTCTGTGCCATCGCCACTGTATTCGAAGCATGTCTCCTCCTCGCCTGTGGAGATGTGGAATCCAACCCCGGACCAGCAACAGCGAAGGAACAAAGTACAGGTGAGCGTGGTGAAACCATGTACAATGAAAAAGAGCAAGACTTAAATTCCCGTTTGTCCCTCCTTCACGATAACATAGTTGTCATAACTGAAACCATATCAAGAATGGAAAATGCGAATCAGCGACAAGGACAGATTATTGAAGACAGATTGATAAGCGTTGAAGACAAAATTGACCGCCGCCTGACCCACATAGAAGAAATTCAAAATCAGCTGACAACTGATATTCATGATATGCGAAGGGGATGTCAAGAATTATCAGAAGAAAATAAAGATCTGAAAGAAGAAATATCTCTACTTCAAAACAAGTGTGACTACCTTGAAAATCAGAGTCGGCGGAATAATCTTCTCTTTTTTGGCCTTCCCCTTGAAACATCCTGGGAAAAGTGTGAACAACTCGTGCAGAAGGTCATCAAGGAAGGACTATCTATTAACGAAGAAATATATTTAGAACGCCCTCATAGAGCGGGCAAAGCTATCATCGTCAGATTTTTGTCCTTTAAACAAAAGTCTCTGGTTCTCTCTTTAGCTCGGCGACTGAAGGAGTCAGAACTGTACCATGGCATCTACATCCGAGGAGATTTTTCAGCAACTGTACAAACAAAACGAAAAGCGTTACTCAGCACGAGACAAGATCTAATATCCAAAGGAGAAGTTGCAAGGTTCCGTTTTGACAAGCTTGTCACGAAAAACGCCGTCTATGAATTTGACCCCGTCAGCCAACGAGTGACAAGAAGCCAGACAGGTACCAGCAGGGTAACAGGAACCTCTGCCACAGGCCAGGCCAGACCAGGACAACACAGACAGCAACAACACCGTGCGGACAGATCAGCGGATCTGCTGCTGCCAGTGGAGGAGTACCCTCCACTGCCATCGAGGGGACGTGAAGGGAATCTTCCCTCGCTCAGTGACCAGCGACCTCAGACCCCCGGTACCGGCCAGTCGACCTCCCAGCGTGGTGCCAGGAAGCAGCCTGAAGTCAGCGGCAGAGGAACAGGGCACAGCAGACAGCAGCAACGAGGAGCGACAGGTCCGGGAAGATCGTCACCCAGGGATCGGCCCCGTGTTAACGACACCAACACTGCCACTCGCCCCAGCGCCAAGTACAATCTGCGGACAAGAGCGGCACCGAACACGAATGCAGCAGAACCAGGAGCAGGACGAGCGAGGAACGACAGCAGCAAGGCAGGCACCCGCACCCCTGCATGGTCCAGTGGAGACGATGGCCCCACAACTCCCCGAGACTTTGGAAGAGAACAAGGTAGGACCCCGCCATCCCAGACAAGGATAGACTCCATGTTCTGCCTGTCCCACCGTCGTCCTGCTCCTGTAGTCGACATGGCTCACCATGGTGTTGACACACACAGGACAGATGACCAGACTGACAACCAGACAGATGACCAGACTGATGACCATACGGACGACCCAACTAATGACCAAACAGACGACCCTGACTTTACAACTGACCCAACTGCTGAAGACCAAGCAGACGTCAACAGATAGGAATCCGGCCGGCCCCCAGCAGCACCCAGTGTATCCTTTCTGTCATACAACATTGGTGGCTTAGCAAGCAAACTGTGCGATACTGACAGGGTAAATTACATTAATCAATTTGATATTATTACATTAACAGAGACATTTGTGGATGAAAATTTCGATACATCAAATATTTTCTTGGATTTTTGAGAAATTACTGTATCCAGCAGTGAAATTATCACAGCAAGGCAGAAGATCAGGTGGTATTTTAGTATTGATAAGAAACTTTCTGAATAGATATGTGCATGAAATTAGAATGGATTCGGAAAACATCATAGTGCTTAGTCTGTCGAGGTCTCTCTTTGGTTGTACTAGGGACGTTTTGTATTTAGCTACGTACGTACCACCCACAGGCAGTCCCTTTTATGACCAGTCCCAGAGTAACTGTCTTCTGGATGAGATAGACAGATGTTTACATGACCTGACAGATGAGTACGATAACGTGAATCTGATCTGTACCGGTGATTTTAACGCACGGACTTCTAGCTATCAAATAAATGTAGATCTCCTTCAGGACAACGCCGAGGTAAGTAACCCATTGCACAGTGAGCCCTTGTGGCAACTAAGCCGAAGATCAAATGACACTCAAATTAATAATTTTGGAAGAAAACTCCTTGAACTATGCATTTGCTACAGAATGTTAATCATGAATGGTTATGTGACAGGAGACGAAGAAGGAAAACTGACCTATATGTCTGAACATGGTCACAGTGTTGTGGACTATTTCTTAACTGATGTTGATTTCTTTCAAATGGTCGGCAGCGTAATAGTTGGTGACAGAGTAGAATCTGACCATATGCCTGTAGAGATGTATTGCCAAGGTCGGACTGATAGTGATCAGCACAGTTTGAAGGCAAGAAAAAGAAATAAAAAAGAAAAAAATTGTGTGGCAGGGTGACAAAGCAGATATTTTCAAAGATAACCTTTCATCACTGATATTTCGAGGGAGAATGAATGATGCGGAAAGCCTTATAGATATCGATCCAGACGAGTCCATTAGACTGTTCAATAGATCTCTATTGGAAGTTGCTGACTGTATGAAAAAATCCGTTGTTGTTGATGCCAGTGTAAGAGATCGGAATTCAAGATGGTTCGACAAAGAATGCTTGTTGAAGAAAAAAGAGGTAAGGGGGTATTTGAGACATTTTAATCGAACGAAAAGAGAAGAAAAGTATAAAGAATATACCTTAAAGCGAAAAGAATACAAGACTCTAACTGAAACTAAGAAAAGAGACCACAAAAGAGCTTCGGTAACAGCGCTACTTAGTTCTGCAAATGATTCAAAAGAGTTCTGGAAAGAAATTAAGAAGCACAGGAGAAGTACAACAGTCACTAATAGCATCAGTAATGATGAATGGGTCTTACACTTTGAAAAGGTGTTTAACGCAAACACTGCCGATAGCATTGATCAAACGGATATGTCAAGGGAAGACCAAAACTACAATAGCACTCTTGACTGCGAAATAAGCGAGGCGGAGATAAGAAAGGCAATTAAAGAATTGAAATGTAAGAAAGCAGCAGGGCCGGATGGTATTCTGGCAGAAATGTTAAAATCCGCTGAACCAGAAATAAGAAGATATTTGAAATCTTATTTCAATAAACTTTTCGTTAATGGATTTTTTCCCGATGAATGGACTAAAGCGATTATTGTACCGTTGCACAAGAAAGGTGACCCAAACAATCCCGATAACTACAGGGGGATATCATTATTGAGTGTTGTAAGTAAGGTGTTCACCAAAATTATAAATAACAGGCTGTACGTATGGGCTGAGAACAACTCTTTGTTAAACGATGCGCAAGCAGGCTTTCGGAAGGGACGCTCGACAGTGGATCACATTTTTACACTCCATGCTTGTATTGAAAAACATTTCTCCAAGAACCAAAAAATGTATGTTGCTTTCATTGATTTCCGAAAGGCGTACGACACCGTAAGCAGAGAAATTTTACTGTCAGTTCTTATAAAAACAGGCGTGAACGGGAGAATGCTGCGGATAATTCAAGCCATGTATAAATCCGTACAATCCTGTGTGATGAGCAAGGATGGTCTCTCGGAGTTCTTTTCTTGTTTGCAAGGTCTGAAACAAGGCTGTATAATGAGTCCGCCTCTCTTCTCATTATTAATAAATAAATTAGCTAATGAGTTGACTTGTAAAGGTAGGCATGGCTTGTCTCTCAGTTCAGACACTGATCTTTTTCTGCTACTTTTCGCTGACGATCTTACACTGCTATCGCCAACAGTGATCGGACTACAGAATCAGCTGACCAATCTTCAAGTATCTGCACACAGACTAGGATTGACTGTCAATATGGATAAATCTAAGATAATAGTGTTCAGGAAGGGTGGGTTTTTAGGACCACGGGAAAAATGGTTTTTAGACGGTAATCAAGTTGAAGTTGTTAATTCATACAAATACTTAGGGCTGACGTTTTCCACCCGTCACAGCTTCACAGCAGCAATGGAAGATACTACAAGTAGAGCTAAAAAAAAGTACAATGGAAATTTTGAAAACTTTAAACAGAATAGAGTGTAACTCAGTTGATATATTTTTCAAACTTTTTGACTCTCAGGTTGTTCCAGTTTTGTTGTATGGAGCAGAGGTATGGGGCTTTAAAAGGTTTGAACAGATAGAGCGTGTTCATCTTTATGCGTGTAAACGTTTGCTACATGTTACTGATAAGACCCCAAATGATATGCTCTATGGTGAATTAGGTAGGTATCCTTTATGGATTAATTCTGTTTCAAAATGTCTTAAATACTGGTTCCGTTTATTGAAACAACCAAACCATCTTTTCTCTAAGAAATCTTATGATATGCTTTTAAAAATGCATGAACGTGGAAGTAACACTTGGGTCACAAAAATTCAAACTGTGTTGTGTGAGAATGGGTTTGAGCAAGTGTGGTTGTTTGGTTGTGGACAAGAGAAACTGTTCTTTAAAGATAAACAGTAAACAAGTTGGGTATTTTTGCTCCCATAAGAAAACCTAACACAGAGTAACTTTTATTCAATATGGGAGCAAAAAATACCCAACTTGTTTTCTGTTTATCGTTTACTGTTCCCTGCCTCATTTCATTTCCGATTTTGTTCTTTAAAGAGTTTAAGGAAAGGTTGTATAGCTCCTTTTGTTTCCGATGGTATGAACACCTGGAAAATAGTGGTAGATTCTCTGTATATAAACAATATAAAACATATTTTGGAAGAGAGAAGTATGTGGATGCCCTGTGGATGAACACATATCGCAATGTACTTGCCCAGTTTAGGCTGGGAGTATCACAGATTAATGTTCACAAATACCGTTATTCAAAAAATACGGAGGACTGGAACTGTCCCTTTTGTAGTGACAAACTTGAAACAGAAATTCACTTTGTTTTTGAATGCCCGCTATACAAAGGTAATAGACAAAAGTATATGCAAAATATTGTCTATAGCGATTGTGTTGGGAGTAACAGTTTAGCATGTTTAAAATTATCAGAGGAAAACATTCTTGATTTTTCTAAGTTTCTATTCTTCTCATTGAAGCTCCGACTTCAAACTGTTAACACCGATGAAAACAGATAGCTATTGCGACGACGGTGTAGGATGTTCAAACGATGATGAATCGCGATGATTTCTCAAGTTGTGTACATTAATCTCATGTGAACGCATGTGTTGTGTGTGTGTGTGTGTGTGTGTGTGTGTGTGTGTGTGTGTGTGTGTGTGTGTGTGTGTAAATGCCGTTGCGGGCGCGCGCGCGCTTACGTGTATGTGTGTGAGTGTGTGTGCGTGCGTGCGCGTGTGCAATGAATCCAGTAGTCCCCATTGAAAGGGGCTATGGCCTATTCAATAAACTTGTGTCAGTGTCAGTGTCTCTCTCTCTCTCTCTCTCCTCTCTCTCTCTCTCTCTCTCTCTCTCTCTCTCTTGCCTGTCTGTGTGTATGTCTGTCTGTATCTCTCTCTCTCTCTCTCTCTCTCTCTCTCTCTCTGCCTGTCTGTGTGTATCTCTCTCTCTCTCTCTCTCTCTCTCTCTCTCTCTCTCTCTTCTTTGCTGTTGTTGCCGCTGCTGTTCCTGCTACTACCACCAACACCACCACCACTACTACCACCACCACCACCACCACCACCACCACCACCACTACTTCTACTACTACTACTACTATTACTACCACGTCTACTCATACTGCTGCTGTTGCTACTACTACTACTGTTACTGCCGTTACTACTATTTCTACTGGTATTACTGCTGGTGGTGATGGTGCTGCTGTTGCTGCTTCTGTTGTTTCCCCTTCTACGACCACGGCTGCTAGTGCACCTTTTTTTTTTTTTGCGACTGCTGCCATCAGCTTTAATCACCTGAAAACATTAAAACTGTTAAATTGATGATCGCATGTGGGAATGTTTTTCCTTACAGTTCTGAACATACCATTCATATGAATCCATTTACTAGGGCCCGTGCTGTTCGCACGAGAGGCGTGTAGGATTATTCTGAATGTGAACAGAAATGAAGAAATTTGATTTAACTTCACTGAATTTACTAAGACTCCCCCTCCCCACCCCCCCTCCACCATTCTTCTCCTTGGCACCTCCCCATGCCAAATGTCACGCTTCCATTCAGTCACACTTCATCTTTAGATAGCCACGAACGATCAGATTCCAGGCATTAAAGAACGGTATAATTTCCATTGTTTTATTTATCCCATATCCCCTAGACAGAACACAGCCGTCCACTAAATACTAAAACTCTCATCACGCGACGCCTGGAAGGGCGTGATATCATGAATGAGTATAAAACTGTCTGAGAGGACTGAAATTCCAATAGCACTCTACTTCCAGGTATGACGTTGAAATTGAAGCCACCAGTCGACAACTCGGGTCATTTTGGTCCTGCCTTCACTCCCTTCTCCCAGTCAGGGAGGCGGTTGGTGGCCGGCCCAGTCGACGTTATGAGGTTATTTCAGACTGTACTTGCAGGAATAGAAGCTTGGATGGCAGTTGTACGCTGGAGCTGAACAAGCGTTTTGGATGAAGTGTGACACTCCCAAGTGTGTGTGTGTGTGTGTGTGTGTGTGTGTGTGTGTGTGTGTGTGTGTGTGAGTGAGTGTGTGTTTGTGTGTGTGTGTGTGTGTGTGTGTGTGTGTGTGTGTGTGTGTGTGT
This sequence comes from Conus canariensis, assembly GCA_033310375.1. Classification (NCBI taxonomy): domain Eukaryota; kingdom Metazoa; phylum Mollusca; class Gastropoda; order Neogastropoda; family Conidae; genus Conus; species Conus canariensis. Next base: position 17,463,320 of record CM065720.1, read on the forward strand.
GTGTGTGTTTCATTCTGGTTTGATATAGCACCGTTTATTCAAAACGGTGGTAATGATTTACCTTCCTGTCTTCATTCAAGATTCAGCTTGCATGCGTCCTTTGGGAAATCGCACAGCCGTGAATAAAGTCTATAAAGCTGACGCCATGACGTAGTGCGGGCGAGCACGTCAGAATACTGCGACAGCTGTCAAGCGGCGGTGAATATTTAGCATGACACAGTCTCCCTTCGGAGTGACGTTTGTTCGTACAGATGTCTTCCCTGGTGATTGCGCGTGACTCGAGAGGCGTGCAGCACGTGCGGTGCGTGACGTTTCCATCCAGTGATCACTGGCAGACAGATTGGTGACGGAGGTGATTGCTGCTTCTGAGGTGTCAAGAATACAATGGAAACAACTTCAACTAATTCGTAACGAATAAGTTAATGTTGAACGTTTGTCAGAATATAAAGGGACTAAAGGCATCCAGCCGTCAACATCAAGGTTTGCGCTGTTAAAAGAAATAATTATTGAAGTGTTATGAAATAAAACAAAAGTGTTACCAAATAAAAGAGAAAAAACATTACACGCATTCTAAGTTTTATGTATTTCCTATTTTCAGTCATGATTTTCTTCTAGAAGTGTAGAGA
>CM065720.1:17471445-17478945 GCA_033310375.1 Conus canariensis
AACGACCGAAGAATTGTTAGCCTGCACTTGTTTTCCCCCACTTCTTAACCGTTAGACTATATATATATGTATATATATAGCTAAGTAGTGAAGGATTTTCATATTTATAATATATTTTCTTAATTTTATGTTCCCAGTTTCTTCATCTTCAATTTTGTTTTCTTTAAAGTTCAAATCTTTGCCAAGTCAATGCTATAACTGTTCAGCTATATATATATATATATATATATATATATAGAGAGAGAGCCTATTAAACAGTATCAATTAATGGTCTGTATACAGCAATCAGGTTGAAACAATCTGCATGTTTTAATTGTGCAACATCTTCTGTATTATTGTTTCAAAATGTTAAGTTTCAAACGGAGTGACTAAGGGCGGAAAATGAAGCAAAATTTAGAAAGAGAGGGGGTTAGTTACACGCCAAAGACATTGACAAACAAAGTACAGGACAAGACACCAGACAAATTTTGCTCAAAATGTTAGTTTATTCCGGAAGATACATATTTGTGGCAAGGTATTAGACACCCCCCCCCCCTACTATCAAACAGTATTAATTAATGACCTGTATATCAGCTATGTGGTTAACCCAAAAAAAAATCTGCATGATTTAATTTTAATCATGCAACATGTTCTTCAATATTGTTTACAAATGTTAGTTGATTGAGGAATATCACGTCTTTGTGACAGGGTATTAGGCATTTTATGAACGTCCACGTAGGCTTAGTTAACAGCATAATTATATAAAAGTTGATGTCGCTACTGACCCTGTCGTCATAGCCAATTTGTACAAATGATTCTGTTATAAGCACCTCTTTTGCATTCTAAACATTTCTTTCATTAAATCAATGATAGCATTAAAAAAAATTATATAATGACATCTCTCGAACATATGCACAATGCTGTCTTTATATATGCTACGAAAGTCACAGTTATGTTCAACAATTCCAATCTTTAAAAAAAAAAAACATTTGATCATAAATGCCTGTGTATTACTTTGAGCTGAAATCATCGTCTTACATTACGTACATTAAACGCGTGTAAAAAATAACATTTCAAGTCATTATGCTTCCAAGGTTTTATGGTCCATTTATCACATTTTGGCCCATAATTATTCGCAATAAAGATACGATAACACAGCTCAGAACCTCTATTTAGGAAACAAATAGTTGTTTAAAGTACAATGAGGAGTTTAGATGTTCATAAGGGTTTTTTTTTCTTTTTTTTTTCTAGCGACATCAGACTTTTACGGAACAAATGATGATCGATGTATATCGAGGAAAAATGAAAAAAAAGGGAAGAAGGTCAGCGGAGTTTTGGGGAGTACAATTCAAATAGAAAACTTCATATGCGTCAGTAACGCCAGCCCAAAAGTTATTGTATTTTGGTGAAATTTGAAACCGATTCTGGATTGTACTTCTTCATAAGCGACCTCCGGGGAAAGTGTTGTGCCAGAATATTTCGCCATTTGTGGGTTGTCTTTTCAGTTTCACATATCCAGGACAGATTTAGAGATAGGACATCTGTTTGTAATCCAGGAAGACCAATACCGCCATCTTTGATGCTTGAATGTGTAGTTTCTTGGTTGATCTTATCTGGCTTTTTATTCCGAACAAATGCATAACGAGTCTGCTGGCATGTTTGAAAGAATATATCCGGTGGGCTTGGTAACAGCAAGCACGGGTGTGTCACTTTTGAAAGCCGGGCGGGGCGACTATCCCCAACCTGGCGGGTCCCCGGGTGGCGGATAGGGGGTCGGCCCCCAGATATGAGGGTTAGCTGCGATATTAGTCAGGCTTGCCTGGTCGAATAAGCAGTCCCGGACCAACTGGCGATGTTCCTACCAGGACGGGGCGGGGTAACAGGTGGCACTGTTACACCATATCAAATTCCCCATGTGTCCTATGACGGGTTCATCATGCGAGTAAGAGGCGCATAAAAACCTCTAGCCCCGGGGAAGGAAAACCTCGGAGAAACAAACCAGAGTAGGGGATGCTCATTAGCCTTGGTTGGCAAGTCGCCTACGAGAGGGAAACTCGGACAAGAAAACCAACGCCGAAGACGGATTTACTGGGCCCTTGGCGCGTAACGGCAGTACAACGCATCTACGTCATGGATGGACAACCTCACTGATTTTCGATATGGTGCTCTACTAGAGGAGACCCGCCGGGCTAGTAGAGTGCCGGGCCCTGTGCCTCAAAAGGGCCCACCCCATGCGACTGGTGGTCACCCCGTCCCGGTGAGAGGAGCCAGGCATCGGAGGCGGAGGGAAAATGCTACTGGCCGAAAAACATCTGACCCCGGAGAAACCCCTAGACCACTCAACATTCTCCAGTGGAATGCAGAGGGCGTCTACCACAAAAAGATCCCACTTACCGAGAGAATGTACACAGAAAACATTGATGTGGCCTGTATCCAAGAGACACACCTGAAACCCAATCACAAGTTTAGAGTCAGAGGTTACCAAACCTTCAAGATGGACAGGGAAGGAAGACCGAAAGGAGTGCAGATACTCGTCAAAAACAATATTCCAGCCTCAGAATTTACAGTGGACACAAATCAGGAAGCTGAAATCCACGGAATCAAGATTACAATGGACAAGACTGTCATCCCATCTTCAATGTGTACTGCCCACAAGACAAAGAGCTGTCTCTACAGAAAATGGACATACTATCAGAGAACTGCATAGTAGTAGGTGACTTTAACAGCCACTCAACCTGTTGGGGTTACAGTGAGAATGACCGAAGAGGAGACGAAGTGGAGGACTGGCAGATAGAGAGCAAGCTGCTTCTGCTGAATGATCCAGAAGATCCACCAACCTTCTTCTCTCGCCGATGGCTCACCACGACCACCCCAGATCTTGCCTTTGCCACTGACGACCGTGCCCAAAAACCCAGCAGGAAGTAACAGAACCAGTTGGCAGGCAGCGACCACAGACCAGTACTACTGGCCATCAATTTGCAGTACACATCAAGCAATGCCAAGTCCTTTCCCAGATGGAATTACAAGAAGGCGGATTGGGAGATGTTCGCGGGCCTCTCTGACGAGTATTGTAAGACCATCAAAGTGGACGATTACAACATCAACAGAGCCACCAAAAACTTCAACCAAGCCATCCTGAAAGCAGCCTTAGAGGCAATTCCACGTGGCGCTCGAAAGAACTACAGGCCATATTGGACAGAAGAACTGCAGGAGCTTGAAGATGAAGTGACAAGGACTAGAGAGGAGGTGGAAAACAACCCATCACAAGAACACAACATCACTCTCAAAGACTGCACAGCCAAATACAGAAAGGCCTACATCCAAGCTGCAAGAACAAGCTGGATGGAGAAAACAGAAAAGCTGAACCTTGACAGAGATGGCAACAAACTTTGGAAACTGACCAAAGCCATGAATAATGAAGAGACAAGGTCAGTGCCTGTCACGCTCCAAAAAGATCAGGAGATTGTGACAGGGAGAGAGGCAGCGAACTGCTTCATAGACAGCTATGAGCAGACCAGCAACATCTCTGTGACAGAGGACAGAAAACAACAAGTCCATGATGAAATGAAGAATCATCAGGATGACCAAGACCCACCTGATTACATGGACAGGCCTTTCAAACTGAAAGAATTAGAAGCCGCAAAATCTTTACAGGACAAAAAATCTCCAGGTCCTGACAAAGTCACCAACGAGATGCTCAAATACCTCGGCACCAAAGCAAAGACCAAACTCCTTGCTCTCTTCAACAACAGCTGGAAGACAGGGCATGTTCCACAAAGCTGGCGAGAAGCTGATATGGTGCCCATACATAAGAAGGGCAAAGACAGAGTCAGGGCTGACAGCTATCGCCCCATCAGCCTCATCAGCTGCGTGGGCAAGCTTCTAGAGCGTATAATCAATTCGCGGCTAGTTTGGCACCTGGACAAGAACAACATCATCACTCCAGAGCAGGCAGGCTTCCGCCAACATAATTCCACTGAGGATCAAGTGACCTACATAGCCCAGAAGATCGAGGATGGCTTCCAGGACAAACAGCATACTCTGGCGGTGTGGATAGACATGGAAAAGGCGTACGACAAAGTCTGGAAGGATGGCCTCCGGAGAAAACTCCAGAAGAGTGGTGTGACTGGCTGTATGTACCAATGGATCTCGCAGTACCTGAAAAATAGGAAGGCCCGAGTCCATGTCAACGGAGCATACAGTCGGAAGAAGACACTGAGAGAAGGAGTCCCTCAAGGATGTGTCCTCAGCCCTACCCTGTTCCTTGTCTTTATCAACGACATCGTCAGAGATGTGCCACGCAAAGTCCAAATAGCCATCTATGCAGACGATCTTGTCCTATGGTGCTCGGAAGAGTACTTCTCAACTGCCAACTACAGGCTACAGCAGGCGCTGAATGTTCTCGAAAGCTGGACAAAACAGTGGCTGGTGACAATTAATGCCAAGAAGACCACTTACAACCGTTTTCAGCCTCTCACCCAAAGAACAGAAGGCCAACCTGAGCATCAATGGACAAACTCTGCTTGCTGAAAATAATCCCACGTACCTGGGAGTCACCTTTGACAAACGCCTGACGTGGAAGAAGCAAGCAGAGAAAACAGAATTAAGAGCAAAAGTACTCCTTGCCCTCATGAAGAAGCTGGCAGGAACAACATGGGGTGCAGACAACACGACCCTCAGGAGACTGTACACTGGTAGAGTCAGGCCAGTGCTGGAGTATGGCCTGACTGCATGGGGCACTACAGCCAAATCCAATTTTGAACGGATCAGCAAGATTCAGAATCAAGCTGCCCGTATCATCACAGGAGCCATGAAGTCTACGCCAATCCAGGAGCTTGAAACCATCACAGAGCTCCAGCCCCTTGAGGACCGCAGAGACGCCAAACTCCTGACCCAGGCTGCCAAGTTCAAGAGGCTGCAAGGCCACCCCATGAAAGACAGACTGTCCCAGCCAACAAAAGGACGGCTGAAGAGAGGGAACTTCGTACACCAGAGCAGGATCCTAGAAAGGCAACATCAAGATATCCTTGACCATGACCCCAAAGTGATACCCCAGTGTCTTGCCGTCCCTCCCTGGAGCGAAGGAACCCCTCCCCTCATCCAGTGCAGCATCCCTGGTGTTGGCCCAAAAGATTTCCAAAGCGGCCCTGAAAGAAAGTCCCTCACCCTTGAACACCTCCATACCCATTTCCCCAAAGAGTCCTGGACTCATGTCTACACCGACGGCTCTGCAGCAGATGCCATTCGAAATGGAGGGGCAGGAGTCTATGTCCAATATCCAGGAGACAGAGAAGAAAAGATCTGCCTCGCTACCGGCCTGTACTCCACAAAATACAGAGCTGAAGCAGAAGCCCTGAAAACAGCAGCAGCCCACATCGAGGTCAGCCCCTACGCCAGCCACAACGTTGTCTTCCTGACCGACGCCCTGTCCATCTTGCAGGCCCTTCAGTCCAATAGAGACCCAGAGCTCAACGATCTGTCCTCATCTCTTGCCTCCCTCTGCACAAGTCACACAGTCACCCTGCAGTGGATTCCCTCCCACTGCAACGTGCTCGGCAATGAGACTGCTGACTCCTTGGCAAAGGAGGGCACTACAAAGGAGCAGATGGACAGATCTACCAGCTACACCGAATCCAGGACCATCATCAAGGCCAAGCTGCAGAACAAGTGGAAGCAGCAGCATCCACGCCACAACAGAGCAGACCCGTACTACCTGCTGACTCGACGAGAGCAGGTAGTCATCTTCAGGCTCAGGACAGGCCACAACCGCCTGAAACACCACCTATTTTCTAAACTCCGCATCGGCAACACAGAGCAGTGCCCCTGCAGAACAGGCAGCCAGACAACAGAACATCTGCTGCAGTCCTGCCCGCTCCACCAAGCGCTCCGAGAGAAAACCTGGCCCGACCCAATACCAGTGGCCCGGAAGCTCTACGGAGGACTGGAGGACCTGCGACGTACTGCCACCTTTGTCGAGGCGACGGGGGAATCCATCTAAAGACATGACGAACGAGACAACGACAACAACAACTTTTGAAAGGATTCGGGATGTTAATACTGCCAAGGGGTGTTAATTGGCATTTTGTTCATATTTGAAATAGGTTTTTAACATCTGCTGATCTTCCCGAATAATTTATCTAATACCCTCTCAGGTTATTAGTAATGTTGATGGATTCAATTCCATACCTAAATGTTCCACATAGCAGATTTAAGCTGTTTTATACTTCCCAGCCACACGACGTTAGTTTTATCTGCATTCAGAATATGAAGGCTTGACAGAGAACCAACCCTCCCGAGTATAGAAACATAATTTTCAAAAGATTTTCTATCTCCTGCAGCAAGACCTCTGTGTCATCAGTATGCTGAGAAATCCCATGTTCAACTTTGTTCACTGAATTCCCATTAGCATATTAATTCAGTCACCATGATAGCCACTGTTTTACGCATAACGCAGGTATATACTGGAGCAGAGGATCTACTTGTCTCCAGCCTCTTCCAGTTTCAAACCAGTCTGAAACTAACCATTTACGACAACACATGATTTAACATGGTTATAGAACATACCAACTCATCTGCTATTATCATCGTGCAAAAGCAAACACTTTGAATGCAAAGTCTCAATTTATCGAATCGAAAGCCTTTTCAAAATCTATTTTCAAAAGCAATCCAGGTAAATTATATTTGCCTCGCAAGGCTATGATGTATACTAATTTTAAGTTATCTCCGATATATTTGTTTATGATAAACACTTCTTCATCATTAATAATATCTGAAATAGCCTGCTATGAAACCGTTTTAACAGGGATCTCAAGAGGAGGACCTGGGAAGAGGAAGGGAGTGTTTTCCATTGTACTGAAAACAGACCCTTTAGTCATTGCCCATCTAGAGTCATAAACGTTTCTCTGATGAGAATTCTTCAGAACACATGGCTTGCTTCAGTTATGGCAATCTACATAGAACATGTAACCAGACCATGACAACAGAAATGTTGTATGCTGATTTATAAAATCGAAGTGTGTGTGTGTGTGTGTGTGTGTGTGTGTGTGTGTGTGTGTGTGTGTGTGTGTGTGTGTGTTCATAATCAATACATTTTTTGTCTTCTCATTGTATCTTTCTTGTCGCTGTTTTCAACTCGCATAATAAGAAACATAGGACATGCGCTTCTTGTTTTGCGATTCTTCAACAACCTATTTGATGTCAAATATTCTTTCTCTGAGGACGCTATGAAGTTAATTAGACCAGCCGTCTAAATCCTTCGGCCAGCTACCGGCTGCTATTTGTCCCCATTGGTATTGATTTACAAAACCCCAGTCGTCACAATTTTTTTCTCCCTGGTTTTTAACCTGGTAATTAGCGTCCTTGCATGACATCTCTCTCTCTCTCTCTCTCTCTCTCTCTCTTGTTTGTCCTCCCGTCAGAATTGTTTCTATCTCAGTTTGATTTGACGCACAAACATACACATAAACAATCACACACATTAAGAGTGAGAGAGAGAGAGAGAGAGAGAGAGAGAGAGAGAGA
>CM065720.1:17486445-17493945 GCA_033310375.1 Conus canariensis
ACAAATATGTATATTCAAAATGTTTAACAAATACAATCAATTTAAGATTTCTAATTCGCTATAATACTGATATGAAGCAGTAACAAAACAAAAAGAACATGATAATTGTAGTAATGATGATGAAGAAGAAGAAGAAGAAGAAGAAGAAGAAGAAGAAAAGACGACTAGTAATCATCCTCATTATTGTCATTATCATCATCATCATCATCATCATCATCATTGTCACCGATCGGCGGTACTAAACCAGTACGTCCATGTGGTTAGAGTGGTGAGGATTCAAGATATAGAGCGGGCATGTATGCGTGCATGCATGTGTGCTTTGTGTGTGTGTGTGTGTGTGTGTGTGTGTGTGTGTGTGTGTGTGTGTGTGTGTGTGTGTGAGTGTGTGTGTGTGCACGCGCGTGCGCGCGGGGTAAGACTGGGGTTTAGTTAGCTGGGGTTAGGCTAAGTTTCTCGGGGTTAGGTAGAAAGGGTAGGCTAGGTAGGGGGGCTGGGGAGGTAGGACATACAATATTCTTACTTTCCGGTCTTCACTTGTTGAAGGGATGGGAGCGGGAGGTTGGTTTCGTTCCCGATTGTTACCCTTTTATTACTTTGGTTCTATACCAGAGAAGGCGGGGCAGGATATCGGCTGTTGTTGTGTTGTCAAGTCTGTGAGTTGTTGTGGTAAATTGTCGTGTTGTTGCACGAGCAACAACTAGTCCGTTGGTCAGGCGTGTCAGCTCTGCGGAGGGATACACTGCTCTGACCAATCGTTGTTTTGTGTGGTGAGTAGAGTTCGCTTGATTCCGACCAGGGCGGAATGCGTTGGGGGTAGCTTCACTTCGGTCCCTGGTGTTCGTCGGAGTGGACGTACTCCTTGTAGGTGCGGCGGCAGCGCCGTTAGTTTTTGAAGAGTGACTTCGAGTCATAGTTAGTGCCAGGTCCTCGTCGGGTTTCGGTGCCCTTGGCCTGTGCTGAGTCGGTGTCGTCCTTGTTGCCAGCCACTGTCAGCCAGTTGCAGAACTGGTGTGGTTGATCGTCTGCATGTCCAGGTTGGCGGTCTGTTAGGTTCGTTGTGTTGTAGTTCGTCGTGTTGTCTTGTATTATGGCGAGTTGTACTGTAGTTGTCTCATGTTGGGATTAGTTGTATGGTGTTCGTTGCGTATACTGGTTGTCTGGTATGATGTTGTCTTGGTTCCGTGATTGAAATTTGTTGTCAGCAGGTTTGTGTTGTTACCTCTTTTCGGTATATTCTGTAAGTAGTGTACATAGTGGTTCCTGAGTTCGATTTTCTCAGGACAGTTTGGCTAGACAATGTGGGTTCAATATAATGACCGTTGATGGGCGGTGATGTAGATATTGTTTGTGGTTAGTTCATGTTAATGTCAGTGGGATCAATAAGAGGGTAGTACGAGGTTGCATTTGGTTGAGGATCAAAATATGAGTCAGGTGTAGATGTGTCTGCGTGAATCATAGAGGGGTTTGATGATTGTGCTCAATCTCAATTGTAAATAGTAGGAGTTCGTTGAAATTGATTAACGATTTCGGAGTTGACCTGCACAGCATTGGAATCGGTTAACTGTGTAGTAAGGCCAAGGCCAATTTGTGGTCGAGTGGATTATACTGGGGTACGGTCGTAACCATTCAACTTATATTGGTGTCTTTTCACTTTCGTTACGAGTCAGGGTTCTCGACGCGGGTGTCGTGCGCGTGCGGACTGTATCTGTGACGTACGCATTTGGTACAGGACAGTGAGTCCATAGGGTAGAAGTTTTTGTAATACAAGTGACAGTCGTCACACATGCAGGGATGTATGTGTTTGTGACAGAACGGGGTTGGAGAAAGATATCTTCGGTGGTGGGGTGACAGTCCCATTATGAATTAGTAGTCGGAAAGAAGGGAAAGGTAAAGTTTAAGGCGAGTAGCTTAGCAGTCGATTGGATAAAAACGGATGATGTGCAGCATGTAATATTGTGTGAAGTGTGGTTGTGTTGACATAACAAAGATTAACCACTGGGTTATCTGACAAGAGATGACATGAGAGTGAGGTGCTGGATGGAAATTTTGGCGAACAAATCATGTTGTTTTTGATATATGATTATAATTGACAGTGCAAAGAGGGGTAATAATGTAAGGATTGTGGCTGCGAGCCGATTCTCTTGTGTGAACATGCTGAACTGTGAACCGCTAAAAATTGATAAGTATTTTTGTTTGTTTGTTTGTTTTTTTTCTCTGAGAGATGTGTATTACTACTGGTTATTGTGTGGAGACATTTCCTTGTGAAATTGGCCATTTCCTAGATTATTTAGTATGTCCTAAGGGGGCCCATGGAGTCCGTGTTGGATCGCTTAGATTGGTTTATTTCTCCGAGAATTGGGTGTGATTCATAATTTCATATGTAATAGCGTGGATTGGCTCAGGGAGAATATTGTTTTACCGCTGTTGTAAGGGTTGGCAGGAAATGGGTCTGATAACCCCAAAGTGAGTAATGGGTTGGGGGATGTATTCGAAATTCAAGGGGTCACTCTCATGCCCGAGTGGGAAGTAGGCAAGGGAGATGGAGAGTTAAAGCTTTACCAAGTAGCCTATGTGCCTTGATGACTCGGGTAGTAGCAACATTACAGTAGGGGCCTACAGTTGTGTCAGCAGGTATCCTGTTCCGTCCTGAGGCTGGGGCCAGATCACCGCAGTCTACTGCCGCGTGCCGGCAGGTCAGCGGCGCTTTCCAGTACCTGTTTCCCCGGGAGAGGGAGACCACCCAGGCCGTCTGCCTTCTGTGGGGCAGCTCTCCTCCGGCTACCGGTGCTCTTCCGGGAGTTCTCCGGCACTGGTTCCTCGTCCCTGTTTAGGCGTCCTGTGAGAGGGCGCTGCACCAGGCCTTTTTTCACCCTTGGTGTCCGGCGGGGCCTTCAGAGGAGGAGGCGTCCTACGAGCCCCGGACCCGTCGAGAGGGCGTCGGGTGTGTGTGCGCTGGGTGTCGTGCCCATCGCGGGGAGGAGTCGGACTGCGGGAAGCCACGGTCAGGCGCCGGGGTGCAGAGTCTTCCGGGGAGATGTCAGCCTGTGAGGGGCCACGTACAGCGCCGAGGACTGGAGCTTTCCTGGCCGGGATGGGTTGTCCCATGTTTGTGGTAGAAGGGGTGTAGTGTTAGGCAGTAGGGTTAGGGGTGTTAGCTACTGCCTCCTTTTAGGACGTAGTGGCTGGCACAGTGTAGGGTACTTGTCGTTGCCTCCCTTAGGGACGCAGCGACCAGTTTGGTAGTGGTCCCGGGTTAAAAGAGAAGGGTGAGTCCTGGGGAGAGGTGTGGGTGGTAGCAGTAGTTAAGAGATTAGAGTCCCTTTGGTAAATCCTTGTCCCTAGTAGTTAGTCACCACATGTGCGGGCTATCGCTGTGTCCCCAGGTCACAGTGATATACCGCAACTGGTGTGTTAGGTTAGGGTCTTCCAGGTCATTATCGTAGAGTAGGGTGAGTCAGCGGGAATTGGGATACTTGTGTGCAGTTGTGGATGTGCGTGAGTAGTGGCGCCATGGAGTGTGTGTGAAATAAAGAAGCGTGCGTGATTGTAAAACTGTGTTAGTGTGCTGTGTTGTCTGACCTAGTGTGTGATAGGCGTGGGTAAGGGTGGTAGGGCCGTCCGGCTTAGCGACCGTGACAATCATCATCACAACAATACAACTACTACTAGTACTACCACTACTACCACCACCCTTACTACTACTGCCACCACCACTAGCATTACTACTACTACAACCACCAATGCCATATATGCAAATACTTCTGTGATAACTGTGATATTTGCTGATAACTCTACTGATAAGCATTATAGCCCTATAATCCAGCCATCAAAAAGTTACAGTAAGTTAATATATAATTTGCGTATTTTGAATGCTTTTTCAAAGTACATAGACAGCCTTGTATTTAATGAATTGTTTTCAGCTGAAAGGAGCATCGTAAGTTTGAACAAAGACGGCTGACTAAAATATTTAGAAGGAATATACTGTTGCATTAAGTCGTTATATAAGGGGCATTGTAAAACAAAGTGCACTTCATTCTCAGTTAGGTCGATACAAAAAGGACAAGACAGATCATCTTCATTCAAGTTTCTTCGAAAACGGAACTTGTGTACTTTTAGTGGAGATACTCCAAGTCTTAATCTAATCAAACTTATTCTGGCCTTCAAGTGATTTACATTAATCAGATAAGGGGATAGTACTAATTCACTCTTAAACGTTCTAAAGAATTGAAAACGTTAACTTTGCAATGTGTCTGTGGACCACTTCTGTTTAAATCCGTTGATAATGGTAGTTTTTAGTGAACAGATAAATGCTTTTATGTTTCCCACACCTCGCCAAACCCAAGCCTATAAAGGAAAAAACATATTGTGCCCATGTGTTTTTATTATCATGATAATGTAGCAACATTTGATAAGCTTTGTATGGTAAACGATGACTGGGCATTTGCAAAATTCTTAACCAGTATTTAATAGTCCTGATCTGGAAATTGACTTGCAATGGGTAACGTCCCAGCTCCCTATAAACCATTAAATTTGGTGTTCTTACGCTAACGTTTAGGAATCTTTTCAATGCAAAATATCAACATTGCTCGTTAGACCCCACACCTCAGCACCATAACTAAGTATGGGCTGGATCTGGGCATCAAACAGCTTGAAAAATATAACTGGGGACTTTTCACCTAGAGACCATAGAAGCCTGAACAGTTGTATCACTTTGCGTTTAGCCTTGCAAGCCATATCATTAAAACTGTGCGTAAAGGACAACCTTGTAGAAAGAATAATTCCTAGGTATCTGTACATATTCAACACAGTCATCTTGGAATGCCCATACAACCATTGCTCTTTATCGGATAGATAGCCACCATTTCTAAATACCACTACATTTGATTTACTTAGATTAACAGTTAAACCAAGCTTTATTGCCGTATCGTGTAAAGTATTTAACTGATGTTGAAGCCTCACAACAGAGTCGGAGAATAAAATTATGTCATCTGCAAACATCAGAATAACAAGTTCTAAGAAATCTGGTAAGAGCTGAAGCCCGTGTTTCCCTTTTCTAATTATTTCTTCTGCTAACTCATTAATGAATATGGAGAACAGAACTGGACTGCAAATTTCCCCTTGCTTTAACCCAATTGGACAGCTAAATGCTTCACCTAATCTGTTGCCATTTCTCACTTTTGCTTTGACTACATTATACATGCTAGTTAAAGCTCGATACATTTTCCCATCAATTCCTTTTTTCTTCAAAATAGACCATAAATTATTACGTACAACCGAGTCAAAAGCTTTCTTAAAGTCAATAAATGCAACATACAGTTTCTTATGCAATAATAATTGTTTTTGAATGAAAGAGTATAATGTAAATATAAGGTCAATTGTACTATAATTTTTCCTAAAGCCAGCTTGACAATCATTGATAACGTTATTTTCCTCTATCCACTTTGTTAACCTAGCGTGTAGTATATGGCTGTAAATTTTGCTGCAGATGTTCAGTAGGGAAATTCCCCTATAGTTATCTGGTAAATTAGTGTCACCCTTTTTAAAGAGTGGTTGTATTATTGCTTCTGTCCACTGTAAAGGATACTTCCCCAAAGCAAATAAGACACTGAATAAAATAACTAAAAAGGGAGCAATAGTACAGATCGAATTTGTAAATATTTCCCCAATAATTCCGTCGGGACCTGCTGCTTTTCCATTCTTCAAGGAGCGGACAGCTGCATACACCTCAGATTCAGTGATTTCGCATTCAAGAGTCTCTGTGTTGAAGTGATTAAAGCATTCACTCTGCTGGGACTCGTTTACATTGTTAGCGTTTTCTACATTGTCTATATTTACATCAGAGTGAAATACGTCACAAAAATGGTTGTACCAGTCTTCTTCAGAAATAGCATTTGTAGCAGGTTTCTTATGCATACAGGACTTAATTTTATTCCAAAAGCCAGAAGAGTTGTTAATATTTTACTTCTTGCCGATGTTGTTTTCGTTTATATTCTAATAACCTTTTGTAATCTCTACGTTTTTGGTTGTAATCTACCCTTAACCTCTCTTCTTTGTCAACATTTTCAATATTGTCTCTTTCTTCGATAACCTTATTTGTACGAGCACAATATAACTGTCGCAGATCGTGTCTGAGCTCCTTTCTGCGCTGCCGACATTCTTTGTCAAACCATACATTTGATTTTTCTTTGCCAACTACAATAGTTTTCTTCATACATTGACAAGCAGAAAGTAACGCATCATTAAAAATGTCAACGGCTTTGTTTACGTCATCGTGAACAACAAGAGTAGCATTTTCCAAGCGGAGCTTGAAATCGTCTGATTCAATATTTTCTCTAAACTCTTCAATTTTACTTTCATCCCAAATTGATTTCTCAAATGCGTACGATTTTTCTGGTAAAGTATCATTAGTGGAGCTGCTAAATTGTGACTTCAATATGACTTCTACAGGTATATGTTTTGACTCTATTCTTGGTCTGACATGCAAAGATACACAGTGACTAATTAAACGTTTTGACATTATGGCATAGTCAACAATGCTACATCCAGTCGGAGAAATGTATGTAAAGTTGCCAAGATCAATATCGCCTTTAACGGCCCCATTCAAAATGGATAACTCAAAACAATCACAAACATGCAACAAATGTATACCAAATCCATTTAAAACAGTGTCTTTAGACGTGCGAAAAGACGCTTGATCATCACCCCCCCTTCCAAAACGCAGCGTCGTCCCCTTCATCATCCCTCTCACAAATGTTCTCTCCCCCAGTTCGTGCGTTGAAATCGCCCAGAAGAAAAAGTGGTACATTTCCAAACGTTTCCATCAGATCTAGGATACACTGTTCTAAGAGGGCCACACCACTGGATATTTCAGTGTCCTGATAATACTGAGAATTCATGGGTGGAATATACGTTCCCATCATAATTGTAGGAGAATCTGTGTTAAACAATTCTTTAGCCATTTTCATAATTATTATATTGTCATATTCAACAAACACTTGTTCCACATAAGCTGCTAATTCCTTTTTGACAAGGAGAGTCAAACCACCCGATAATCTGGCTGTTATACCGTCGGACAGCTTAACACCAGGAATTATGAAAGATTTAAAACTAGGAAATAAATGGTCTGGAAAGTGAGAAGCAAAAGTTTCTACAAGCACACAGAAATCAAAGCTACTTAAATAAGATCGAAGATCGTTATCAAAAACATGCGACAGTCCTTCAATGTTTGTCACGAATTTAAGAGTTTTCGCGATATGGGCCTGGCCGAATCCCTATGCAGTGTCTGGATTGACAGGTAAAGAGTCTTTATTGGCCACTTCATGAATTGTGGCTTGGCGTTTACTTGCCACACTGGTACACGAGGCACTTCTCGGTCTATTGTCAGGTCCTCGTTGAGATGTGTTTCGTGGGGATTTGCGCCTACCATTTGTGTTTGTCCTCTTATCGTTGTTGTCTTTTTGCCTCATCTGGTCATTACACTGATGTTTTTTGTTGGCTTTG
>CM065720.1:17503945-17513945 GCA_033310375.1 Conus canariensis
CTAAGTAAAGTACAAATATGCAGCAGATGTGGTCAGTCATCACACCCCCGAGAGAACTGTACCTTGGACAGATTCTGTGTTAACTGCAAAGGAGATCATTCATCAGCTTTTCATGGATGTCCTGCTAAGAAGATGGCCAAAGAAGTGAATGTTTTGAAATCAAAGAACTATATTTCGTTTCAAGAGGCTATTCGTCAAGCAAAGCTGAAGCTGAAACAGAAAGAGTCCGTTAATCAGAAATCTTATGCGGACGTTGTAAGGAATGCTTGTAGTATTGATTGCAAATCTACACAAACTGCTGTAAAGTTCTTTTCCGTTTCAACTCAAACGGAAGGCTGTTATGAAAATTCCATATCACTGTCCCCTGAAGAACCATCAGCTGATCAACATAGCGACCAGCAGTCATCTCCCTCTATGAAGTCATCAGTTGGTCAACATGGCGACCAACAGTCATCTCCCTCCATGAAGTCAACTGCTGGTCAACATTCCGACCAGCAGTCAATTCCCTCTAAGAAGTCATCCGCTGGTCATCAAGGCGACCAGCAGTCATCTCCCTCCAAGAAGTCATCTGCTGGTCAACATGGCGACCAGCACTCATCTCCCTTCAAGAAGTCATCTGCTGTTCAACATGGCGACCTGCAGTCATCTTCCTCCAAGAAGTCATCCGCTGGTCAACATGGCGACCAGCATTCATCTTCCCTGAAGTCATCAGTCGGTCAACATGGCGACCAGCAGTCATCTTCCCTGAAGTCATCAGTTGGTCAACATGGCGACCAGCAGTCATCTTCCTGGCAGAGGGCTAGTCAACAAAATGTCCAACAATCATCTTCTCTGCTGACGCCTACGGATGTTAAACAGCGCAACCATCTGCCATTTTCCGCTCGGGCGTCTTTTTTTGTCAGCATCGGGCTCCATCATCATATTGTGTGAAGCAGTTTTCAGTAGGAGGTCATTGTGATAGCCTGTTATCCCCAAATCAACATACAAGAGTTCATGATAGTCAATTAAGTATCCATGATCAGCCCCGTGGAAAAAAAAAAAATCTCCAAAGCATCACCCCCCCCCCCCCCCCCCCCCCCCCCCCCCCCCCCCCCAGTTCTCTGGGTAACGTCTGCTTTTCGCAGTTTTGATCTGGTTATTGTACTGCGTCACCTATATGATACTTATCCACCATTAAATTAGGTTAACATATGACCAGGAAGAAAAAGAACAACACATGTGATAATTTGTCGGTTCTACAATGGAACGCACGTTCCTTGTCAACTAATATTGATAATTTGTGTATGCATCTTTCTAGTAAATTTCATCATGTACTTCTCCTTCAGTCCCTAAATGTCACTCAACAGAAGTTGCCAAAGTTACAAGGTTATTACTATCCCCCGGTTTATCATATATGCAAAGATTCTGATAAAGTTAGTACAGCTATCTATATACAATGTGGTTTAGATTACACATACGTTAGTCCTCTTTCTTTTACAAAAGATACGGTTAATGTGTCGGCATCCTTTATAAAATTGAAAGTTTCAAACAATCAAATTTTACATTTTGCATCAGTTTATTACCCTAAGGGCCCTGATGGGCAAAATACTAATTGGTTACGTTCTCTAAACTGTTCTAAAGAAAAGTGGATCGTTGGTGGCGATTTCAATTCTCATGCTCCTTTCTGGGATAAAGGTTGTCAAATAGTATCTCACCCTGATTTTCTGGAAACTGTTGTGGATTCATCTTTAGTTTTGCTTAACGACGGGAGAACTACGCGCATCCCAGACATATCTCATCATAGAGCATCGGCGCTTGATCTTACCTTTGTTTCACCTGCTTTAGCATTAACAGCAAAGTGGGATACAGCCAATGACCCACTAGGTAGTGACCATGTGCCAATACTTTTATCTTTTAAAGAATCCGTTGGATCTGAAGTTAGTGGTGAAGATGTTATACCCAAATTTAATTACATAAAGGCAGATTGGGAAACTTTTCAAAATTACCTCACTGAGAAGACTGAAAATGAAGTTATTTGTGAGGATGTTAACATCTTTGTTGATAACTTTCAGAAAGCAGTTCTTGAGGCTGCTGCTTTAGCTATTCCAAAAAAAGGATCAAAAAGGTGTGAAACATTCTCAGGGAATGTCTGGTGGAATCAGGCTTGCGAGGAGGCTGTTAAAGCAAAAACATTAGCTTATCTTAATTGGCTAAAAGTTAGAAAAGTTCCTGTGCAAGAGAAAAGATGCAGCTCATAAAGAAATGTGCAGTACAAAAATAAAAGCAAACAGAGTTACAGCGCAAGCAAAAAGACAATACTGGTCACAGTTCTGTCTAAATGAAGTATCTGACTGTAAAGACTTGAAAAAGGTGTGGGATAAGGTGAAAGAAATGAAATCGGGCATTAAACTCCAAGATTACCCAATCAAAACAACAAGTAAAGAATTTCTATCTCCCAAAGAAAAGGCTGAGGAATTTGCATCTATGTACGTTAAAACATGTTGTATGGAATGTTTGCCTAATGAGCAAAAATCGTTTAGATTGAAAGAAAAAAATACTGATAACTATAGAGATCCTGTACCAAACAACAATAGTACTATAAATGTATCAATATCTTTACAGGAAGTCAGGAATGCTATCCGTCTGTTGGGAAATAAAAAGGTTTCGGTTGGTTTGGATGGGATTTCGTACACTATGTTAAACCATTTACCGGAGAACTGGATAGTCATTTTACATAAATTATTTAACAAATGTTGGGAATGTGGACAAATTCCCAATATATGGAAGACGTCTATTGTGACTCCTATTCTAAAGCAGGGCAAGCCACGGTCTGAGACGTCTAGCTATAGACCCATTTCAGTCACGTCTCATACTGGAAAAGTCATGGAAAAATAGTAAATTTCAGAATGGCCTATTACTGTGATAAAAATGATGTATTTTCTTCACATCAAGCTGGATTTAGAAAAGGACGAAGTACAATTGATCACCTGACACGACTAACTACTCAAATTAAGAAACAGTTTTCTAAACGTAAAAGTGTCCTTGCTTCCTTCTTTGATCTTACTAAAGCTTACGATAGAGTGTGGCACAGCCGATTATTGTATAAATTAAAACAAATTGGTCTTTCTGGTCACGTCTACAATTATGTGAAATCCTTTTTAAGTGGGAGACACATAATGACCAAAGTTGGTGTGACTTTATCATCCTCAAGATCTATAAATATGGGAATTCCACAAGGTTCTATAATCTCCCCATTGTTATTCAAGGTAATGCTATATGACTTATATAAATGTTTTTCATCATATACTAAGGTAGCTCAATATGCTGATGACATTGCAATATGGATTAATGTATCATTAAAGAAAAGAACAAATTTACGTCACATAAATTATATCCAGAAGCTCTTTCAGAACGAGCTGGATAAATTAAATAGTTATATGCATTTGAATGGCTTTCAATTCTCTGTTGAAAAGACACATTTGGTTCTCTTTAACAATGGATATAACCCAAGTAACCTGCCTATATTCTTTCTGGGAGGACGGGAAATTTTTTATAAACTTGAAGTAAAATTTTTAGGTGTCCTACTTACACCAAAACTAAACTGGAAAAAACATATTGACTCAATTGTTACTAAAGCAGTTAAAAGTTTGAATTTTCTAAAAATTGTCAGTCACTCTCCATGGGGACAGGGGATCCCAAAGTTTTGCTACATTTAGCAACCAGTCTTGTACGATCAAGATTGACTTACGGACAGGAAGTATTCTTTTCTACTCCGCGATCGCATTTAAAGAAACTTCAAAGAATTGACAGTAAAGCTGTAAAGTTGGCCCTGGGTGTACCTGTGCACACTAAGTCCTCTGAAGCTTACAAGATAGCAGGCCTTTTGCCACTTGATGAAGAAAGGAAAATAAGTTCTGTAAAATATGTAGTGAGACGGATTGCTGTGGACGACCTTGAAGAGTTAAATACACGATCCGACATTGATTTTTCGAAAAATGCACAGAAAAATTCAAATTTAGAGACGCTTCGTTCATATGTTTCAGACGTTTTTAATTCATCAAAGATTGACCCACACGAGGTAGCGCCTCGCGTACTGGTTCCGCCGGTACCCCCTTGGGAACTAACGGAAGTAACAGTTAACATTTTTTCTTCTGATCTAAATAAAGCGATTTCGCCGCATGTGTTAGCAGCATCTGTCAAAATTGACATGGAAGAAAAGTTTACTAACTATTTAAAAGTATACACTGACGGCTCAGTTCTTGATGATGGTAGTGCGGGATCTGGCTTTGTAATTCCAGATTTCAAAGCTGAAAAATCGTATTATTTAGGAAAGGGTCATTCCATATTTACAGCTGAACTAGTTGCTGTCCTGATGATTCAACGCCTTCTTCCTTGCGCTGAACCCTACCAAGTGATCTGAAGCGATCAAAGCTAAGTGAATTTTCATTGTTTTATTCGTTAATGTCTCACCTGATGAAGACCTAAGAGGTCGAAACTAGTTGTGTTTCGTCTTGTGACTCGTTTGTCCACGTTCTCTGGGCGGTTCGCTAACATTTATTTAAGATCTGATGGCATTAAATTATTTAATTCCTTGCCAGTCTCAATATTTAATATCCTGTTTTGTGTTGATTCACAGTCAGTATTAAAAAGTTTGCATTGTTTTGAAAATACACAGAGAGAGGAATTATTATTTGAGATTAAGTACATGTTGCACCGTCTTTACATGAAAGGTACTAATGTCGTATTTTCTTGGGTTCCATCGCACACCTCCTTCGTATTTAACGATCAAGCAGATAGAGCAGCAAAAAGGGGAGCAAAGAATATATTAGGTAGTATTAAGGTTGATTGTCCTTTGTCATACAAGGAAATTAGTCATATAATCGAGAGGGATTTCTTGAGTCAATACAGTTCCTCATCAGAACCTCGTCAGCAAACTCTGTCAAACTTTGTGTCGATTAGCCGACCGGTTTCAAGCCTGACTTTTAGACTTTTATGTAATTCCCTACGAACCAAGTATTGCCAGACTGTTAAGTGTGTATGTCGTGGAGATCTTTCAGTTCAACATGTGATTTTTGATTGTGAACTAACGAAACCCTTTTTGAATGGTGTTATACCAAGTGCTGACACTGGGCACGTTAATGTGTTTGACTTTTTAGATTCGTTGCCAGTTGTTTCTCTTGTTAAATTAACGAGTAACCTTTTGCAAAGTCCATTAAGGAACATTTTATAATCATAATCGTAAGTTAGATTACTTTAGTTATTTTTCTCTAATTTTTCATAGTTACTGTCCTATAATTCATCTATCCTTTATTTTTGTTCTATGTAACCACATCGTCCTCTTCTCTTCTTTTATGATAATAGTCTGAAATTGTAAACACTATGTTATTTAGACGTCTGCAATCACCTATATGTGTGACGAGACGTAAAACAGAATTCCTTCCTACACACACACACACACACACACACTCTCTCTCTCTCTCTCTCTCTCTCTCTCTCTCTCTCTCTCTCTCTCTCTCTCTCTCTCTCCCTCTCTGTCTCTCTCTCATGTTCCACTCCACGTAGTGCCACAGATAAAGAAGTACAAGCAAAACCCATTCCATTTTTTTTTCTTGAAGCCCATGCATTGTTCAGTTCTCTCGGCAGGTTGTCTGTCCCTGCCCCACTGAGGTTTAAAGTGATGCGATTAACATCACCTTGGTGACTCTCCCTTCACTCCTGACTGCTTGACCGCATCACACGGGTGATGTGACAGACAGCGGATTGATCACTGACTTGGCGCTGTTCTGGCCTGGAAGCATGAGCATCAAGGAGTGCTGTTGCGCTCTGCAGGTCTGCAAGTCTTCAGGATGCTGTGAAAATACTCAGGAAAAGTAAGGGCGTGGGGGAGTGGGGAACTGATCAAGATGCTTTAGACTGAGATATGTTAAAGAAGGGCATGATTGTAGGGGAAAAAACGCATTTTCTATGGTTTTCAGGGTCTGGCTCCTTGCGATTTTCAGGATAGACTAGTCTTCGTGTAGGAAGCAAGTTTCAGAGTCCATTTGTCTTTGTGTAGCTGTCAACTGCCGCTCAAGGATCTTTGTCTGGTAAAAAAAAATAGTGTGTCCCTGTTGTCTTTGTCTAATTGTCAACTGACTACTAATCTCTCTCTCTCTCTCTCTCTCTCTCTCTCTCTCTCTGTCTCTCTGTCTCTCTCTCTCTTTCTCTCTCTCTCTCTCTCTCTCTCTCTCTCTCTCCACACACACACACACACACACACACACACACACACACACACACACACAGACGCACACACACACACCTTCCCCTCCCAAACAGCCCTTCCGCCTACTTATCCTCCAGCATTAAAGGTTTCACGATGAGGACAGACAGGCACTTTAAAAAAAAAATGATCAATATCAAATTGAACCATATCAGGATACATGTCACCTCTGGCAGGAATCTACCACCTCCTGTGCACTGGTGCCGTTCTGTATTCGCAGAAAGCTGGGGCAGACAATAGTGTTGGTGGTCGAAATCAGTTTGGGGCAGGAAACGTCAACTGGCAAAGTGTGAAATCTAGGGCTGGACACAGTTTTTTTTTCTTCCTGTAATGTTTTTATCCGTCTGACTGTCTGTATACACACGCATCTCTCTCTCTCTCTCTCTCTCTCTCTCTCTCTCTCTCTCTCTCTCTCTCTCTCTCTCTCTCACACACACACACACACACACACACACACACACACGCACACACACACACACACACACACGCACGCACGCACGCACACACACACACACACACACACACACACACACACACACACACACACACACACACGCACGCACGCACGCACGCACGCACGCGACACACACACACACACCACACACACCACACACACACACACGCACACACACACGCACACACACTCATACATATACTTCGTCTAATATCATCAATGGTGAACAGACGTAAAATAAACCACTGAAATGAAAAAAAAAACACACACACATACACACATACAAGTTTGCACTGGCAACTTCCCAATAACATCAGTGGCGAAAACAACATTCATCATTTTCATTGCTCACTTTCTGCCTCAGGCAATTCCCAGCCAACGCTCAGCTGGTAGAGCAAGGGGTTGTCCAGTGCCCTGCTTCCTTATCTTGAGGGAGGATCTGAAGAGGGAATGAAATGAGTGTAAAGAAGAGTCAGGAGGAATCCGGGCAAGGGGTTCATTGCGCAGCCAATCCCTGCGATGATGTCCCCTCGAAGCTTTCAACACCCTGATCCTGGCTGAGCCACGGGCTGCTGGTGGTGGTAGTGGAACGCAAGGTTGTGTGCACACAGAAAGCTCATTGAGCAGGACTGCTTGCTCTGTGTTGGGAAGACATGAACGTGTGGATGTTAATTAATTAACACAAAGTAAGACGGTTTGATCAGAGAGGAAGCTCTTAACGAACCAGAGAGAGAGAGAGAGAGAGAGAGAGAGAGACAGACAGACAGACAGACAGACTGACAGACAAACAGGCAGGCAAAGAGAGAGTGAGAGAGAGAGAGAGAGAGAGAGAGAGAGAGAGAGAGAGAGAGAGAGAGAGGAGAGGAGAAAAGAGCATCGAGTTCTACATGAAATATGTTGGCATGGCTGCTGATTTGCTGTCAGTAACACAGATGCCGTCTGTCTGTCTATCTGTCTGTCTGTCTCTCTGTCTGTCCGTCTGTCTATCTGTCTGTATGTATGCATATTTGTATGTGTGTGTGTGTGTGTGTGTGTGTGTGTGTGTGTGTGTGCATGTATGTTTTGCCTTTTGGCACTTTGTTGGTAGATAGATAGATAAATAAATACATAGATGCATAGATACATAGACAAATTTCACCATAGCTCATTCTCTATGTTTGTTCTCCGTCACTCGACACACACGCTGATAACAAGCACAAGCATCATAATCATTCCGGGATGGGTTTTTTTTTTTTTAAGTTCCAGAGTCATCCTGAAACAACAATTTTTTTTTTCCCCAGAAGATGCTAGGAATTGTTTCTTCAATGTCTCGCGCTTTGTGTTTGATTTGTTGTACTTCGTCATTGTTCTTGAACTGTCCTGACTTTCAGCGCGTTTTGAAAGGCTATACAACCCGGTTCCCCAATATTCTTCGTAGTGCCATGCCTCTTGACATCAGAGCCAACAGCTGTCGCTAGGTTCGCTGATCAAGGTCTGCCCTGGGCAATTTCGTGAGATGCTCAGCGGGTGGAGCACATAGTGATTCAACGGCTCTGCCCTGCTTCCTTGTCTGGTCTGATTATCTGAAATAGGAATCAGAATGATTGTTAAGGGCCTCTCTCTCTCTCTCTCTCTCTCTCTCTCTCTCTCTCTGTTCCAACATTATTGTTAGCCATTGAACCACTGTTTGCTCCACCAGTTCTTTTTTTTTTTTCTTGTTTGTTTTTGTGTGGCGCCTCCTATCTCCATTTTTCCCCACATTTGGTTTTCTTTCCGTTTCTTTCGTTCTTTTTTTTCTCTCTCTCTTTCTGTCTTTCTTTCTCTCTTTTCTTTCTTTCATTCTTTCTTTCCCCTCTTTCTTTCTTCTTTCTTTCTCTCTTTCTCTCTTTCTTTCTTTCTTTCATTATTTCTCTCTTTCTTTCTTTCTCTCTTTCTTTCTTTCTCTCCATCTTTCTTTCTCTCTTTCTCTTTCTCTCTCTCTCTCTCTCTCTCTCTCTCTCTCTCTTTCTGTCTGTCTTCTCTTCTCTTTTAGTGGGGCCTTCATCCTCTTCTCTTTTTCCTCCTTTTTCACATGTTTCTTTTCTTCAATGACTCGCACACCATGCACAGTCTGTGTGTTTCATCACTGATGGACGTTCGCTTTCGGTTTTAGTTTTTCCTCCACCGGGTGATGTCCTCTAAATGACACCTCCCACCCCCAGCCCCAACTCCACCAGTCTCCACCTCATTTTATGCAAAACCGTTCATACAAAGCTTTGGACACCCCGACCAAGGCTGGGCATGGCTATGGACTGCTGTCGATGGAAGGACAGGAGTTCTGCCAGCGAAGTAGAACACGTTATTCCCCATGGCCAATTGCTCTGTCTTGATAGGCCTGAAATGCTGAAGCTAATTAATTAACAGACAGCAATACCCTGCTTCGTTAGCGTTCCAAGATCTGTAAAACTAAATGAGAGAGTGGAAGAGAGAGAGAGAGAGAGAGGGGAGAGAGAGAGAGAGGGAGAGAGGGGAGAGGAGAGAGAGCAGAGAGAGAGAGAGAGATCGTATGGAGTGAGATAGGGACACAAAATAATGGTGAGAGAGAGAGAGAGAGAGAGAGAGAGAGAGAGAGAGAGTCAGACTGACAGACATAGAGACAGACATACAGACAGACATATATACATACATACAGACGGACAGATATAAAGAGAGGCAGACGCAGAGAGAGAGAGAGAGAGGGAGAGAGAGAGGGAGAGAGAGAGAGAGAGAGAGAGAGAGAGAGAGAAAGAGAGAGAGAGAGAGACGAAAGGCAGTCGGGAGAAAACAGTGACAGACATGCAGAGCAGAGAGAGAGAGAGAGAGAGAGAGAGAGAGAGAGAGACGCAAAGCAGTCGGGAGAAAGCAGTGACATACCGCTGATTTTTTTTTTTCCTTTTGACGGAACTAAGGTCATTTTAGTCTGGATGACCTGACCCCTTCCAAGCCGTGCCTTCCAGATGTCTTCGATGCGTCCTGTGGCACCACCAGACCGGAGCAAAAAAAAAAAATATCAAAAAAAGGAAGGTCGATCTGTGGTAGGGGCGGCGCAGCTGGGGGACAGTGTGTTGTCAGACACAATCTGGAAATGATGTTGCAGTCTGACTCTCTCATCATAATTATGAAGGCCACTTTATCTGATTACAACAAATCCCCTCAGATGAGTCGAAACGCTGTCTCTCCTCATTTGTGTATAGTCCAGTGTCTCTTTTTTTCTGTATTTCTGTATATCTCTATCTGTCAGTCTGTCTGTCTGTCTGTCTGTCTGTCTGTTTATCTATCTGTCTGTGTATGTGTCTGTCTGTCTGTCT
>CM065720.1:17518945-17528945 GCA_033310375.1 Conus canariensis
TGCATGTATGTGTGCTTGTGTGTGTGTGTGTGTGTGTGTGTGTGTGTGTGTGTGTGTGTGTGTGTGTGTGTGTGTGTGTGTGTGCGCGCGCGCGCGCGGGGTAAGACTGGGGTTTAGTTAGTTGGGGTTAGGCTAAGTTCCTCGGGGCTAGGTAGTAAGGTTAGGCTAGGTAGGGGGGCAGGTGAAGTAGGACATACAGTATTTTTGCCTTCCAGTCTTCATTTATTGAGGGAGTGGTAGGAGGAAGTTGGTTTCGTTCCCGATTGTTACCTTTTTGTTAATGTGGTTCTACACCAGAGAAGGCGGGGCAGGATATCGGTTGTTGTTGTGTTTTCAAGTCTGTGAGTTGTTGTGGTAAATTGTCGTGTTGTTGCACGAGCAATAACTAGTCCGTCGGTCAGGCGTGTCAGCTCTGCGGAGGGATACACTGCTCTGACCAATCGTTGTTTTGTGTGGTGAGTAGAGTTCGCTTGATTCCGACCAGGGCGGAATGCGTTGGGGTAGCTTCACTTGGGTCCCTGGTGTTCGTCGGAGTGGACGTACGCCTTGTAGGTGCGGCGGCAGCGCCGGTAGTTTTTGAAGAGTGACTTCGAGTCATATAGTTAGTGCCAGGTCCTCGTCGGGTTTCGGTGCCCTTGGCCTGTGCTGAGTCGGTGTCGTCCTTGTTGGCAGCCACTGTCAGCCAGTTGCAGAACTGGTGTGGTTGATCGTCGGTATGTCCAGGTTGGTGATCTGTTAGGTTGGTTATGTTGTAGTGCGTCGTGTTGTCTTGTATTATGGCGAGTTGTACTGTAGTTGTCTCATGTTGGGATTAGTTGTATGGTGTTCGTTGCGTATACTGGCTGTCTGGTACGATGTCGTCTTGGTTCCGTGATTGAAATTTGTCAGCCGGTTTGAGTTGTCACCTTTTTCCTGTATATTTTTGTAAGTAATGTACATAGTGGTTCCTGAGTTCGATTTTCTCAGGACAGTTTGGCTAGACAATGTGGGTTCAATATAATGACCGTTGATGGACGGTGATGTAGATGTTGTTTGTGGTTAGTCTATGTTAATTGCCGTGGGTTCAATGAGAAGGTAATACGAGGTTGCTTTTTGTTGAGGATCATAATATGAGTCAGGTGCGGATGTGTCTGCGTGAATCATAAAGGGTTTGATGATTGTGCTCAATCTCAATTGTAAATAGTAGGAGTTCGTTGAAATTAACGATTTCGGAGTTGACCTGCACAGCATTGGAATCGGTTAACTGTGTAGTAAGGCCAAGGCCAATTTGTGGTCGAGTGGTTTATACTGGGGTACGGTCGTGACTATTCAACTTATATTGGTGTCTTGTCACTTTCGTTACGAGTCATGGTTCTCGACGCGGGTGTCGTGCGCGTGCAGACTGTATCTGTGGCGTACGCATTTGGTACAGGACAGTGAGTCCATATGGTTAGAAGTTTTTTTTAAAGCAAATGAGTCGTCACACATGCAGGGATGTATGTGTTTGTGACAGAATAGGGTTGGAGAAAGATGTCTTAGGTTGTGGGGAGACAGTCCCATTATGAATTTTAGTAGTCGGGAAGAAGGGGAAGGTAAAGTTTAAGGCGAGAAGCTTAGCAGTCGATAGGATAAAAACGGATGATGTGCAGCATGTAATATTGTATGAAGTGTGGTTGTGTTGGCATGACAAGGATTAACCACTGGGTTATCTGACAAGAGATGACCTGAGAGTGAGGTGCTGGATGGAAATTGTGGCAAACAAATCATGATGTTTTGGATATATGATTATAATTGACCAGTGCAAAGAGGGGTAAGGATGTGAAGGATTGTGGCTGCGAGCCGATTCTCTTGTGTGAACATGCTGGAACTGTAAACCGATGAAATTGATAAGTTTTTTCTCTGAGAGATGTGTATTACTACTGGTTATTGTGTGGAGACATTTCCTTGTGAAATTGGCCATTTCCTAGATTATTTAGTATGTCCTAAGGGGGCCCATGGAGTCCGTGTTGGATCGCTTAGATTGGCTTATTTCTCCGAGAATTGGGTGTGATTCATAATTTCATATGTAATAGCGTGGATGGGCTCAGGGAGAATATTGTTTTACCGCTGTTGTAAGGGTTGGCAGGAAATGGGTCTGATAACCCCAAAGTGAGTAATGGGTTGGGGGATGTATTCGAAATTTAAGGGGTCACTCTCATGCCCGAGTGGGAAGTAGGCAAGGGAGATGGAGAGTTAAAGCTTTACCAAGTAGCCTATGTGCCTTGATGACTCGGGTAGTAGCAACACTACAGTAGTGGCCTACAGTTGTGTCAGCAGGTATCCTGTTCCGTCCTGAGGCTGGGGCCAGATCACCGCAGTCTACTGCCGCGTGCCGGCAGGTGAGCGGCGCTTTCCAGTACCTGTTGTTTTCCCGGGAGAGGGAGACCACCCAGGCCGTCTGCCTTCTGTGGGGCAGCTCTCCTCCGGCTACCGGTACTCTTCCGGGAGTTCTCCGGCACTGGTTCCTCGTCCCTGTTTAGGCGTCCTGTGAGAGGGCGCTGCACCAGGCCTTTTTCCACCCTTGGTGTCCGGTGGGGCCTTCAGAGGCGGAGGCGTCCTACGAGCTCCGGACCCGTCGAGAGGGCGTCTGGTGTGTGTGCGTTGGGTGTCGTGCCCATCGCGGGGAGGAGTCAGACTGCGGGAAGCCACGGTCAGCGCCGGGGTGCAGAGTCTTCGGGGAGGGTGTCGGCCCGCGGAGGAGCCACGGTCAGCGCCGGGGTGCAGGGTCTTCCGGGGAGGTGTCAGCCTGTGAGGGGCCACGTACAGCGCCGAGGACTGGAGCTTTCTGGGCCGGGATGGGTGGTCCCATGTTTGTGGTAGAAGGGGTGTAGCGTTAGGCAGTAGGGTTAGGGGTGTTAGCTACTGCCTCCTTTCAGGACGTAGTGGCCAACACAGTGTAGGGTACTGGTCGATGCCTCCCTTAGGGACGCAGCGATCAGTGCAGTAGTGGTCCCGGGTGAAAAGAGAAGGGTGAGTCCTGGGGAGAGGTGTGGGTGGTAGCAGTAGTTAAGAGTTTAGAGTCCCTTGGGTAAATCCTCGTCCCTAGTAGTTAGTCACCACGTGTGCGGGCTATTGCTGTGTCCCAGGTCACAGTGATATACCGCAACTGGTGTGTTAGGTTAGGTTAGGGTTTTCTAGGTCATTGTCGTAGAGTAGGGTGAGTCAGCGGGAATTGGGATACTTGTGTGCAGTTGTGGATGTGCGTGAGTGGTAGCGCCATGGAGTGTGTGTGAAATAAAGAAGCGTGCGTGATTGTAAAGCTGTGTTAGTGTGCTGTGTTGTCTGACCTAGCGTGTGATAGGCGTGGGTAAGGGTGGTAGGGCCGTCCGGCTTAGCGACCGTGACATAGGTTTATACAGGTAAAGCTTCGAAATTCATATTCAAACCCCAGACAGCTAAGTATGGGTCTGCCTCAGGGATCGGTCATTTCTCCAGTTTTGTTTAGCATCTTTTCAGCTGAACTTCCGAAAGACCTGTCCAAAGATGCCACTTTAGCTCAATTTGCTGATGATATTTGTTTGTGGATGAAGGTGTCAATGAAACGTAAAACTCCAGTCAGGGCTTTGAACTATACAAAGAATTTGCATCAACGTGAACTTGATAAAATCAACAATTTTATGATAGAAAATGGACTAACATTATCACTGGATTAAACAAAAATTATGCTGTTTAATTCAGGCTATGACCCTAATAAATTACCTGAATTCACGATTAATGGTGCAATCATAAAATATACACAAATTGTCACATTTCTTGGCGTCTACCTCACTTCAAAACTTTCGTGGAATTACCACATCGACTACATTACAAACACAGCTAGAAAAAATCTGAACTTTTTGAAGTTAATAAGCAGGCAGCACTGGGGACAGGACACAATGGTACAAATATCTCACGCTACCTCCCTTGTACGTTCACGGCTGACAGACATATGCTCAGGAAGTTTTTTTCAGCGCTCCATCGGACTTGTTAAAGAAACTGCAGAACATAGATTCCAAAGCTTACAAACTTGCTCTGGGTGTACCAATACACGCGTCAATTTTAGGAACTTACAGAGAAACAGGTGTTCTACCCCTCGATGAACAAATAAAAGCCTCAGCTGAGAAATTTATCCTTAAAACTTCTGCTTATGAAACATTTTCACAAAAAGAAACAAATCTTAATTCAGAAACCGACTTTGCCATTGAAGTCCATTAATACATTTGCCTCAGATATCATTTGTAATACAGAGCTAAACGGGAAAAATGTTGCAATTAAACCTTCTTTTTCTCCACTTCCAGAATGGGAACAAAATCAACCAATATTTGACATTGATCACACAGATTTATCCAAAAACCATTCCCCCAATCTATTAAAATGTTTAGTTGATTCGCGCTTGCAAAGTAAGTATACAGACTGTCTAAAGATATACACCGATGGATCAGTTCTTGATGATGGAAATACTGGTGCAGCTTTTGTAATACCCTCATTAAAAACAGAAAAAAAACCCGATACTACATTGGGAAACATTATTCCATTTTTACTGCTGAACTTGTAGCCATACTTATGGCATTAAATTACATTGCAGATCTTTCGACGGATACATGCAAAATCTTATTCTGTGTGGACGCAAAGTCTGTTTTACAAGCCATTAAATCCCGAGGCATAAAAAAATCGACTAGAAACGACTATTGAAACAAAACATATCATTCATGAGTTGTCTCTAGAGGGTACCAATATTACCTTTTGCGGCATTCCTTCGCACTCCGGAACCACCCCCAAACGAGTGGGCAGATCATGCGGCTAAAAGGGCAGCGAAAAATGTAGAAGGATCACAGCATCTCGACATTCAACTAGATCTGCACGAATTTAACCAGCGCATAGAAAAAGTGTCTCAAATCGGGTTGCTGAACTGCACAACAAAACAAAAAAAAGTCTGTATTACCATCACTGTGTACAAGCAAAGAATGCAGCGAACCAGCCGCCGTGGCGAAGTGGTTAGCGTCGCGGATTCCCGGCTGGGAGGTCGTGGGTTCGAATCCCATCAGAGTCATGTGGGTTTTTCTGCCCCGACCGGCTCCTACCCAGAGTTGAGTTTGCTGCAGACTCAGTTGGGAAGACTGGGACCACACAGTCGAGTTTCATCCACCTAATGGATGCGTTTCTGAGAGTGTTGCTCAAATTTCCTGACCAACACTGCAGGTGCCTGTATCTCTCGGGCCTGGTTGACGCCGGCATATATTATGAAAGGAAGCGTAGAGTACAGCCCTGTCATGTAGTCTCAGACCGAAATGGAAATCCGTAGCATCATCTTCATCATCCTCATTCTCATCGATCAGCATAAGAAAAGTCTCAAATTCTGTGGCCCTTCATGCCCTGCTCTCATGGTGAACTCAATTTCGATGTCCTCTCCGCGTCTGTGGTCTTGGTTTGGTTCCGTCGGGGTCACCGGTATCGGCGAGTCCATGGGGGCTGTCGTTGGACGGACGTGGTGGCGCCCTCCGGAGGGAGAGCTCACTCACGCCGGCTCCGCGACTAAGCAATTATTGTCGTCAGTAGGGGGCTTAGTAGGTGGTGTCCTGCGTATGTTAGATCAGAACAGGCGCCACTGAACACCACCGAAGTGGCTCGGCAGCAGTGCAATGTCTCCTCCGGTGGGTTGCCTCTTGACGACTTGACATTGACTGCTACCTGTGGATTGCCGGTGCCGGGGCTGCGGCGGGGCCGACCGGGCTGTGGCTGTGGACGGGGTGTCGGAATGAGCGGCGTGGGTGCACTGCTTCTTAGGTGGCGCAGAGGTTGGGACGGCTAAAAAAAAAAAAAAAAAAAAAGAAAAAAAAAATGCAGCGAATCCGAAATCTTTTTTTAAACACTCTATCTGTAATGCATTCCAGTCATGTTACTAGTTTGATGTATAGGTTCCGATTGAATGCTTTTAGAACAAAGTATTCTAAAAATATACATTGCATATGTGGCAAACAAATTACTGTAAACCACTTACGTCTTCACTGCCCAGGAGTTAGGCACTTTGTTCCTAAGATAAAGTTAGCAGATCAATTGCCAGCCAGTGTACCATTATCCACTGAAAACATTTTATATAATCATTCATTACTTTGCGTGTTCTCTGAAATTTTTAATTCCAGTCCACTTGGTATCTATCTCTGATGTACTTTAAACTAAAATTGTTGTCTTCTACGACATTGATATAAAAGAGTTACGATTATATGATATATATGGTTAGCCTCCCCCCACCCACCCACCCCCACTCCTTTCCTCTGTTCCGTCCTCCTTTCCACCTTGATGCCCCCCATCCCCACCCGCAAACATTCCCTCCCCCCACCCACCCCCCTGCATTACGCTTCAATTCTACTAAACTTGTTTCATTTGATATACTTTAATTCCTCCGATCAACATACACTAAAGGCTAGATATACAACCAGGACAGGTAAATATCTACCTATCTCATCACCCATCGCAACCTCCCCCTCTTGTCCCAAACACAGTCCTCTCTCTCTGTTGCACACACCACACACACACACACGCACGCACGCACGCACGCACGCACGCACGCACGCACGCACGCACACACACACACACACACACACACGCACGCACGCACGCACGCACGCACGCACGCCCACGCACAAACACGTACACACACATGTACACGCACACGCACAATCATACGATTTTTTGTTTGTTTGATTTTCTTGTTGTTGTTGTTGTTGTTGTTGTTGTTGTTGTTTTCGTCTAATAATACTTATAGTGAATAGACGTTAAACTAAAGAACTAACACACACACACACACACACACACACACACACACACACACACACACACACACACACACGCTAAAGAACATTCTGCACTTTTGCTGAGTCCGTTTGGTGATGTTTACTACCCACATGATCGGATTCAACTCGCACAGGATGCTGATCGTTAAACCCAGGACTGACGATAAGGACTGTTTGATCGTGGAACCAGACGAACGCAGCATCCATTCCGGAGTTGACCGCGCTACAATTTCCAGTTCTGTAGCAGCATTCCTCACGCATCTACCAACACAATAGCTTGCATGGCATCACCACAGAGTAGACATAAAACTGAAAACACCAACTGTCACATTTTTCGGAACGGGTGATTGGGTGGGCGGCGGGGGGTGGGGGGGGGGGGGTAGGGGGTCTGACGATTGAGTAAAATGAAAACGATGGCTATAATGCCATAACGTTGCTCCAACACTCTGTGACAAAGTTAAAATATGTTATTGTTCTTGATGTTCTTGTTGTTGTTGTCGTTGTGCTTCGACTGAATGTCCCAACATCAATCAGACACCTTACACCTGTTCCTCGGAAAAGCAAGCACTCTACAGACCGTTGACCTGATGTTTGATTTTGTGCTTTTCTGTCACCTGCCAAATTTGCTCATGACTGCTGGAGTACATCTACATTTAATAAACAATACTTTTGAACGGTTTGATTGTCTTATCTTAATGTCGAAGTAAAAGAAAATCGAAACTGACTTGGTGTGGGAGTTAATGCCCCTTGGAAAACACAACGAAAAGACATAATTTTGAGTAACAGACTTTTCTCCCGCTGACTGGAGATGAAATGGTTCTGGCATCCATCCCCACCCCACTCCCATCTTCTCTCTCTCTCTCTCTCTCTCTCTCTCTCTCTCTCTCTCTCTCTCTCTCTCTCTCTCTTCCTTTTTTCTTTTTCGCTTTCTGTTTTTTGTTTTGTTTTTGTTTTTAAGGTTGAGCATGAGAAAAACTGGCAGCTCAGCACAGCTAAAGTCCGTGTTGCATGTGTCTGGGCAGTAGTCTGTCCCACCACGTGACCTCTAGATTACCCAATCCATCTGTCGTGAGGTGCGTGTTATGTTAATCCACCATCTTCCACCTCTACTCCTAAGCCACTCCATAGGAAAACCAGTGAGTGTTTGTACACGTTTAATTCCGTCAGAACATGTGTTTTGAGTAAGAACGTTTGATGTTTTAGGCACGACAGATGTTAAAGTCCCCATGTGAATGAAACGTTTTGGTTGAATATTATTGAGAGCATGGGAGGGGGTGGGTAGGCTGTTGATAAAACTATGCAGCGAAGTGGTAGAGCTGACCATCAACACACAGACTGTAGCAGCAGTAGAATCATTATTTAACATGAAAGCCTTATAAGCTAATACATGAGGACAACATACTGCGTTTATTTATTTATTAATCTATTTATTTACTTACTAATTTATTATATTTATTCATTCATGTATTTAATTATTCTTTATTTTATGTATTTAGTTATCATTTATTTACTATTTAGTTATATATTCATTTATTTATTTATATGCATATGTATCTGTTACTTATTGTGTATCTCTGTTACTTATTTGTGTATTTCTGTATTTAACTATCTATTTGTGTATTTATTCATATATTTATGAATTTATCTATCTTTATTCATTCATTCTTTCATTTATTCATTTGTCCATTTATGTACACACACACACACACACACACACACACACACACACACACACACACACACACACACACACACACACACGTGTGTGTGTGTGTGTGTGTGTGTGTGTGTGTGTGTGTGTGTGTGTGTGTGTACATATATATGTATGTATGTATGTATGTATGTATGTATGTATGTATGTATGTATGTATTTTTCTTCCATTCATTTATTCTTTAATTCGTTTGTTCATTTATTTGTCTATTTATTCATTTATTTGCTTATTATCTATTGAATCATTTGTGTGTCTGTTTGTTTGCTTCTTTATTTCTTTACCTATTTTTATTCATTTATTTATCTGTTTGTTTGCTTGGTTGTTCGTTTATTTGTTTATTTATCAATTAATAACCACTTATTTGGTTCCATACAATTGCAAACATATGCGGCCCAGTTCTAGTCATCTTGTGGATTTCAATGTTAAAATTTAATTGTCCTGAATTGCTATAATCTTTATGTATATTTGGCTGTGTTCTGTTGTCTTCACAGATACGTGTGCGTTTTGTTTATTCGTTTGTTTTGTTGTTTTGTATTATGTGTGAGTTCTACTGGGTTTTTTTTTCTCCTGATAAGCTTGCGTTCTCTTTGTTATAACTCTCTCTCTCTCTCTCTCTCTCTCTCTCTCTCTCTCTCTCTCTCTCTCTCTCTCTCTCTCTCTCTCTCTCTCTCTCTCTCTCAATGACAACCATGAAAGACCCCTGCGTTCTTAATCTTATTATGAAGGAACTGAAACTGAAACACAATTACAGCTCTCTCTATTGTTTCCTCTCAGTTGTGTGAATCCTAAATCGAATAACTCAAATCTTTAATGAACATCACAGACACGTCCATACCTCCTCCGCCACCCCCACCCCCCCCTTTCCCCTCACAAACCTCAGCCACAACCACCATCGCCCTCCCTCTCCTTGCCATCTCTCTTGCAACAACGTTGGAACTGAAAGCTTTTGGGGGAGAGTGCGCATTTCATGTGACTCAACCCACATCAAAGGGTACCTTACCAGGAAACGCGCCATTTCTGACAGGAATACACCGCTTCTGGCGCAGCGGTAACAGTCTGTAATCAGAAAGCTGGACCAGTCGATAGCGGTTTGTAGTTCAGACCAGACTTCGGCAGGAAGCGGTGATTGACGGGTGTGGAAATCAAAGGCAGGAAATAGTTTCTCTCTTTTCTCGTGTTGTCTCTGTCTGTCTGTGTGTCTGACGGTCTGCAGTCTGTCTGTTTGTTGTCTGTCTGTCTGTCTGCCTGTCTTTTTTGTCTGTCTGTCTGCCTGTCTGTCTGTCTGTCCGTCTGCCTGTTTGTCTCTGTCTCTGTCTTTCTGTCTCTTTGTCTCTGTGTCTATGTGTCTCTGTCTCTCTCTTTGTCTCTCTCTCTCTCTCTCTCTCTCTCTCTCTCTCTCTCTCTCTCTCTCTCTCTCTGTGAAATACCTTCCCATGAGTCATGCACTGTTTAATTTCACATGGGAGTGCTGTCACTGCTTTTATCGCAGCATCAGTGTCA
>CM065720.1:17561445-17566445 GCA_033310375.1 Conus canariensis
AGACATAACATTAGACCTCAATGACCATGTGTACAAACCATACAAAAAACCCAATGACATACCAGTCTACGTAAACATCAAAAGCAACCACCCACCATCTATACTAAAAACAATACCCAATGGTATAAACAAGAGACTATCCAACCTGTCATGCAATGAAAACGCATTCAATGATGCAGCAACAGAATATCAAGAAGCATTACAAAAAAGTGGTTACAATTACAAACTACAATACAGTCCAGACAACAACACGAACAGAATTAAGAAAAATAGGAAAAGAAAGATCATATGGTACAACCCACCATACGATGGACAAGTAAAAACAAATGTAGGAAAAGAATTCTTTAAAATCTTAGCAACATCATTCCCAAAAGAACACAAACTGTCCAAAATATTCAACAAAAACACCATTAAACTGTCATACTCATGTATGCCCAACCTCAAAAACATGATTGATTCATCTAACAAAATGAAAAGCAACATAAAAGAGAAGGGTGCCGAAAGGACATCTTGCAACTGCACTAAAAAAGAACAGTGCCCCCTGAGCAATAAATGTCTTCACAGCAACATTGTATACCAAGCTACGGTAACATCAGAAAATGAAGAAGAAACATATGTAGGGATTACTGAAAACACTTTCAAAACCAGATACGCAAACCATAAACAGTCATTCAAAAATGAAAAATACAAAAATCAAACAGAGCTGAGCAAATACATCTGGAGACTCAAAGATAAAAAAATAGACTACAACATATCATGGAAAATCATAAAAAGAGCAGCACCATACAACAATATTTCAAAAAGATGCAATCTATGCTCCACAGAAAAATGGTTAATATTATGCAAACCACACTTAGCAACTCTGAACACAAAAGTAGAAATTGTAAACAATTGCAGGCACAAGTGGAAATCTTTGCTAGCACATTCCACCTGAACAGGCCCCAATAAGAACCACAGGCCGCACGTGCAGCAAATGAGATCCGCCTGCACACACAGAGTTGAAATCAAGTCCCGCACGCCATAAAAGACCGTTGGCGTGCTCCAAAAGACATCCTGAAGATAGCAAAGCTAGAAACAAGCTTGTAGATTTTACCACTTCATTTTAAAAATATTTTTTTAATATATATATATATAGGGTGTGTGTGTGTGTGTGTGTGTGTGTGTGTGTGTGTGTGTGTGTGTGTGTGTGTGTAGTGTGTGTATGTATGTATGTATATATACATATATATATATATATATATATATATATATATATATATATATATATATATATATTTGTTAAATAAAAACTGAAAGAGCCAGAGACGTCGACGGTAAACTCACACGTTTCCTCGCGGCAGAAGATTTGTATTCATTACCGTCCCCACTACGCCCCTGGAGAAAATGCTGAAAATTAGCATTTTCAACGCTAAAATCTACCACAAGGAGCAAAAACATGTGAAAAAGGTAATTACATGCTCCAAATGTCTGGAACAAGGTCACCATGTCACCGACTGTACGAATGACATCGTGTGCAGAGCCTGTCAAAAACCAGGCCACAAACGTGGGGATTCACAGTGTGAGCTTTTAGTGGTTGGTCCGGCAAAAAAGGACCGAGAGGATGAAACTGGTATGAAGGGAGAGTGTGATAGAAAAAATGACAGTGAGAGAACAGAGTGAAAATGGATGTGATAAAGCGGAACGACAGAGAGAGGATAGAAATTCACATAGAAAAACAAACAAAGATAAAGAAATTAGAGGACGCCCGAATTCACGGCAGACGACCATCCACTCCTCTATGCAGCTTGGCAGCTCCTCACGACACCGGTCGGAAACGCCCAAACGCCGGAGGGACACCAACAGTCCGAGGACACTAGGGAGCAAGCAGCCCAGATTTGAGTTCGATCGGTCTGACCCCCCTCCTCCTCTTGATTCCGACCGTGAGGAAAGAGAGGTATATGGCTGATTGTCTATCGCTCCGCAGGCGACCTGGTGATGATCATGAATCGATTTACGGACTGTGATTCAAGAATGCGAATTCTGGTTTTTGTCTTGTCTGGTTTTCATATGCTAAGAAAATTCAACATATATTTACGTGTATTGGTATGGATAAAATGCGTATTGTTACTCTGAATGTTAGAGGATTAAAAAATAGTCTTAAAAAATTATCAGTATTTCATTATCTGAAAAGCAAACGCTTTGATTTAGTGTGCTTACAGGAAGCTCATTTAACGCGGAACGACTTACCTATATGGGAAAAACAATGGGGAGGGAGATTTGCTACAATGAAGGTACCAATAGGAGTAAAGGCGAGATTATTCTGGTCTCAAAAAATTTCTATGGAAAAATTAGTTTGAAACTGTCACAAAACAGAATCTTAGCTGTATCTGTCAAAAACGAGAATTATGATTCCATTCTTGTAAATACATACGCTCCAAACAATGCAGGAGACAAAATAGCCTTTTTCAAGGATGTACAAGAAAAATGCAATGAATTCTCCCCGCAAAACTTAGTTTTAGTGGGGACTTTAATTGTGTACTCAATAACAAGTTAGACATTATATCAGGGCAACCTCACCGTGACGCCGAAGTGAGCCAATTCAATAAGCTTACGAATTCATTGGAATTAATCGACACATGGCGTTCATTTCATAAGGATAAAAAAGAATACAGCTGGAACAGAAATAATCCATTTATAGCGCGACGCCTGGATTATTGGGCAGATAATGACATGAGCAGACACAAGAAGAACAGGAAAAGGAAGATCATATGGTACAACCCCCCATATGACGGAAGAGTAAAAACAAATATAGGGAAAGAATTCTTTAGAATTCTAACATCATCATTCCCAAAAGAGCACAAATTATCCAAGACATTTAACAAAAGCAACATCAAATTATCATACTCATGTATGCCCAACCTTAAAAACATCATTGATTCAACCAACAAAATGAAAAGTAGTATAGAGAAAAACGAGGGTGATGAAAGGAAATCTTGCAACTGCGTCAAGAAAGAACAGTGCCCTCTGAGCAACAAATGCCTCTACAACAACATTATGTACCAAGCCACTGTAACATCAGAGAACGCAGAAGAAACATACATAGGTATTACTGAAAACCAATTTAAAACTAGATATGCCAACCACAAACAGTCATTTAACAAAGAAAGATACAAAAACCAACAGAATTGAGTAAATACATCTGGAAGCTTAAAGAGAAAAAAATAGACTACAATATATCCTGGAAAATCATAAAAAGAGCAGCACCATACAACAATATTTCAAAAAGATGTAACCTATGCTCAACAGAAAAGTACATAATACTATGCAAACCACAACTGGCAACTTTAAATACCAGGATAGAAATGGTTAACAACTGCAGGCACAAGTGGAAATTCCTATCAGTGAACAAGAATCAGAAACACACGAAAAACACAGACAGCACGTGATGACAGACAACACAAGCAGTTATAAAACACCGGCAGCACTGACCCACACATCCTGACGATTACAACCGCATGAAACAGCGCTGTAGATAGAATTTTAAACCTTACCTTTTAAGAAATGTTGCTCCCAGTACGGTTGAGCATTTTTTGAAATCTTTGTTGGTACTTACTACCATTATATACACACACACACACACACACACACACACACACACACATACATATATATGTATATATATATATATATATATATATAATAATATATATATATATATATACAGACTCTAAAAGTCCTGAAAACTATAAACAGTGTGAGGGATTGGAATCAACACGAGTGCAAACATCCACATCCTAAAGTCGATGTTTATTTTGATAGAGGGAAAGACACACGCAAGTGTGCACATAAACGTCCATTCTCTCATTTGGTTTGATGGACAGGGATAGAAGAATGGGGAAAAAAAAAACCGGGGTTCCTAGGTTCGGGAGTGTGGCGGGCAAGGTGTGGGGATGGCGGGGATCTGGACTCGATAAAAACAATGGAAACCCTTCACCTAACAGCATTGTTGAGAAAGGTTGTTTTGTAACTATTCTGAAAGTAACTGTTTATTAGTACTGTTGATAGCAAGTAGTAAAAATTCGTATGTCATTTAACACGTTCTTTTGCTTTCTAAATAACAGAGTAAACTGCCACTCATAAAAGTGCGCACTTGGAAAACGACTGGACGTAATATCTGCAGTACAAACACAATATACATGAAGCAGAAGAACGTTACGGCTCTGCCTTTAGAGAAACTCAAGTGTATAAGCAGTCTCGTTGAAGAAGATGACAAAAAATGAACAAGAGAAATCAGATCAACAACATCAAAGATAAAAAGATAAAAAAAAAGTGATGATGATGATGATGATGATGATGACGATGAGACGATGATGAAACGAACGACGACGACGACGACGACGACGACGACGACGACGACGATGATAATGATGATGTTGATGATGGTGATGATGATGATGAAAGAGGCAGAAGACGCAGACTGGCGCTGTTCTTGCAAGTTTTGTTTGCCTAGTTCCAACCACTCCATGAGTACAAAAGTGGTTCAGTGATGGAGAGAACACACAATATTCCTGCCTTGATCGGGTTCTGTGCTGGTGTCTGCACGTACCTGTCTTGTCAGGTGCACATCACGCAACACCCTCCAGCATTCATATGCCTCTATCCACACCCTCTGATCGTCCTTGATTTAACAACGCATTCGCCTAGGCCTACCTATTCACCTCCACCATCCCAGTCTATCCACCTCAATTTGAACTATTTCAGCCTTCTAAAGCGACCCATATTCTGGCCCCAGAGCGTAAAGAATGGATGAACTTTGAGAAGATCCAAAAAGACAGCACTTAGAAGTTTATAAAAGTTATATCTCAGACGTAAACAGTAACTCAGCGCTTAGCAAATGCCATCAGACTTCACAGATTAAACAGTACTTTGACCCTAGAAAAGTAATGATAATGTTGGCCTTACAACGTGGCAGTTTTACCCCGAGGTTGTACTTTCTAACTTGGAAAATACAGGTGGTCTGG
>CM065720.1:17578945-17581445 GCA_033310375.1 Conus canariensis
CCCAACATTTCCATCTACTGTACATACTAGCATTATATACATCAGAAGAATTCCGACAGCTGGACAGGACATCTGAGAGACTTTTAGAGACGTGTCTATACAGAGAATGGAGCTCAGCTATGCGATTCCTATCTGAGCCATTGGCACACCCAGCAATTAAGGACAGGAGCCGCCAG
Organism: Conus canariensis; assembly: GCA_033310375.1. NCBI lineage: Eukaryota > Metazoa > Mollusca > Gastropoda > Neogastropoda > Conidae > Conus > Conus canariensis. Next base: position 17,579,122 of record CM065720.1, read on the forward strand.
GAACTGATGAATCATATGAATGTGTGACTTCCTGGTGTGGACCGCCCTGCAGCCGACTGTCAATCTGCCAAAGAAACCTGGCACCTGTAAGAAAATAAAAAAGACTGTTTCTGGCATCAGCCTGAGAGGCAGGACACGCAATATGTACATGATTGCAGACACCTTGACATTTTCCACAACTTCCATTCATATACTCATCCAATTTTTTTTTTTCCGTCTCCAACTCATTTCTTCGCATTTCCTCTCCTTTCCATTGTCCTCTCCTCCCCCGCACCCCCCCCCCCCCATCCCCCCAACTAATTTCCCCGATCATTTTCTATAACATCCGTTCATTGATTATTCAGCAGCTTTGGCTCTCCACTTCTCTCCATTTGCTTCCTTCTTCTTGGATTGTTTTGTTCCTGAATCCTAGCAGTTCTTTCTGCTGCTTCCTTTTTCTGTGTCATTGCTTGGTGTTGCGTTTCAACATGGCTAGTTTTTGCTCATGGTGACGAGCTCCAAAGAATGATCTTCCCTGCTGTTGGTGTTGACGAGATGAAAGGCAGTGTCAAGAGAAGGAGAAACAGGCTTCTTGGAGGTTCAGAACTTGTCAGTAATGGGTGAGTGCTTTGTTGTAAAACTCCTGCACCCCCCCCCCCCCCCCACACACACACACACGCATGCACGCACGCACGCGCACACAAACACACACACACACACACACACGCACGCACACACACACACACACACGGACTCACGCACGCACGCACGCACACACGCAAGCACACACGCACAAGCGCGCGCGCACAGAGAGAGAGAGAGAGAGAGAGAGAGAGAGAGAGAGAGAGAGAGAGAGAGAGAGAGAGAGAGAGAACGCATTTACGTAAATTGAGGACAATCCAGCCAAAAGATTGAGCTTTCTAATTAACAAGAACAAGAACAACGAGAACAACAACAACAACAACACAACAACAACAACACAGAAAAATCGAATTAAATGTGAATAAGCTATCAATTACAATCAAGATGATAACGGCGGTCACTTGTCAAGGCGAAAAATAATGTTACAAAAGATTCCTGTCGCATGCACCTCTTAATAAAATAACTTTCTTAACCTACGATTTGTGTTCTATTGTTGCCCTGGGTTCCATCACGCTCACAGGGGCTCTGGACACCCTTTCAGCAAATTTCTCATGGTAAAATGCAAGAGAGAGCCTCCAATTTTAAAGTGTTGAGGGGGAGAATGGTTGGGAATGAAAGGGTGATAGGGGAGAGGAGGTAGTGGATAATTAATTAAACAACTCACTCTGGGAGCTACCAGTCTCCAAAACGGATGCTAGATCCACACGAATTTCACTGCACATGAACGTGGATTTTGTCTGAGGGGTGTTAAAATCAGAGGGGAAGCATTAATTGTCTGTAACAGTAGTAAGTTGCTGGCTCGCGACCTCTTTCATGAGTCAAGTTGTCAGTGTGAGGGGGGCTTAAAGGTCGACACTACCTGCATGGCTGTCTTAAATTCAGTCATCTGCGGACAATCCTTTCTCTTCCTGTCGTTTGCGATTACTGTGTATTCTTTCCCTGCAGCACTTCACAACACATCTAAAGTGACACGATACTGATAACTCTCTCTCTCTCTCTCTCTCTCTCTCTCTCTCTTCTCTCTCTCTCTCTCTCTCTCTCTCTCTCTACCATTTTTGGGCAACAGCTTCACACCAAAAGAACTCTTTACACAGGAATTGCCCTCATCTTAAACCAATTATCTGGTGCTCTCTCTCTCTCTCTCTCTCTCTCCCTCTCTTCTCCTCTCTCTCTCTCTCTCTCTGTGCCCACATGAGAGAAAGAGAGAGTGAGTGAGAGACGGGGGAAGGGATAGAGATGGGGAATAAGGGTGGGGGTTGAAAGAACAGAGGATTCAGGTCTCTCGAAAGACCTGCCACATTGGACGAAATTATTTTTCCTGTGGTTTCTGCTTCACATTGTTGTGAAGACTCTCCTCACTCTATCTCTGCTGTCTATCCTTTTAAGTTCTCCTCCGCTTCTTCATCTGCGCTACTGTATATGCGTCTGTTGATAATGATCATATGTCTGTATGCTTATCCCCATCTCTCTCTCTCTCTCTCTCTCTCTCTCTCTCTCTCTCTCTCTCTCTCTCTCTCTCTCTTCTTAACAAGCATATACACATATGATAATTTTCAACAGACCCATAGGGAGTAGCGCATATAAGGGAAGAAGGGAGGGGGAGCGCGGTGGGGGGGGGGGGGGGGCTTAAAGGAAGAGGCAGCAGAGATAGGAGGAGGAAGAGTCTCCACACCAATGTAAAGCAGAAACTATGGGGAAATCAT
>CM065720.1:17591445-17593945 GCA_033310375.1 Conus canariensis
AGTCTGGAGTGCCCAGTTCTCAGTATCACAATGATGGTCTTCTTCTTCGTTTACTTAGGTAGGAATCCTGGAGGTACTGACGGAGGCTGCTGTATGGTGAGGACCTTCCAGTGGTCAGTAGGGTTTGCACTCATTGGTGAGTTGGCAGTCCAGGTTTCCACTTTGGGCCTAGCTCGGAATGCTCCGCTGTCTTTACAGTTTCTTTCATTCTGTTCATGTACTTATTTATCCCTTATATAGCCGGAATAGCTCAGTTGGTAGAGCGCCTGACTCGTAATCTTGGTGATCACGGGGTTGCGGGTTCGAATCTCTGCCGGGGCGTTTCGGTACAGGGGGATTTTTCCCTCGGAGTTAACATTAGTTCTGACTCCATTTCCCATACAGTCCTTCGAATGAGACTATAAACCGAGGTTCCGTGTGTGAACGCACGCATAATATCTTGCACACACGTAAAATCCCATCACCAACTTTCGGAAGAGTAGGCCAGTTTGGCCGTTGGTATGGATGACACGTTACACACAGCATGCACCCTGCGTAAGAAATGGAAAAAAAGAATGAAGGAAGTAAAGAAACTGAGTGAACGATATTGACTGGATGACACGGGAAACGACTGAATGAAGCGCCAGCTGGCAGCTCTTTAGTCGGCACTACTCAGGTAGGCAGCCCGTTGTGTAAACGAGTGTTGATGAATAAGTGCAAATGGTGGATGTAAGCGCATTGAGTTGTGTAACAAGAAATGCGCTATATAAGTATTATACATTATTATTATTATTATTATTATTATTATTATTATATATATATTACTGTGGTGTGTCTCTATTTGACACCAAGAGCACAGACACAATCAGCCGTGTCTCCCTGATGAGTCCAGCAGACGAAAGGCCTAGGAGCAGGCAATACAAATAAATGTGTCTTTGAGAGGGATTACGATGATTCCCTCAGGCAGCTAGTGAAGGGCTTCTCATATTTATAATATATTCCCCCCATTTTCTTCATCTTCAATTTTTTTTTTTAAGTTCGAATCTTTGCCAAGTCATTACTATAACGACTGAAGAATTGTTGGCCTGCACTTGTTTTCCCCCACTGCTTAATTGTTCAGCATTATATTGTTTGGTCAATCAGTGGGAGATTGCATCTCTTAGGAGATCCAAGTAAAGGTTGTTCTGTACAATTCTTAGCCACTCACAATGCTTGGGTTATTGAACAGCAGAGCTGACCACTCAGACTGTTCCATATCTTTTGATCTCCCTTGCATCCTTGAATGGATCCCCAAGCATAGGCTCAAAGATTGTACCCTACATTTTATACTGTTTGAATAATGCTTTTAGTTTTTCAGCAACTTTTTTCCTCTCAACACTTTTGTTTTGTTCCATTTACTACCCTTCACTGGCTGCTTTGAGGGTGCTGTTGGATTCTTTTTTGAACCTTTGGTGCTGAGAACACCACAGAATTATGGACTGTGGTGTGTCTCTATTTGACACCAAGAGCACAGACACAATCAGCCGTGTCTCCTTTATGAGTCTGATCCAGCGTACGAAAGGCCTAGGAGCAGGCAATACAAATAAATGTGTCTTTGAGAGGGATTACGATGATTCCCTCAGGCAGCTAGTGAAGGGCTTCTCATATTTATAATATAGTCCCCCCATTTTCTTCATCTTCAATTTTTTTTTAAAGTTCAAATCTTTGCCAAGTCATTACTGTAACGACTGAAGAATTGTTGGCCTGCACTTGTTTTCCCCCACTGTTTAATTGTTCAGCTATATTATATATATATAATTTTTTTCACCCAATTTCTCTTCCCCCCCTTACCATTATTATCAATCCACCATTACCACAACCGTCACAAAGATATCACACCACCCCATTAAACTAGACACACAACCCTATCGTATCACAACCCCCCTCCCCCCACGCAACCCCTCCTCCTTTTACTCTACCATAATCCCCCTCGTCATTTCCGCCCGGCGGCTATTCTCCCTACCACATGGACAACAACAGATGAGTCATTTTTCGTTCTTTGTTTGTGCTGTCTTAAATGTGATTTATTTTTTTGCCTGAAGAAGACCCAAGAGGTTGAAATGCATCGTGTCTTGTCATGTGCTTTGTCAATGTCATTGGCGGTAACTAACACCCTCTCTTTCTAAGTTTTACTTCGGTCTCTGCCATCAGTCACTCCATTTGGAAACAGTTTCTGATTTGTTTTCATGAAGTAGAAAAAAAACGACAACGAAAGATGACTGAAGTATTGACGGAACTATCGGAGCACCATTCCTTAACTGGCATTGGTATCCTCAAGCGTAGCCTCAAAGATTGTCCCCTACATTTTATACTATTTGCATAATGTCTTCAGTTTTTCAGCAACTTTTTTCCTCCCCACACTTTCGTTTGGTTTCATTTACTATACCCTTCGCTGGCTGCTTTGGGGTGCTATTGGATTCTTTTTTGCACCCTTGGTGGTGAGAACACCACGGTATTATGGACTGTGGTGTGTCTCTATTTG
>CM065720.1:17598945-17601445 GCA_033310375.1 Conus canariensis
CTTATGTCCTCACACACAGGAGTAATGCAGTAAGGTTTAAAAAAATCGGAAGACTGACTCGACCATCCACTCAATCAAATGATGGCATTGTATCTTACTGATCTCTTCCACATGCGATGAATGATATTATTCATTCATATATCTCTTATAATGCATTATCTTAAATTTCACTATCCTTCATCTGTCTAATTTTCAATGCTTCCATGATGAATTTCGCAACTGATTTAATTACAAGTTCATCATCTGATGAAAACGCGACAGCGACATCTTGTCTTTTCGCTATATTTAACTGGAAAAATGAACAATTTGTCCACAATTCATTATAAGCAGTACAGTGGAATAGAAGGATTTTTCGTCGTCAATAATGTGTCTACATACAGGACAGTGAAATTTTGTGGATGTTTCACATTCAAACCATCTTTTGTTCGCATTAAAACCTGAAGTTCTTGACTTGAATTCTGTGTAATTCATTCTGTGCCATTTATCCCTTATGACATTGAGAAACTTTTCAGACTGAAACACAATTTTAAATGAGAAAAAAACAGCGATATTTTTCTTTACTTTCCATAATTATATGAATGCCAATTCTATTAAAAAGAACAAATAAGCCTGTCTTTAAAGTCCGCAATGAACTCTTCATTTCCTATTTCCTGGGTCATCCACACTATTCCAAAACCCTGTTCTGAAAAGGAATTTCTGTAATTTATGAGCCCAATTTTCTTTATATTTGTTTTTCCATTTCTAAAAGCATCATATCATATGCTTGCTTGCTCAAACGGGACTGGGATAGTCAAGATCTTCAACCAGTACTTAATACATTTCACAAATGTACTTATATACAAAGGGTATTTGCTCATCTCTCCATACAAAACAGTGTTTGATGAATGAATAGGTACTTGGAGGAAACGCTTCATAGCATACGTATGTACTTTTTCCATCTGCGAATTTTCATGTAAGCCCCAGATTTCAGCTGCATATGTAACGAGAGATTTTATCTGAGCATCAAACATTTTCCAAAATATACCACAGTCTGTACAATTCAGGTTTCTTAGGGACTTCAAAATTTCAAAAATTGAAAGAGAGACGGTGACAATGATAATGTTTTAATGTTAGGCCTCCAGCCTGTAAGGAGAGAGAGAGAGAGAGAGAGAGAGAGAGAGAGAGAGAGAGAGAGAGAGAGAGAGAGAGGCGTCGACGATGATGGCGACGATCACAACAACGACGACGACTAAAGAAGAAGAAGAAGAAGACGAAGTAGTAGTAGCAGTAGTAGAAGAAGAAGAAGAAATTCATCATTATCAGTTCCGTAATCCTACGATCGCTGAGGCACCATTTGAATTGACAGTCCCTCCCGCCTTCCATTCTGCGTGTTAATTGCCAGTGTGACGTTTTATACAACTAAAGTTACATTGACATATTGGTACGTTTTTGTTTTTGTTTGTTTGTTTTTTTTTACATTTATTTTTCCACATTTCCCTAACATAATCAGTGCAATGGCTGACCTACATCTAGATATCTTCAGGACTTTAATTCTGGACTTACTGTGCTATGAACTCTACGACAGGCACGCTTGCTTGTTTGTTTGACCCATTTCACAGGCGTAAATGCTTTTCTTTCAACTTTACGAGTCTCGAAAGTTTTCTGCGCAGCTGGTTGGGTTATTAGGACACTGAATCTGAATGAAGGCTGTCTGTCATTTGCATATGACCTGAGCTGAATCTTGTGTTCTTGAATTTTCTTTGATGGCACAAAATGCCCCTTCCTCCCTACTCCTCCTCCCCACAAACACATTCAACCCACATTTTTCCCCATCCCTAACCACTATCGCCCTTTGCTTACTCTCCATCACCAAAGTTGTAATGGAAGGGGGCGAGGAGTATCCCTGGTTTGTAACATGATCCAACCAACGTCAAAGGGGACTTGGTCAGGATACGCGTCATTTCTGACAAAGATCCACAACTTCTGGCACAGCGGAACTGTTCTGTAATTAATGACAGAAACATGGGCCAGTAGATCATGTTTGTAGTTCAGATACGACTTCGACAGGAAACGTCGATCAGCGGTTTGGAAAATCAAAGGCGGGAAACGGTTCTCGATTTCCGTTTTGTTTCTGTGTGTGAGTGTGTGTGTGTGTGTGTGTGTGTGTGTGTGTGTGTGTGTGTGTGTGTGTGTGTGTGTGTGTGTTGTCTGTCTGTCTGTCTGTCTGTCTGTCTGTCTCTGCACACACACACACACACACACACACACACACACACACACACACACACACACACACACACACGTCTGCATGTGTGTGTGTGTGTGTGTGTGTGAGAGAGTGTGCGTGTGTGCGTGTGTGTGTGTGTGTGTGTGTGTGACACACTAGCACTGTTTTTATTCTCTGTCTGTCTGTTTGTCTGTCTGTCTGTCTGTCTGTCTTCTCCTCTCTCTCTCTCTCTCTCTCTCTCCTCTCTCTCTCTCTCTCTCCTCTCTCTCTCTCTCAGACCCAGCCGTTCGCTCT
>CM065720.1:17606445-17608945 GCA_033310375.1 Conus canariensis
CGAGAGTTTGTGATAATTCCAGCCGTACTGACACAGCCTTCAAATCTCCATGATCTCAGTCACAGACGCCAAGACTGGCTTGGAGCTGGCACGCATCATTAGACTAGGAATTGCCAAGAAATGTCGCCCGCCTGCTAGTGTGGAAACGAACATTCACATGGCAATGCAATATGCGCAGCAGTCGTAACATTTCCATTTTCGGGCAACAAATTCACGCCAAAAAATCTCTTTACACAGGAATTGCCCTTCTCTTAAACAAGTTATATGTGTCGCTTAATCTCTCCTCTCTCTCTCTCTCTCTCTCTCCTCTCTCCCCTCCTCTCTCCCCTCTCTCTCATATGGGTAGAAAGAAAGAGAGAGAGTAAGATAGAGAGAAGCAAAGAGAGACAGGGACCGAGACAGAGCCAGAGGCTTAGACAGAAGAGAGGCAAAACACACACACACACACACACACACACACACACACACACACACACACACACACACGCACGCACGCACACAAACAGAGAGAGAGAGAGAGAGAGAGAGAGAGAGAGAGAGAGAGAGAGAGATGCTTACAAGCATATAGAAATGTGATCATTATCAACAGATACACAGGCAGTAGCGAAAAATAAGTGGGGAAACCTATTGGGAGAGACAGCAGAGATAGAGTGAGGGAGAGTCTTTACAACAATGTGAAGCAGAAACTACAGGAAATACAAGCAGATGATATCCAACTTCCAAAGGGAAGAACATTTTTGAAAACATGACATTGTCAAACACTCTGCACAAGAAACTGCACAATATTTCGGCCACATGGCCTTCATCAGGGAGATAACAAAAAAGGAACGGAAAAGCTAGATAAAATCCATGGTTGGTTAAGTCGGAAAATGACGTCCACAATATTGTCGTAATCATTACGTTTTTCTCTTACTGAAGAGAAAATCATGGTTTCGCTGCATAGAACGGAACAATCAGAACGTTCTGTTGCAGCACTATTTTTATCGTTGGCACCATCAGGGACAGTGCCCAAATTGAGCCACAAAACAGTAAGAGAGCGTTCTACAACTTTCACGCCCACTGGATGTGTGGTGGGGAGTGTGTGTGTGTGGGGGGGGGGGGGGAGGGGGTTGGGGGGGGAAGTGGGGGACATGTGGGGGGGGGGGTCTTTGGGGAGTGGGGGTTGGGGTTGGGTTTGTTCGGGGTACGGGGTGGGTTTGTCGGGGGAGAGGTGGGTGGTGAGGGTGGGTGTGAGGGTGGGGGTTGTTGGGGGTGGGGGTAGGGTGGGTTGTTGGGGTAGGGGAGTTGGTGTGGGGGTAGGTGGTGGGGTTGGTTTGTTAGGCGGGGAAGGAGGGGAATGTAGGGGGTGTTGTTTGGGTGTCTTTTGGGGTTGGGGCTGGGGTTTGTTCGGGGTGGGGGTGGGTTTGTCGGGGATGGGGGGTGGGTGGTGAGGGAGGAGGTGGGGGTTTGTTGGCGGAGGGGGGTGGGATGGGGGATATGTGGTGGGGGTGGTTTATTGGGGAGGGGGGGGGGAGTGATTTTGCGGCGGCGGAGACCCGTAAGGAGGGGAGCGAAGAGAAGGGGCCCCGTAATGAACCAATGTCTGACCGTCAGTGGTCGATTCGCCAAACAGAGGCAGAGGACGCGATCTGATCTGGAACCTCCACAACTCTGAAGCTGGGGTACAGCCATCCTCCGCGGCGAGAAGGGACACCAGTCCTTATAGGTTTATATACACCCATTTGGTAGTCTGGTGTCCAGGGTTCTGATCCATTTCTCTTCAATGATCAGTCTGAACTCTCGTTTTACCATACGTCTTGGACAGGATTGCTACGGCGAGATCGTCTTCAAACGGTTTTTTTGGTTTTTTTTGAGGAAGTGACGCATAATGGGCTTGTCTTTTTGGAATTTCGTCCTCTATTGTCTTCTATTGCTCAATCCTTTGACATGCGTTCTGTGTCTCCAGCATACACTGTTTTGTCGCATCTTTTGCATTGTAGGGCATACACTACATTTCTGTCCGTGGATGCTGCTTTTTTCGTAACCTCAAATGTTTGATTGTGTTTACAGGGAAATACGTTTGTCCAAATTGGCAGGTCTTTCGACAGATCTGATTCATCTGTTCCACCAACCCCACCCTCAGTTCTCCTCTCTCTCCCTCCCTCCCACCTCCTCTCTCTCTCTCTCAATTTATCTCTCTCATATGGGAAGAAAGAGAGAGAGAGAGAGAGAAGGAGAGAGAGAGAGAAGAGAAGAGACAGAGACGCAAAGAAGAGAGACAGAGAGGAAAGGCTGAGAGAGATAGACAAAGAGAGAGAGGGGAGAAGAGAGAAGAGAGTGAAGAGAGGAGAGAGAAGGAGAGAGAGAGAGAAGGAGAGAGAGGAGCGATGCTGACAAGCATATAGATATATGAATCGTTATCAACGCACGCAAAGGCAGTAGCGCAGATAAGGGGGGGAGGGGGGGGGGGGGGCTTAAGTGGAGAGGCAGCAGAGATAGGGTGAAGAAGAGTCTTCACAAC
>CM065720.1:17611445-17616445 GCA_033310375.1 Conus canariensis
AGAGAGAGAGAATGCTGACAAGCATATAGAAATATGATCATGGTCAATGGATGCATAGGCAGTAGCGCGCAGATTATGTGGGGAAACTTAAAAGGAGAGGAAGCAGAGATAGAGTGAAGGAGAGTCTTCACAACAATGTGAAGGAGAAACTACAGGGAAATGATTTCGTCCAATTTGGCAGGTCTTTCGAGGGAGCTGAACTCTCTGTTTCTCCACCCCCACCCTCATTCCTCCTCTCCATCTCTCCTCTCTCTCTCTCTCTCTGTCCGTCTGTCTGTCTGTCTGTCTCTCTCTCTCAGTCTCTGTCACTGTCTCCACTGTCTCTGTCTCTCTGTCTCTGTCTCTGTTTCAGTGTCTGTGTCTGTGTCCTGTCTCTCTGTCTCTGTTTCAGTGTCTGTGTCTGTTTGTCTGTCTGTCTGTCTGTCTGTCTGTCTGTCTGTCTGTCTGTCTTCTCGTCTCTCTCTCTCTCTCTCTCTCTCTCTCTCTCTCTCTCATGAACCATACATCCAAGGGCAAAAGGTATGAATGCTTGTTTGTTTTGAGAGAAGAGAGAGAGAGAGAGAGAGAGGAGAGAGAGAGAGGAAGAGGAGAGAAGCATCTGTGTGTCAACATGCCTTTGTGCCTTTGAAATTGTATATGTGCATGAGTGTGTGTGTGTGTGTGTGTGTGTGTGTGTGTGTGTGTGCGTGCGTGCGTGCGTGCGTGCGTGCGTGCGTGCGTGCGTGCGTGCAAGCGTGCGTGCGTGCGTGCGTGCATGCATGTGTTTACGGCTGTGTGTTATATTGCCTGTGTGTCTTGCGCTATATAAGTTTGTTTGTTTGTTTTTTCACCACAGGCTGACACTTTTGTTTAGACATAGCCGGTAAAACAACAGTTGTACACATGGATTTTTGATGAGACGGGGAACGACGAAGAACTAAATGATCCCTCACAACACGCCTCTCTTAAGCCACTCCCCATTCCCTCCTGACTCTCTACGTGCCCCCATTGTAACTCACCCAGCATGTCGGTAACAGCTGCTGTCTGTCTGCCGTGTCTCTGAACGACCCAGGAGGTGATGAGTTGAAGGTGACATTGTCTCCTGTCCGTCCTGTGAAGCCCACGGTCGGTTTTCCTTCCTGTCACACGCTGGGAAGAATCACTGCCCACTGTGTGTGTGTGTGTGTGTGTGCTCAGTCTGGAGAGACGGCGTGTATGGTTTTGATTTCTGTTTGTCTGTTCGTCTGTCTGTCTGTCTGTCTCTGTCTGCCTGTCTGTCTGTTTGCCTGTCTCTCTCTCTCTCTCTCTCTCTCTCTCTCTCTCTCTCTCTCACCACACACACAACACCACACACACACACACACACACACACACAACACACACACACACACACACACACACGTGCGTAAGCGCTCAAGCACTCGCTCACCACCACCACCACCTTACACACATACACACAGATACACAATCCCGACTCGTAATAATACATGTGGCCACAGGATCTAACTACAAAAGATTTGGAAGATTATCGATCTGGTAGTGCTCTTTGAAATATATAGTTTTAAAGCTGGATTTGAAAGATGCAATAGATGCTTAATGTTCAGCATATGAATGTTAAAGAATTCCAGAGCTCCTTCTTCTTCATCTCTGTCTTTTTCATCATCATCATCATCATTGTGACGTCAGCGTAAATTATGACGTCAACTTAAAATGACATAGGTAACTACATGACGAAAATAAATATATTAGACGGAAGAGGGGAGCAAGAACTAACGGCCGAGGCGTTGGTGTCCAGCCTACTTTAATTTGTTTTAATCGTCGTTTTCTCCGTAGTGTTACTATGTGGAGAGGCTGACTTTCAAGTCAGTAGTACGTTGATGTTCACTGTGTATGTGCGATACTTCTGATGATGGTACCAGCGAAATATGTACCAGGAAATTTATTTGTTATAGAAATGTTGTGAATGCTGTGTCGCCGAGAGTGACTTAAAACTCCTGCAAGAATATTTATGTGCTCTAATTGTACCACCTCATGTGTGTCGGTGGGCTGAATTTATTGATGTGAACATTGTAATATCAATACACGGAGAAGCTAATTAATTTTTGTTTTAGATCAACAATACGTGGAATCGAAGTTTATTGTGTTCCATGGGACTTTGCTGAAATCGTGTTCTCCGGGGATTCAATATTGGTTGCTGTGCCTTGTGAATCTGCAGTTCTTCTATGGATTACTGTGCTTTATGAATCTGCGGTTCTTCTTCTGTGGATTGCTGTGCTTTGTGAATCTGCGGTTCTTCTGCTATGGATTACTGTGCCTTGTGAATTTGCGGTTCTTCTTCTGATAGTTTGACGTGATTTATTATGTGCTTGTTGTGTGGAGACCCTGTTTCTTCTTCTTCATCGCTTGTGTTTGTGAACGGCTGTGCTTATCATGTGGGGACCTTGGTTATCCTTATTTGTCTTCTTTTAGTGTTGTAGACTGTGGCTTGGGTACTGTGGAACCGAGTGTGTTGACTGCATATGTGAGACACTGTGGACGGCGCCAGCGAGATCTGTGAGTGATATCAAGACATGTAATATGATATGCTGATATCTGATGATTGAAGTTCCTATGTATTGATATCTTGATCTATATGCTATGTAGTGACATGTATTGATTTGTACCAATTCACATGAATGTATGTTTGATGGTTCAGGCAGCATAATTATAAAGAAAAAAAATCTAACTCGTGTGTTGCCTGGCTATCCATGTATGTTTGGTGTGGGTGTGCGTAGGGAATAATTATTACACGCATCCAAACTTTTGAGAGCGAGAGTCAGACAGCAAAACACGCACCGCGCACCATCCGTAACAATCATATTCTTCTTCTTCTCTTCTTCTTCTTCTGGCACTCCTGCCGCCTCCCCCCCCCCCCCCCCCCCCCCCCTTCTGCTTTTCATCTTCCGCTGTTCTCTTTCTTCTTCCTATGTCGCTTTCTTATTTTGGAAGTATTTTGTTCTGTTTTCTTTTATTCTTCTTTCACTTGTTTACTTATATCTTCGGATTTCATATCCATTTTTAGGAGCCGGGCATATTTTTGCGGCTAAAAAAATAATGTTCCTGCCTCTGAAAATACCGACGTCTCATTCCTTCTTCCCTGTCCCCCCCCCCCCCCCCCCCCCCCCCCCCCCCCCCCCTCTTTTTCACCCTCCAACATCCGTGTTCTAGTGCAGTCAATCGTTTGTGCACGAACGATCGTGTATGTGTTTCCATTTTAAAGTTTGCTTTGATGTGGCCAATTGTGACAATCTTGACATACCTCGTTTCTTCCCCCAAACGTTAAGTTCTCCCGTCTTTGGCGTTTACTTTTGTTTAACGTTCCTTCTTTTCAGATAAAAATGCCTTTATTTGAATTATATTCTGACCTGTTTAATTAAGTTTTTAAAGATTTCCTGTTGTTGTTTGTTCGCTTGTTTGTTTTGTTTTTGAAAATGTTGAGGCGAGGATGAATGGAGAAGAAGATCACAGCGGTGAGGAAGAAGAAGAAGAAGAAGAAGAAGATGAGTAAAACGAGAATACAATCTAATAGGCTCTAAGATGGATTTCTTTTAACCATTAAAACAGGAAGGAAAGGGAAAAAAAAGAAAACAAAGAAAGAGTAGATACATGGCAAATATGAAGCTGATTTTGAAGGTACTTACAATAATTCTCACCCTCCAAAAAATTGTTTTGCAGAACCTGAAGTGGCTCTTTTGATGACATGGGAGGCTAAACAGAAACAAGATTGGACTTCTCTTCCTCATTGCTGCCCTGTCAGTCCCCATCTAGAGAACAAACACAGTCCACAAAATACTGTCTAGAACAGTCATCAATAATCCATCCCGGATAATGGTGAGCCATACAACTCTACCTTACACCTCAGGCACAGGAGAGACACCCGAATTGAAAGAAGGCCATTTTCCCAGGGCTGATTGTGTTCCAGACGGCACACGAGTCTAACCACCCCCAGGTAGGTGATCCTAGCTTTTCTGGTCATCTGATTCCGGAGGTCACTTTACATAGGACCAGCTGTTTCTGCTCTCAGTATCTGCTTCGTTTTTCTACACAAATCCGCCTCAAGCGCCCCGTTGTCCTATTTCAAAGCCCGCTTCATGAACCTCAGACGACATTGTCCCTGCTTTGTCCTGACTCTTCGGGATATCATCTCCATCTTCTTCCTGTTCTGTTTTTTTTTTCCCTGATGGGACCTGGTTCCTGCGTCGTAAATATCCCCACGTCTCAAACAGCTTGAAGCGACTTGGACAACATGATGGAGGCAGCTCCACGCTGTCCCTGGAGAGAACACGGGCGTTGGTCGTCTGGACTACAGTGTCCGTGTAAAAACAAGGTTAGAGAGAGCGGCAGCTTGGAGATCTCTGAGGCTCAACGGATCATGTTGTATCCAGGCCAAAGAAAAATGCCAGCGAGGGAACCTCTGATCGTGTCTCTTCAAGTTTCAATGGAAGGCTGGCATGGATATGTTTTCGCTGAAAAAAAAAATGAAGTCAGGAGCGCGCAGAGCCGGTGGCTAGAAAAAGGCAATGTGTGTAGGAAGGGAAAGAGGGTGTAGAATGATCTGAAGAGAGAGAGAGAGAGAGAGAGAGAAGAGAGAGAGAGAGAGGGAGAGAGAGAGAGAGAGAGAGAGAGAGAGAGAGAGAGAGAGAGAGAGAATAAAAAAATGATGATAAGGAGGAGGTGAACACTTTTCTTGACACTTTTGGGCAGAATCTGTCCATATCTTGTTTTTAACTCCTCTCTCTCTCTCTCTCTCTCTCTCTCTCTCTCTCTCTCTCTCTCTCTCTCTCTCTCTCTGTGTGTGTGTGTGTGTGTGTGTGTGTCCTCCACCTTCCCTTTTCTCGTGAGCTCAGTCGTCTTCCCGTTTCGGTCCTCTTCTCAAATCAATGCTTCTCCCAGTTCTTCGCACCTTAGTTCTTCATTTACGCGTTGGATCCTCCTCTTTATACTTTTACTTATGTTATCCTCTTTTTTCCTTTCCCTTTTTC
>CM065720.1:17621445-17623945 GCA_033310375.1 Conus canariensis
TCACTGACAATCTTTAGTGTGTTAGTTCTGTTCACTGTTGAAATCACTGACAAGCGTAGGGTGTTAGGTTCTATTCACTGTTGAAATCACTGACAATCTTTAGTGTGTTCGATTCTATTCACTGTTGAAATACTGACAATCTGTAGAGTGTTAGGTTCTATTCACTGTTGAAATCACTTACAATCTGTAGGGTGTTAGATTTTATTCCACTGTTGAAGTCTTTGACAATCTATAGAGTGTTAGGTTCTATTCACTGTTGAAATCACTGACAATCTTTAGTGTTTTCGGTTCTATTCACTGTTGAAATCACTGCATGCAATCTATAGGGTGTTATATGCTATTCACTGTTGAAATCACTGGCAATCTATAGGGTGTTTAGATTCTATTCACTGTTGGAATAACTGAAAATCTGTAGGATGTTAGGTTCTATTCACTGTTGAAGCCACTGACAATCTGCAGAGTGTTAGATTCTGTTCACTGTTAAATCACTGACAAGCTGTAGAGTGCTAGGTTCTATTCACTGTTGAAATCACTGACAAAGCTGTGAAGAGAGTATGTGTGTGCGTGCTTGCATACGTGCGCACTTGCATACATGGACGTGTGTGTGTGTGTGTGTGTGTGTGTGTGTGCGTTGTGTGTGTGTGTGTGTGTGTGTGTGTGTGTGTGTGTGTACGTGTGTGTGTTTCTCCATCCGCTCCACCTTTTTACATCCTCAGTCTAGACTGAGCCTTTTACTGCCATTTAAGACGTGCCGCAGAAAAAGAAAGAGCTCACCTCGGCAGTGGTCAGAACCACCATCATAAGTCTCCAACAGCACCACAGAATAGGGGCGCTACTGGCAAAGGCGACGTCGATAGATTCCACTCAGCTCCAAACAGCCCTGCAAAAAACTGCTGGCATTGCTGTAGAGAAAGAGAGCGCTAGTGCAATACCGTATGACAACACACACACACACACACACACACACACACACACACACACACACACACACGAGAGAGAGAGAGAGAGAGAGAGAGAGGGGAGAGAGAAGGGGGGGACAATGACATGACTTTAATGACAATAGCCTGATTAGCTCTAATGCCATGGAAGTGCAAAAATACAGAAAATCGGCAAATACGGCATATAATACATCAAACCAAGTAAATCAACTATATCACAACCACTATGTGTCCGAAATTGGTCAACGTCAAATAATGAAACAAAAACGACAAACATAATGAAACATATATCTAAGGACAAGTACACATTTTAAGAGGAAAGCCAATACCACACAGGGCTAGTATTTCCCACCCTATGTGTTCGATCAACCGACAAAAATACAAATACATAAATGATGACAACATGGATATCGCTTATATCTTAAGTGACTCGTAAAACCTAATAACGTAAAATTATCTTAGATTTAGGCCTAATTCAAAATAGAAAGTCTTTTCTGCCTTAGGTTATATGCGTCGTTAATGAACTTAGCAAGCAATTTAATAGTATCCTCATTTTCCGTTGAAAGAATACCAACAAGATCATGTCTCATCACATCACGATTACCAAATAAATCACATGTCATACGTAAACCATCATATTCTTTACATACGAACAAAAAATGTGATTCATCCTCTAGTCCGTCTGAACACAATGGACATACAGCATTTTCAGGAACATCTTTTAAATACCAGCTTCTATTTATAAACAGTCATAACGTTCTTATTCTAAATCTTGCTAAGTATCCCCGGTGCCATTTATTTGTTATAATGTTTAGGTATTTTTTCAGGCTGAAAGTAATCTTTAAATGAATTATACCAGGCGTATTTACTATTTTCTGTTATATGTGAGTGCCAGTTTTGTTGATAACAATCAATAAGCCACTGTTTAAATTCATACAAAAACAGTTTTTCATTTTCCACCCCTTGCATCAACCAAATTATGCCAAAACCGTTTTCGGTTAAAGCTCTTTTGATATCTGATGCCCAATTATGATGTCCTGTTTCATGTTGTCTAAGGAGCACTTCGTACGCCTGTTTACATATACGAGCTACTGGTAACCGGGTTAGTTTTAGCCAGTATCTCAGACATTTAACATAGGTTCTTATAAGTAACGGGTATCTACCTGATTCACCGTACGACATTTTATTTGAAGAGTGTAAAGATATATTTAAACATCTCTTAATGAGCATAAGTGTGAACATTTTCCATATGTTTGTTTTCCTTTAATCCCCAAATTTCAGCGCCATACGTCAGCATCGGTTCAATCTGAGAATCAAATAATTTCCAAAACAAAATAATATCAGTGGATCCAAGTCTTCTCAAAGCACGAAGAATTTCAATTACCCCTTTTTCCCTTTCCGGGCTGTTTCTGACCATCCTGGTGTCAAACTTAATTTTGTGGTGAAAATCATGCCCAAGTATTTATATTGGTTTGTAACTCTGACCTTATCTTTACCGTACCACCATACTTCGTTTGCAGATAGATACCCTCCTTTGCGGAAAACGATTATGTTAGTTTTGT
>CM065720.1:17631445-17638945 GCA_033310375.1 Conus canariensis
TCGTAAGAAATAAACTGGCCATTGTCAAGCAAAAAATGAGCAATGCAATATATGCCCTTGTTGATCCATGCTTTTCCCGAAATAGTCTTTTTCCCAACTTGTATTCTGTTTGTATAGAAGACTGGTTCCGCAAGGAGTTCATATGAAGTCTTACAGTTAACTTTGTAGAAAAAATGTTTGTACGCTATAAATACCTCTGTCCAAAATACATTTGATTTACAGAAGGAAGAAAGTATTTCTGGTCCATATTTCTCAATATCGCTTAAAAGTGGAAAGTTAGATGTTGTAATAGTTTTCCATTTGTGGTGTGTAGTCTGAACTTTTTTCAGCCACGTCAATTTTAGGGAAGAAGCAAACGTTTTTAATTCTGGTAGTCCAAGACCACCGTTTTGAATACTTTTGTGAGCAGTTTTTCTATTTATTTTGTCTGGCTTTTTATTCCACACAAATTTGTAACAGTAATTTTGTAAAGTCTGAAAGAAAGTGTCAGGTGGGTTAGGTAGTAATATCCACAAATGGATGAGTTTTGATAAAATAAGCGATTTTAAAACTGCCACTCTGCCCAAAGGAGTTAGTTGCCTTCTCACCCAAATCTTGAACAAATGTTTCACGTCCGCTAATTTTTCAGAATAATTAATATCTGCACAGTTTTGCAAATCGTTGGTAAACCAGATTCCAAGAATTTTGAATTTTTGTGGGTTCCACTCCATACCTAAATGGTCCATGTAACGAACAGCAGAATTTTTACAGCTCCCCAACCAAACAGCGCTAGTTTTTCCAGGATTCATATATAACCCCAATATTCGACCAAACATTTCCAGTACGTTTATACATGTTTCAAATGATTTTATGTCGCCTGCTAAAAGAAATTCCGTGTTATCTGCATACTGAGAAAGCTTATGTTCGACTGTATCTATAACTATTCCACGTATGTTTACATTTTCCCGAATCATTAATGCTAGAATTTCAACACATAATAGGAATAAATATGGCGATAGTGGATCACCTTGTCTGCATCCGCAGTCTATCTTAAACCAACTAGAAACTTGACCATTAACAAGGACACATGAGTTGATATTTTTATAGAATGTTTCAATCCATTTGCAGAAGCCCTGTTGAAATCCAAACGCTTTCAATACTTTAAACATAAAATCCCAGCTCACTGAATCGAATGCTTTCTCAAAGTCAATGTTTAATAAAAGCCCTGGTAAGTTGTGTTCTTCTAAATAAGCAATTGTGTCGTAAATGAGCCTAATGTTATCCCCTATGTATCTATTCTTAACAAAACCAGTTTGATCCTCATTGATGAGACCAGCTAACACATTTTTTAAACGGTTGGCTATACACGATGACCCTATTTTATATACAACATTTAACAACGAGATTGGTCTCCAGTTCTTCACAAAGTGTCTTGGTTTATCTCCCTTTGGTATACAAACAATTAGTCCCTGTCTTTGAACACAAGAAAGTTCCCCCCTTCTAAATCCGGCATTTAAAGCTCTGACAACAAAAACCCCTATTCTGCTCCAAAAACACTTAAAAAATTCTGTTGTGAAACCATCAGTGCCAGGACTTTTGTTGTTTTTCATGTTCTTTAATGGTATGCATGTCTCCTCCAGTGTGATTTCGCCATCTAATTTATTTGCTTCGTCACGGTCTAAATGTGGAATATTTGCAATGAGTTCATCCAAATCACAGTCGTCAACTTCACATTTTTTGTACAGTGATTCATAAAATCCTTGAACCTCATGAAGAATCTCTGTTTGGTCATTTAGAATATTGCCATGGTTATCAATTAATCTAGTCATACTCTTACTTATAAAATGTCTTTTTTCTAGGTTACAGAAATAGTTCGTCACTTTTTCCCCTTCAGCTATCCACCTAGCCCTCGATCTTAAAAGTACCCCTTCTATTCTTTTCTCTCGAATAACCTTTAGCCTTTCCTTCTTTAACTCTAAAGCTTTGATCTCTTCTTCGTCTTTTGTCTCTTTTCTTTCAAGCCGTTGTATATCTTGCTGTATGTTACGTTCCTCTTCATTCGTGGTTTTCTTCTTCATAGTTGCGTATGAAATAGTTTTGGACCTAAGCTTCATCAGTAAAAAATCTAGAAATAAGTCATCAGAAATTGTAAACTGTAATTCGGTCAGAGGAATCGTGTGTACTGCTTCTCTTGCATATGGGCTTAAGCATATTCTTGTTTGACATTCTCAATTTCTTTGTTAATTTCGTCCAGATAGTCCTTGTCCTTTAATAATGACGAGTTAAATTTCCAAAAAGTATTACTCTTAATTTTTTTTACCAAACCGTAACCTTAACACAATCATGGAGTGGTCTGTTCTATACCCACATTCAATGTCTACATCATCGACAAAGGAAACAACGTGATCTGATATGAGAAAAAAATCCAACCGCGCTTGTTGGAAAGGATTATTTCTTCTCCAGGTATATCTGTGACAATCCTGATTTAAGTCCCTCCAAATATCATTTAATTCTAAATCGTTTATCATGTTGTCTACTGCTTCTCTCGCTTTGGGATTATTAACCCTTTTATAATTACAGTAATCTCTTGCGGGATCCAAAACTAAGTTGAAGTCTCCTCCAATTACGACTTTACTTAACCTAAATTACTAATTTGTTGATTTAAGGTAATGTAAAATTCTGGGTCATCTCTGTTTGGTCCATATACATTTACAAACAAAAAATCGTGTTGTTTAATTTCTGCTAAGACCATGAGGCTATTCCCATCATCGCCCTTGTGAACATTTTTAATTTTAGTTTCAAAGTTGTTATTGAAAAGTATTGCCACACCTCTTGCATTAGAAGCATGACTAGAGAAATATCCTAGGTATCCCCATTCAGATTGTATATAGCGTTCCATTTTTTCATTTTTTGTTCATATGTCATAGTAAGATACCTCTTCGTTTTTCGTTTATTTCTTATGTTGTGTTGTATTCAATCGTTAGTTGATCGCTTCGGATTCCGATTATATTTCGTTTATTTTTTCCTTTCTAAATCCCTTTTTTTCAGTATATTGTAAAACAATGGATGAATGTGTGTGTGTGTGTGTGTGTGTGTGTGTGTGTGTGTGTGTGTGTGTGTGGTGTGTGATGTGTGTGTGTGTGTGTGTGTGTGTGTGTGTGTGTGTGAAAGCGCGTGTGTGTGCCTGTATTTGTGCGTGCGTGCGTGTGTGTGTGTGTGTGTGTGGGGGGGGGGGGGTATGTATGTGTGCGTGTGTGTGCGTGCGTGCGTGCGTGCGTGCGTGTGTGTGGTGTGTGTGTGGAGGGGGGAGGTATGTATGTGTGCGTGTGTGTGCGTGCGTGCGTGTGTGTGTGTGTGGTGTGTGTGTGTGTGTGTGTGTGTGTGTGTGTGTGTGTGTGTGTGTGGTCATATCAGCGTTCTGTCTGTACATTCTTATTTACTTGAGACGGCAAGTGCCAATCGACTTTGAACACAGCCCCTGACAGGCTTGATGTCACAATGCAATGTCAATCACAAAATATCAAGAGCAATTAAACAGGGGTAGCATTAGCCGACTCCTTCCTCATTTCCACGTGTCCATCCTATTTTTTGAGTTACCCGTGTTTACAATAATTATGCACGATAGATTACCCATCACACCTTCATAACCAGAGTGATCCTGAACCCTGCACACCTCCTCCCCATGCCCCATGTGAACTGATAGTGAATGGATGTAAGAAAGTCAATGAAGCTATTTGGTGACCATCAGTCCTGCACTAGGCGACACCTGTAAGTCTCAGCATTCCAGAGCACTTTCAACTTCTCCGGTAACTTGACTCCAGGAGGTCAGCTTGCTTTAAGTGCAGCTTTTCAATGCTCTAGGTGTGCAGCCATTTATCTAGGTAACCTGCTTTCAGTAGCTGGTTCTTCTCTCTGTCTGACCGATTAACTCACCATTTGACAGACAAACGATGCAGTCCTCGATCTATCTTTGTTCGTAAGTTCATCTAACCCATCACCTCTTGTTCTCTTCCGTACAAAAGCTCGTTTCTGTGATGTAGATATTTCCATTTCGAAAAGCGCTCAAGGCAGTTTAGATGCCCCGATAGAGGTCGTTCCCTGCTCTCTTTTCAGGAGGCCGGCGGCCACGCGCCTGCATGTTGAGGAAAGGGAAATGGGTGTTTCTCATCTGAAACCCTGTGCAACCTGCAATATTCCTGGCTGGTGGGTCTGTATCTAAACTAGGCTTTCATAGGATCACGTTGTGATGTAGTAAACAAGAGAGAGAGAGAGAGAGAGAGAGAGAGAGAGAGAGAGAGAGAGAGAGAGAGAGAAACATTTCTTATTTTCGACGAAAGTGGATAAGCATATACATACTTTTTTCATCCAGCCCTAGCCCTGCACAGGGACTATACTACTGCAAAAAAAAAAAAAAGAAGAAAAATCATTAAAAATTAATTGAAAGAAAAGACAAGTACTAACAACAAAACCTAACACCATCATAAATTAAAGGATATGAAAAATGTATATATTAGAAAGAACAAAAACAAGTTACAGATTCACTTTTATATTGAACAGAGAAAAATGTGTAGTATTCGATACTAAATGCACTGTCAATTTAATCGAGAAGTAATTCTAAAGAAATAAGGGTAAGGCTATATACATAGGAGAGAGAGAGAGAGAGAGAGAGAGAGAGAGAGTTGTGCAACTTTCGATAGAACACTGATACAGATATTCAAGCGCTAAACGAGAAATGAAAGTGGGCTCTTAAGGAGATTGCCAAAGGGAAAACGACAGCAAATGGGTTAGTGGGTGAAGGTGGGATGGGAAAATTGGACGAGTGCAGAGGAGCGCTGAATTTGACGCAAAAACAAAATGTGTTCAACCTGATGGTGGTTATCCTGACCTACGTCACGCTTTCACTTCAACCCACCTTTTGTTTCTTTTGTTTTTTTGTCTTTAAGAACGGTCTATGGCCATACTAGTGCTATCATTATTATCATTTTTTTTTTTGTTAGCGACGATATGTGTATTTTTTTCTTCCCACCAATGTACAATGTCAGACGAAATCTTGTTTTTTTCCTTTTTTTTAACAGTGTTTTTTTTTCAGTTTGTTTGTTTTGTTTTGTTTTGTCCCCCTTTGTTTTTGTGGTTGGTGTTGTCGTTGTTGTTGTTTTCCACCGGATCCGTTTGTAATGTCCGTCTTTTCTTTTCTAACTTTCTGGGTATCTCTGGATCTTGAAACATCCACTGTCAAAACTGAAAGTACTGGCTTCTTCTGTTAGCTGCATTGCCATGGTTACTTGCCATAAAAAATTGTAAGTAAATAGATAAGTAAGGAATATATATATATGTATTTTATATATATATATATAGAAGAGAGAGAGAGAGAGAGAGAGAGAGAGAGAGAGAGAGATGAATTAAGAGTGGTGTAATTATGTTGATGATGCTGCCGCTGCTGCTGCTGCTGCTGCTGCTGAGGATGATGATGGCGACGACGACGACGACGACGATGTCGTTGTTGATAATGATGATGATGATGATGATGATGATGAGTCTTCTTAAATTCAGATTGTGGATCTTACTCTTTTCTTTATTTCTAATATATATTTTTAATGCCATGTCTGCACGCGTAAAATTGCAATTAGATATATCATTTTCAAACGTTGTCTCTTGTTCTTTTGCTGTTTTTGATAAAGAGTAATGAAGAATTCAATAGTACACAACAAACGGGAAAACATGTAAAGTGTATACAGCCGGGACATGAATAGAAGCAACTTGTCAAACATTCTTATGAGTGCATAAGTTCGTCGACAACGAATTAAATCTCTCTCTCTCTCTCTCTCTCTCTCTCCTCTCTCCTCTCTCTCTCTCTCTCTCTCTCCAGACTAGCCACTTACTCCTATTGAAAGACTTGCTTATTAAGAGGAAGAATTCTTTTACCTAGCTTGTGGCCATAGCCATCACCAGAACCCCTCTTTCACATCACACAGAATGAGAGACGAAGGGCAAAAGGATGTTCATCGATTCCACTGAGTCCAACACTGTCCTGCAAAAAAAAACTGCTGGCCTGGTTGCAAAGCAAGAAAAGCTCATGTGCAATTCTTCAGAACAACACCCATACACGACTCTGTCCTTGGCGGAAATAGACTGTCCGCTGATGGTGACAGGTAAAATTGAACTACATTGTTCATGTGAGGAATAGATGAGAAATCCAATTAGGCATGCATTCAATAAGACTTTCGAAAAAAATTACAATGATCCAAGATAATAAGCATTCAGACGGATGTGTTGGAATATTTGTTCATTTATGTACCTATTATCTGTTTATTTATCTATTTATTTATCATTTATTTATTTATCTATTTATGACATTTTTAAAAGCAACAGATCAAAGATGTGACTGAACTGTAATGTCTAACATTGACTGGAAGGGAGATTCATATGTCTTCTTCTTCTTCTTCTTCTTCTTCTTCTTCTTCCCCCTTGTGGGCTAACTTCAAGGCGGTGACAGCCCTGATATGGCCATTTGCCGTTTGCTGGGCAATAGAGCAACATTACTATTACAATTACCATTACCATTACCATTACCTCCTCCTCCTCCTCCTTCTTCTTCTTCTTCTTTTTCTTCTTCTTCGTCTTCTTCTTCTTCTTCTCTTCTTTTCTTCTTCGTCTCCTCTTCCTCCTAATCTTCTTCTTCTTCTTCTTCTTCTTCTTCTTCTTCTTCTTCTTCTTCTTCTTCTTCTCTTCTTCGTCTTCATATTCTGCTGTCCCCCTTCTCCTCCTGTATCCTTTGCTACTTTCTTTTTTTTTTCCTTTATTCTTCTAAAACATCTGTTGTTATTTCTTCTCTTTTCGTTGCTTGCTGTTGGGAGTGACAAATATCTTTTAATGTTGGAAACAGTGTTCCTGTCTGTGAAACACTGCCAGCATGGTCATTCTTTCTTCTTTTTTTTTTTTTTTTTTTTTTTTTGGGGGGGGGGGGGGACCTCCACTATTTCGCCTTCTGATATCTATTTTCCGGTAAAGGCAATTGTTTTTACCCGGCGATTTATTTCAACTTGATATATTTTGGTCTGCTTTGATATGGTAGAGTTTTTAAGATATCGTCATACCCTGTCAGTTTCCCCACACGCGTAGTTTTCCACTATTTGTGTTAAGTTTTGTTTGACGTTCACCCCTTTTTTTTAAAGATATCTTTTTATTCCTTTATTCAGACTATTTCTTTTTTGTTTTATTCCGTTATCCTTTCTGTCAGTTTGTCCTCTAGGGAAAACCCCCCAGCTTAGAATAGGAAGTGATCAGTGGCAGAAACGAGATGAAAAGGAAATGTATGCTTTTTTGTCGACGTTCCTTACATAAACTTGTAATGAAATCAATGTCTGTGTCCATGTCACCTGCTAGTGTTTTCGAATACAATTTACACACCTCAGGCTCAGATCTTCTGGAGACGAACATGGTAACCTAGTTGTTGGTTGTTTGAATTCTAACAATCTCCTGATTTGCCTGCAGAGTACTGTCCGGGTATGCACATATTGAAAA
>CM065720.1:17643945-17656445 GCA_033310375.1 Conus canariensis
TAATGGCTATAACATGACATTGCTCATCATTCATATTACTAGGTGAAGTAGAACTGCATGGAATGTGAAGATGGCTGGAAACAAAGCGTGATCAATACAACACATGATGATAAGGTGCTGATGGGGTGATCGATAGATGAGGATCTCAATCATCCAGTCTACCCCGGCAATAAATCGATCATAATGCAAGGATCTTAAACTAAACATAAGTGAATAGAAATAGATCGGAACTCGGAATGGAACTTGAGTCGTATTACTGTGTCACAGATAGACGCGGCGTAACGATACGGCTCACACAAACGGAATACATAGTGTGATCGATTAGTTAAAACCTGAATAATAATATGATCGAAGTGTTATGTGAAATAAATGAGTGTATCTACCTCAGCGCAACCCTTGCTTGCCAAACACTGGTGACGATCAAGTGACGGTCATCGGGTGAATGACCCAATACCCCGTTGCTGGCTCACACGATCTCGCCCCCTTGTGTCTTGGCGTTCAAGCGCTGGGTGGCCTCTACCAGAACTTGCTCTCGTAGGGGTGGTGACTTCTTTCCTCTTCAAACACGCTGCTTCTTCAACCGCAATCTTCCCCTTGTCCTGTCTGCCTCCTTCTTCTTGCTCTCCTGGGTTTGTCCGTTATGAAATCATTCCACCGTCCACTCAATGGTTGGCTTATATTTCATACAACACTTGATAGATTAAATTACAGAACAATTACTGGATCATTTTGCTTAACAACAGTTCTCGGTAATGCCATCTCTATCCTTACTGTTTTATTTACATTGCTATGTGTCTTTTGTTCCACCAGTATTGAACATCAGAAAAGCCTTGTATGATTCTTGTTCATTGGTGTGCACTTATTTTCATCAAACTCGTTGATTATGTCCCTCTTTTCTGTCTAAGGTTTTTCAGTGTGTTTGCTTCTTCAGACAACCAGCATTAAAACGGAAGGTATGTCCCTTTCAATTTGTTGCAATGCCATGAATACTTTTCATACGGTAGCATTTTGGATTTGTGAAATAGATAAATACAAAAAATGATAAGTAAATTTTTTAAAAATGGATCCAAGCTTAATTTACTTTATAAACAAATGAATGAATAAATTGAAAATAAACAAATAAATGAAAAACACATAAATGGATGAATTAAATAATCAATCAATCCTTCAATCAAGAAAAATAGCAAGATGATGATGATGATGATGATGACGAAGATCATGATGATGATGATGATGATGATGATGATGGTGCTATGCTGCTGCTGCTGCTGATGATGATCATGATAATGATGATGATGATGAAGATGATGATGATGACGATGATAATAATGGTGATTATCTTAAATTCTCTCTCTCTCTCTCTCTCTCTCTCTCTCTCTCTCTCTCTCTCTCTCTCTCTTTCTCTCTCTCTCTCTTCGCTTTTTTCCTTGCTGCTGCTTTATTGACTTGCGTATTTTCCATGTGCTTTTTGCTCTCATTGTTTTCCAGGTCCTGATGAAAAAAACATGTACGATTTGCTTAACTTAGTACCCTGGGAAAATAAAAGTCCTCTCTCTCTCTCTGTGTCTCTCTCTCCCTCTCCCTCCCCCCCTCTCTCTCTCTCTCTCTCTCCTCTCTCTCTCTTTATTAGTTCTTGTTCCGTTGTTTTTTGTCTGTGTTACATGGCAGCGTATTTGGAAGTTCCATTAACTATATCATTTTGAAAAGTTGTCTCTGACTTGTTTTGTTGTTTTTCAAATATTAACAATTAAAACTGTGTACACACAAGAGAGAGAGAGAGAGAGAGAGAGAGAGAGAGAGAGAGAGACAGACAGACAGACAGACAGGCAGACAGACAGACAGACAGACAGACCATCGTACCTTCAAACAACGGGCTTGTGCCCTACATATCTTCGCCTCATGGCCAATGTTAACGTTCAATGGAAGGACGCCAGCAGTCATCCAACTCATTTGGTGATCATCAGTTCTGTCCCAGCCGACGCGTGTCAGTCTTAACATCTGAAGGGAGTTGAAACTTGTCTCCTAAATAGACTCCAGGAGGCCAGCTTGTTTACATTCATCCTCTTCAACTCTTATGTTTGTTGTTTGGGTTTTTTTTTTGTCCAGACGACTCTTCTTTAGTATCGGGTAGTCCTCACCTAGTAATGCTTGACTCATCGTTTGGCAGGGAAACTAGACGTGCTCAGTGTATCTTTACATTTCATTGCATGGAACTCATCACCATATCTCTCTATCCTTGTTACAAGAACTTGATTCTCTGACGTCAAAAGCTCTACATTACAAAAGCGCTCGAGGCAGTTTAGATGACGTGATAGAGGAAGCTCCCTACTGTCTTTTTAGATGCTGAAATAGAATATCGGCCACGCGCATGGATCTCGAGGAAAAGGGAAGTGGATGTTCCTCATCCGAAAACACTTGCAACTTTGTATACTCATGGCCGGTGGGTCTATATCTATCATGGGCTGCTATGAGATCATATTGTCATGTAGTAAACAAGAGAGAGAGAGAGAGAGAGAGAGAGAGAGAGAGAGAGTGAGAGAGAGAGAGGGGATTGGGGTGTGTGTGTGTGTGTGTGTGTGTGTGTGTGTGTGTGTGTGTGTGTGTCTAACTAAAGACCATCCAAAGTGGAAGTATTAGCTCATTCAGCCTTTGGCCAGAACTAGTGCCAGAATTCTCTCTCGGAACTAGCACTTAAGAGGCGGAGGGCAAACGGAAGTTAATCGATCCCACTGAGCTCCAAGACTGACCTTCAGAAACAGCCCGCCTGGTTCCACAGGAAGGAGACTCTCAGCCTGCCTGTGCTACACAGTGCAGCACCCAGACAAGGCCCCTTACCCAGGAATGAACCGATTCTTCGCAATGGGGCCGGGGTACACAGCACTGATCATCGTAGATCGGAGGGAAGAAGCAGACATGTTCCTTTCTTTCTTTCTTTCGCGTTCCTGGCCATGCTAGATCCTCAATCCAGTTAGTAAGACGATGTCTACAGTCCGCCGCAAAGACCCCACATCTTCTCCTGGACCTCAACCGGACTGGGCCACGTCTGGCATCTCAAGGCTTCAAAGGAGGGGCAGGACCTTAAGATGTGGGTGGGAGTTTGGGAGCCTGTGCTACAATGGCACTGGTCAGTATGAGAGAGTCTGAGACGCGTGAGATGAGAGAGGAGCCGACAGTGTCCTGTTCGCAGCCTGAAGATGGTAACCTGAGCTACTACGTCAAGTTGGTGGAGCATGCATTTAAGTAGCCACCACTTCCACCACACGCCATCCTTTTGCTGGTTAACCTTGGGGCATGGGCACGGGTAAAGTCAGTCTTTCACTGGTTCGGAGGAAGCGAATTAATAATGAATATTAAGATCACTGCTGTTACCATTAATAACAATAATTATAGTCCTTGATTACAAACTGAGCACAGAGCCAAACACATTTAGTTTCATGACCATCTGCCAAAGCAGGAAAATTGTGTTCGGTCCTTTCATTGAAGCAAATTTTAAGACCGATTCCTAGTGAGTCCGCCAAAAACAAGGACAAGCAGGTTAGAAGTTGTCATAACTTGTTTGTGCATGTTTTAGGTGGACTTACCACGAATCATTCGAAATTATTTCAGTGTCCACCTGTAATCACCTCACTATGAAACTAACTTCATTGAAGGTTGGGTGGATTGAATCCAAAATTAAGTATGTAGAAGATTACAGATAGAAATGGTATTTTAGTTGTCGGCATTGTGTTCGAAAAAGTACCTAATTGTATGGTTTGATTATAAGCATAATCAATTTAAACAAAAGTAGTGAAAGAGCGAAAATTCCCCTTCATCTTTCTTCCAATGGGTAAAGAGGATGAGGCGAGTGATGGTTGGTTGTGCTCAAGAAATGTTGTCTGAAGGAAGCTTGATCCTGCACAAAAGAAAATACGCGCAATGTACACAAATGATCTATAGTTTTGACAATTTTACTCAACCAGTACACGCACACACACACACACACACACACACACACACACACACACACACACACACACACACACACACTCTCTCTCTCTCTCTCTCTCTCTCTCACACACACACACACACACACACACACACACACACACACACACAACACACACACACACACACGCACGCACGCACACGCACACACAGAGACACAATCTCTCTCTCTCTCTCTCTCTCTCTCTCTCTCTCTCTCTCTCTCTCTCTCTCTCTCTCTCTCTGTTGATACTAGTATGATTTTTAAACGACAAGACAAAATGTTAGAGATAGAAAATTCCATTTTCGGAAAGTGATTCAAAATAAGAACTGTTGACGATGATGATGGTGATGATAATGACAATGATGATGATGATGATGATGATGATGATGATGATAATGATAATGATGATGATGATAACGAAAATGCAGAGTACAGCCATGATAAAGGCTGTATTTACAAACATTTTCTTTAAAAAAAAAAAAAAAAACCCGAACTTATGCTTACTAGCTACAAATCATAAAGTGATCTTTGCAGTCAGATTTATTCAAAAACAAAAGAAAGAAAAGAAAAGAAAAAAAAGAGGGAACATACTTTCAAATTTCCATTGATCTATTAATAATTCTTATTCCTGACAAACAATCAAAATAGTCACCGCTACTAACTACATGCTGACGTTGTGAGCCTTGCACACCTCTAGCTTATGCTGCAGGCCAGTTTCTGGAAGTTGAGGGATGCTGGCGGCAAACTCATTTTCCGACCATCGATTTTGTCTCAGACAACACACAAGTCAGTCTGGCAATCTCCAGGCCATCCAGACTTTTTTCTGGTAATCTGACCCTTGAGGTTAGTTTGTTTAAACCCAGCTTTTTCCCCCCGCCCACTGCCGAGTTCTATTTTTCCAAAACGACTCGTCCTCAGTTTGAGGCTGTCCAGTGAGCGTGGCGGCCAAATCAATGTTTCGTAGACCAATGAACTAATCGCAGTTTTATCTTGGGTCTTCATTACATTGTCTCTATGTGCTGTTTTCGTTCTTCCCGCTTGACCCAGCTTCAGTCATAAAAATCAGCTACTCCAAAACGGCTTCAGGCGATTTAGCAACACAGAGGCAGCAGCTTCCCGTTTTTTGTTTCCAAATTTGGAATAGAATCCTAGCTACTTTCATGCGTGAACATTTCCTTAAAAAAAACAACAACAACAACAGAATTTTATGTTGTTCCACTGAATTGCAGCTGGCTTGGAACAAGACTGGAACTATTCTTGGCTGAGAGGTCTGTTTGGTTCCTGTGTTGAGCAATAGGGAGTTGCTGTGTTGAGAGAGAGAGAGAGAGAGAGAGAGAGAGAGAGAGAGAGAGAGAGAGAGAGAGAGAGAGAGAGAGACGGCATTTTTGTGCATTCTTCCAAGAAACTGATGGGAAAATCAGTTACTGATCGGACAGTAAAACGTGACAACTGGAGAGCCGCAGGTTATAAAACCGCAGCGTGACCGAGCGAGGTGCTTCAATGATATAACTTTCAACTGATAATTGTTATCCTATCATTCCTTCTTTCCCCTTCCCTTCGTTTTGGCGACTTTGTTTTTAATTGTTGCTGTTCGTATTTGCCTCTTCCCACAAAACGTCCTCTTTCAGCAAAATCCCATATTTGTCAGTCCTCTTACTGGTTTTTGTTTGTTTGTTTGTTTGTTTGTTGTTGTTTGTTTTTCCCGTGGATCTAGCCAATGACGTTTTCTTGTACTATTGTGTTTTGGAAAAAAAATGTTAAGGCTTTTATAGTCAAGGGAATAGTACCCACTTCTTTATAGTAGAATAAGCTTTGAATATCTGAACGTGATTAGTTTTCGGGACAACTGATTTCTACGTGGAAGCTTGTGTGTGTGTGTGTGTGTGTGTGTGTGTGTGTGTGTGTGTGTGTGTGTGTGTGTGTGTGTGCTATATTGCAAACAAAATCTCTGTAGACTGTTGTGTCTTGAATCTTCTCTCACGAGAAAACCTATACAACTGTATACACTGTATAACACTACTTCCCTGCTTTCATTTTGACATGATATTATGTCTTGTTCTCATTTTGTTCTCCTTGAATCACGCAACTACTTCTACTCAAAGCTAGAATATCTATCTCCCCCGGAGAGATTATGGCTAAAGACTGAAAATATAACAAGAAACTGAACATTGCTTATGGATGGGGGTAAAAAAAAGGTTATGAAAATATTTAACATTACTAGCTCAGAATAGCATACCCATAAGGAATCCACCACTAAAATATGAAAAGCACAGTACCATTCAAACCGCAAAGAATTATCATCAACGCATTCAGCTTGCAGACTTTGTAGGAAGAATGATGGAACTAATTTCCCTCTGATCTGCACAACTCCTCTCTCTCTCTCTCTCTCTCTCTCTCTCTCTCTCTCTCTCTCTCTCTCTCTCTCTCCAGACTGAGCCAGTTACTCCCATTTCAAGACGGGCTGAAGTGGATGAATTAGCCACGCTGCCTAAGGCCAGAACTACTGCCAGAACGCTTCTGAAAACACCACAGTATAGGGGGGGGGGGGGGGGGGGGGGCGAAAAGAATGTTTATCGATTCCAGCAAGGTTTAAGACTGGCGTGCAGAAAGTGCCAGCCTGACTGACTGCAAAGAAAGGAGAGCCCTTATACTGCAACAACCGCACACGGTTCTGGCCTGGGCAGGAACAGACTGCTCGGGTTTGGTGACAGGCGAATTGGATGGTGTCCATCGTATGAACAAGGAGGCAAGGATTCCATTAGCCAACAAAAGCAACTCGTTCCACAACACAGAGTTTATAATGATTGTTTGGCATTTATTTACTGGACTTTCTGTCCATTTCCGGTTGTTGCTGTTGTTGTTTGTTGTTGTTGTTGTTGTTGTTCTTCTTCTTCTTCTTCTTCTTCTTCTATTCTTCTTCTTCTTCTTCTTCTTCTGCTTCTTCTCATTATCATTACTATTCCTTCTTCTCCTCCTCCTACTCCTCCTCCTCCTTCTATTAGGAAAAGCAAAAGATTGCCTACCAATGTGAACAGCATGCCTTCAAAATGATAGTTGACATCCTGACCTTCATCCCTTCACTTGTCTGGGGCCATCTGCTTTTCTTCTCCTCAGTGTCTAGCGGTTTTCCCAAGCAACTCGCCTTCAAAACCCCGCTTGTCCTATCTGAACGCTTGACTGACCCACCATTCAGCAGACAAACAACACCACTCTTTATTCCATTCTTACTCTTCATTTCATCGCTCACATCCCCTCTTCGTTCTATCCTTGGTACAAGAACTGGCGGCTCCGTGATGGAAATGTCTCCATTCTAAAAGTGCCTGAGGCACTATAGATAACACAATGATGGCAGTTCCCTTTCTTCTCGGACTCTGAAATAGAAAGTCGGCCATGCACGTGCATTTCGAGGAAAAGGGAAATGGTTGGTCCTTATCTGAAACCCTGTGCAACTTGGAATATGTGTGGCTGGCGGGTCTGTTTCTCTCTTGGGTTGTTATAGGATCATGCTCTCGTGTAGTGCACAAGAGAGAGAGAGAGAGAGAGAGAGAGAGAGAGAGAGAGAGAGAGCGTATCCCTGGTAAGTGTTTGTGCAACTTTTAACGGAATGCTGATGTGGATGATCACTCACAGAGTGAAAACTGACTTAGGGCGCCTGGTTAGTTCAAGGAAAGTGGTAAAAGCAATACATGAGAGAGAAGGTGAGGTTGGAGAGAAAGAGAGAGAGAGAGAGAGTGCGCGCGCGCGCGCGCGCGCGCGCGCGTGTGTGTGTGTGTGTATGTGCCTCTGTGTGCGTTTGCGTGTGTGATCTTTGTGCATACACAAAGTACTCCGACGATGATCATTGTCCTGACCTTCCTGCACTTTTCATTCCATTGTCTTTTCGAGAGTCATCTGTCAGCTGTTGGCACCAACCTGGTCCTATATTTTAACTACCTTAACCACAAAAATATATCACATTAATCTCTTTTTTCTAAGACTGGTTTATTTTCTTCCCAACCAATTCTGAGTGCGAAATGGAAATCTTGTGTTTTGGGTTGTTGGGTTGGACGGTGGGTTGGACGGTTTCCACGGCAATTGTTCTTATAGAAAACCCTTTGAATCTTTGAATCTTCAGTTTCTAAAATTATTTACTTCGTAAGACAGCCAACATTAAATCAAAGATACCTCTGTTCTTAAATTAGGTGTTCTGCTAAGAACACATGGCAGACTATGGCGAGTGTGAAGGCGGATAATGATTCTGACGATGAGGATTATAACGACTGAGTTCGAATCATGGCTGATACTTCTCTTGCTCTTGATGACTTCTTTCTTATGGAATCATGGCAGTGTTTTCACCAGTATTTCATTGTATGCCCTATTCATAAAAACTGGTGTAGTTAATGCTGTTGTTGAATTTCCTTCTTCAATGAACATTTATAGACAAAGTACAAGAAACAGATCAATGAGCTGTATGCAGCTAAGGCATTGACAAATTAATGAGAAGAGGAAAATAACGAATCACTTCCGTCCATTAAACCCGCAAACATTGGAAAGAGAAGTTTGAGATTTGTTTGTCACTAAACGGATCCTCCACAAATCCCCTCCGCACCTCAATCCCACACAAAGTATTCTCTCTCTCTCTCTCCTCTCTCTCTCTCTCTCTCTCTCTCTCTCTCTCTCTCTCTCTCTCTCTCTCCATTCACTCAGTCTAGACTGAACCAATTGCTCAGATATAAAGACGTGTTGAAGGAAAAGAATTATCCCACATAGCCTGAGGCCAGTACCACAATCAGGACAGTTCTGAAAGCACTACAATATGGGAGGGAGCGGGGGGGGGGGGGGGGGGGGGGGCGAAATGGGGTGTTTACTGATTCCAGCGGGGTTTCAGACTGGCGTGCAGAAACTGACAATCTGATTGTAAATCTTATACTCCAGAACATCTCCCACACAATTCGTGTGTTGGAAAGACCAGACTGACTGGATCTAGTGATGGGCAAACTGGACAATGTCGACGTTGAGTAAGGATGAAGGGAGTCAATTACCCATTCATCCACCAAGCTGCTTCTACCACAACACAAATTCAGAATGGTTAGTGTTTGGATGGAGAGGTGTATGAGGGGAGTGAAGAAGTTGATCTCCCGTTTTGGGTTTTTGAGTGTTAAGGTGGAGGGGTGTTGAGAAACAAAGGGATGGGGGTGTTCTGTTTCCCTTCCTTTGGCAGTATTTTGCACATAACAAACTGAAAACTGAGTGAAACATATTACCTTGAGGGACGGTTGTTGAGGAACATTAAGAAATCCACCATGCTACACATCATCAGCCATACTACTGGATGCATCATGGATGATACTCAAGATAAGCTATGAAGTAGATGCGAGCTTCTAACCATTTACGGCCCGTGTTGCTTGAAAACCTAAAAGAACCATATATTTGGAGGGAAAAATGATAAAATACATAATGCGGGAACTCAAATGGCTAGGATCTTCTCACAAAGAAGAAAAAAGAAGTGGAGAAGGCATAAAGGGATAAGGAAGAGGAATAAAAGGGGGGGAATGCTTTTCTAGCCGTCTTTGATGTCTTTATCCTGACTGTGAAGTAAACTAAGAAGTGCCTAACAATGAAGGGAACGCGCAGTGAACAAGACTTCAAGGAATAAGGTACCAGTGCCTACACTTACCTATTGTATCACCTGTTCATTAACTGTCCTTGCAGCTTCACAGATCAGCCTCCGGTATCGATCTGCCCCTGTCCACAGCTCCCTGAGCACCATTGGTTTCACAGCGCGTTCATGTTTGCCTAACTCCCACCCCCTTCCCCAGCGAACTGCAATATTTTGACTTTCCAATACTAACAACATTTTGGCCTAGGAAAGTTAAGAGTAGATCCATCGTTAGTAGATGCAAAGAATAATCACTGCAACATTTACAATATTTAGGCCATATGAAAAGATATGGTGTTTTACTATTCAGAAAACCATTGTACCTTCGGCCTCCGAAGCTAACAGCACTTTAGCTCTCAGAAATAAACAAGATTTTTGGCCCCCGAATTTGTCAGTAAATTAGCCCGAGAAAGTGACAATTACTTCACTTAAAGGTGCTAGTAGTCAGTCGCTCAGAATTCAACAATATACTGATCGTCATAAGTGCATATTGTTCTGGCCTTTAGATATGTTAATCCCCAGAAACTGTATAGATTAGCTAAGACACGTTTATGTTGGGATCTAGTTACACTTCAGCTCCTGGATATAATGAAATCCATCTCCGAAGATGATGATATTTAAGTTCTCGGAAAAAAAAAAAACATTTTTACTTTAAGAAGTTAAATGTGCCCTTGTCCTCAGCGGTTAACAGTGCTTTTGTCTTCAGAAGGCAGTTATTTCGTCATCATTCTTTAAAAACAAGATTTCAATGAAATCATATCACACTGGTCCACCCTTTATATGCACTGAAAATTGTGTGAGATATTCATTGTTTATTGGATGGTAATTACTATGCCCATACGCCATGATGGCATGAATTATAGACACTGCTACAATAGCTATGGGGTACACACATTGAAAAGAGCAAAAGAGAGATCATCTGTCAGGCACAACAGTGGCGTGCATTCCAGGAGCTTCCCGGGTCATGTGGACGATCCAAGGAAATGAGCTGACACTCCCAGGAGACAGCGGCCATGTATCAGAATCCTCACTTTCCCACTAACACCATCTGCTGGACGCCACCGTTTTTCCCCTAACCCGCCTTCCACTTCCAATTCGTCACGTGACACAGGGAAATGGGTCTGTCTCAGCTAGGGGGCGTTGGGGTCAGGATGAACAGGGCGGGTCAGGGCTGGGGTCTCCTGGCAGGCGAGTCTCAATGGCGGCACTGGTGAGTGTTGAAATGGATGATGGTCATTTTTCTGCTGGTGACCCCTGCAACCTTCATCCTCGTTCATGCCTTAGCTGACCCCCCATTTCCCCTGCCCTAGTTAGGGGTGCCTGATTCATCAGCGATTTATCTCACAACATGATCGCCTGTGAAAACAAATGCTGTAGCTGTTAGTTAGCTAGCTGACGAACTGGTTATTCCTGTGTTTCCAATATGTTTTACTGTTATTAATTAAAAAAGATCAGTACATGTCATTTGATATATTGTATTTCACTGGGAATACTTGCCACGGAGCTTCTTGTATTACTATGAATGCATTCTAAACAGTCTTGTAAAGTGTTTTCATTACTAGGTTTTCAAGCCATAAAAGTCGGTAGGTAGTTCGAACCCATGACAATACCTCTTGCAGGAAAAAAATAAATCTTCTGTTTTCATCTGTTATAAGAAGTGTTGACAATGCTTCGTGCATCTCAAGACATAGGGTCGCGAAGTTCAAATGAGTCCGCAACTTTGTGTACTGTAGAGGAAATAATTCCGACTACTTGCTAACACAGCCCACTATGTATCAGATTGCATCCGACAGCCCACATCAACGCAAATGCTCGCCAACCTACAACACCTTGACTTCCTTCTGCTGCTCCAGTCTAGACGTGTCACATGACGCATACATAACGGTTCTTGGGATTGACAAGTGATGCTCGAGAGTCTGGGAGAATGGTTGCGGGTTGCCGTTGTCAGCCAGTCTTACCAACATTAGTGCTATTGACAGAAGAAAGTTAGCAGCCAATCTATTGTTTGATAAAGAAATCTTTACCCCTCTTCTCTCTCTCTCTCTCTCTCTCTCTCTCTCTCTCTCTCTCTCTCTCTCTCTCTCTCTCTGCTTGTTGGGACCTGAATCTCTGATCAAACAGGGTGGAACTGTGCGTTAATTAAAAAGCTTCAGCACGTGCAGATCTCCCCAATACAGAGCAACCGGCCTTGACAAATGACCTGTTCTGCTTGGTGTGCACACGCCCTCGCCCCCCCCCTCCCTCCCCCCTCCCTCCCCCTTCGTCCCACAGCCCGTGGCTCTGCTCAGCCAGGGTCAGAGGGTTCAAAGCTTCTGGAGGTCACTATCTTGAAGACTGCACAGCGCAGCCCTTCTTTGAACACGCTTGACTCCCTCTCTAGATCCTCCCTCTTGACTCCCTCTCTAGATCCTCCCTCTTGACTCCCTCTCTAGATCCTCCCTCAAGATAAAGAAGCAAGGTTTAAGCATTGGACAACTCCTACCTCGATCCTACAGCTAAGCACTGGACCGGAATTGCCTCGGGCAGAACACGGTCAACGCAAATGGTGATACCTGCTACATCTGAGGTACTGGAACATTAACATTGCGATGAATATCGCCTTTGATGTCACTAGAACATGAACGTAGTGACAGCTGTCAGCTGCAATATTATCCAGGCATCAACATCACGACAGCAGTTGGCTCTCTGTATCTGTGTGTGTGTGTGTGTGTGTGTGTGTGTGTGTGTGTGTGTGTGTGTGTGTGTGTGTGTGTGTGCGCACGTGTGTGTGTGTGTGTGTGTCTCTCTCTCTCTCTCTCTCTCTCTCTCTCTCTCTCTCTCTCTCTCTCAGACAGACAGCCAGTGACAGAGTCAGAGAGATACAAAGCAGAAAAACAGGAGAAAAGTCCTCAATGC
>CM065720.1:17661445-17673945 GCA_033310375.1 Conus canariensis
TATGGCCAGCCAAACTGCACAGAACAGTTAGGAAATTTTGACATTTGTCACATAGTGCAACCAGTCAACCTGCACGAAACGCTTTGCACCTTGTCGCCGAATTACAACATAAAAACTTAGAGAGAGAGAGAGAGGGGGGGGGGGGGGGGGGAGGAGAGAGAGGAGAGAGAGGTATACAAAAACAATTGACAGTCAGTGGGCAGGTACACACAGAAAAAAGGGAAACAAAACGTTTTTACCATGCATAGACTTTCACTTGCCAGTCACCTGCACATAAACAATGGGACACAACATGTTCACCACACAAAAGACTATTGATTATATAGTTGACAGCTACACAGAGACGAATGAATTGTCAAAAACGCGTTCACCCCCATAAAGACTTGTATTTTAACGTTATTAGCATCCAAGGAACCTGACAGTCTTCAAACAAGGATTTTTTGCCCTTCCAGTGTTTACGCCTGTCCATTTAAAGTCTCCATCTTAACACTACCTTCATTTCCGCCTCTCAACAAACATTTCTTTCCTTGGGCGTTTTCTCGACGATGCTGATGACTTACAGTTTTGCCTAGAGCAATAGGTCTCCTTGACGTGTGAAAATCTATTACCAGTCACGTCACACAGGGTGGGTGAACATTGTAAAATCAGAGACCAATCCTCTGTCACATTCATTATCTGTTGGACGGGTGAACATTGTAAAATCAGAGACCAATCCTCTGTCACATTCATTATCTGTTGGACATGATTAAGCAATCAGGAGTGAAGGGTAAGTCATCAAAACGACACTATGTGCATATATCTAACCCTCTCTGTGGTGCTGAGAGCCAACCTGCTGAGAGAACCTAACGTCACATGAGCCTTCATATCTGCCTTCAAAAGGGATTGCGATAGTTCCCTTATGCAGCTAGTGAAGAGTTTTCATATCTGTAACATATTTTCTTAATTTCATGTTCCCAGTTTCTCCATCTTCAAATTCACCCCCCCCCCCCCTCCCTCCTTAAGTCCAAATCTTTGCCAAGTCATTACTATGAAGATAGTTCAGTTGTTGGCCTGCGCTTGTTTTTCCCCCACTATTAGATTGTTCGTCTATGTATTTGTCTGACTTTATTCAAGTTTAAAAGGCTGTGCCAGTCTTGAATAAAAGTTACTGTGTGTTATGTTTTCTTATGGGAGCAAACAATACCCAACTTGTTTACTGTTTGTGTCACATGAGCCGTTAGAGGAAAGGAATGGATTTGGGTAGTTGTCATGTGTCGTCCATGGCATCACGTAGATTGATACAAGGATGTGTGTGTATGTGTGCGTGCGTGCGTGCGTGCGTGCGTGCGGTGCGTGCGTGCGTGCGTACGTGTGTGTGTGTGTGTTGTGTGTGTGTGTGTGAGAGAGAGAGAAGAGAGAGGGGAGAATGGGAGACAGACAGACAGTCAGTCAGCAGACAGACAGACAGACAGACACAGGCAGACAGACAGACAGACAGACAGCTAGACAAACAAAGAAAAAGAGAGACAGCATGTCGTCAGCCTAAAGGGTTTCACAGTAATCAGATAAAGTGGCCCTCGTCTGATGAGACAGCCAGACTACAACATCATTTCCGGACTGCGTCAAATTGCCCACAGCTCCCTGATCGACCTCACCTCCCCCCCCCCCCCCCCGCCCTCCCCCTCCCCCACCCACCCACA
The DNA here is from genome assembly GCA_033310375.1 of Conus canariensis. Classification (NCBI taxonomy): domain Eukaryota; kingdom Metazoa; phylum Mollusca; class Gastropoda; order Neogastropoda; family Conidae; genus Conus; species Conus canariensis. The sequence continues at coordinate 17,663,125 of CM065720.1, forward strand.
CACACCTCCCCCCCATCCCTCTCAACAGATTGCCTCCCTCTCCAACATCCGGTCTTATGGTACCACGTGATGCATCCAGGAGAATTCTAGAGATGGACAAAAAGTGTTGGGGAGCCTGGGAAAAAAACGGCCTTGACACCCCTGGCCAATCAGACTTAACGACGTTAGTGCTATTGACTGGAGAAATCAGTGGCCAAGCCTCATGGTTTTTCCCCAATGACTGCTTTGTGTCAAACTCGTCTCTCAGGTTTTCAGTCTCTTATTTTGTCTGTCCTGTCTGTCTGTCTGTCTGTTCTGTCCATCACTCTCTCCCTCCCTCCCTGTCTCCCTCCTCTCGCTCTCTCTCTCTCACTCTCTGTCTGTCTGTCTGTCTGTCTGTCTGTCTGTCTCTCTCTCTCTCTCTCTCTCTTCGCTCTCTCGTCCTCTTCTCTCTCTCTCCTCTCATATGAATGTTTTTGGGTCTCTGTCTCACTCTATTTTCTTTGTTTGTCTGTCTGTCTCTTTCTTTCTCTCCTCTCTCTCTCTCTCTCTCTCTCTCTCTCTCTCTTTGTGTGTGTGTGTGTGTGTGTGTGTGTAGTGTGTGTGTACGTGTGTCTGTCTGTCTGTCTGTCTGTCTCTCTCTCTCTCTCTCTCTCTCTCTCTCTCTCTCTCTCTCTCTCGCACTCTGTCTCTTTCTCTCCCCCTCTCTCTCTCTCTCTCTCTGAATTTATCAAGAACCGCATCTTAGATTAAACAGAGCGGTACTGTGATTTCCTTAATTAGCTTCGACATGGTCAGGTCTCTCTAATACAGAACAATTACCTCTGGGAAATGGCTTGTTCCGCTTCGTTGGCAGAACTTCTTGTGTTCCATCTCCAGCAGCAGTCCGTGATCTCACTTAGCCAGCGTAAGAATATTCAAAGCTTTGAGGGGATGAGGGATGGAGGAAGGGCGCGTGGGGGGGGGGGGGGGGGAGGAGGCAAAGAGGGGCGAGGGTTATCTTCGCGAAGATTTGTTGAATTTTTCATAGAACGACTCTAACGGATTGCTCTGTATAGTGTAAAACGAAAGTGTACATCCTATTTCCTTATAGCAATTTCTTGTAATGCTCCTGGTATGCTCTTCACTGACTGTTGTGGCAATCCTCTGGATTTTGTTTTTTTTGCCCTCTTGGTGGTGAGAACACCGCAGAATGAGGTGTTAGATGGCCATATAAACCAAGAATGAAGCAATACTACCGAAAGTGTTCCACTGATGAGTCCCGAGAGGACGAAAGCCGACTAAAACGTAGTCGATACAAATGGTTCTGTTTTCAAGACAAACCTTTTTTGGATTCTGTACGGTTTTTTTTTTGTTAATGGTTTCATGTGCATGCTTTTATGTCTCCTTTCTCTAGTCCCAGTTTATACACCTAGTTTGGTCAACTCATTGTTTCAATGGCGGGGAAAAAAACAACTTCCGTTGCGCTCGTTTTAATCTCTCTCTCTCTCTCTCTCTCTCTCTCTCTCTCTCTCTCTCTTCTCTCTTTCTCTCTCTCTCTCTCTCTCTCTCTCTCAAACACACACACACACACGCACATATTGCAGGCAGACACACGAGAGAGAGAGAGAGAGAGAAGAGAGAGAGAGAGAGAGAGAGAGAGAGAGAGAGAGAGAGGAGAGAGAGAGAGAGAGAGATTGTTAAAGACTACCACGAGAACTGAACAAAACCGAAGAGAGGCTGAAGGATTTTGATTGCAGGATAGATTAAATTCATTACATATACACATAAAAACACAACGTAGCTACAATCGATATTTGCAAAAATACAGGGATGACCAAGAAGTGTGTTTGATAGTGTCTCATGTGGATTGGGGATGATAAGAAAGACACGAAGAACATAACTTGGAACACACAGCCACCCTGTTGTCAGGGAAGTACGTTGCAGGACCACCAACAACCTTTCCAAGAACACATTAAGCCCCACAGATCATTTGCTTAAGAAGAATGCAGTTCCTGTGTCAAGAGCAGAATTGGTTAAATAGAAATCGAAATTTTACGACTTCCGTGAATATTTCATTAGTCGGGTGATTCCCGGAGACTTCCCCTTTTCTATTTGGTCCCCAGAGCAGTAGCGGGCCTGCCTGATTTCCTTGGACCATCCCTATTCTAATGGTTCCATGTCATTGTGGATGTCTGTGACTCAGAACAGTCGGACTTGATGGCTATGTCAACATGATTGGAATTAATATCACCAGCAAACAGCTGGACAGAGAGTGTGGGGGAGGAAACCTGGATTGACAAGACAAAAGCGTATAAAACGTACTGGGTTTTGCACACACACACACACCCCGCACACACACACACACAACAAAGAGAGAGAGAGAGAGAGAGAGAGGGGAGAGAGAGAGAGAGAGAGAGAGAGAGAGAGGAGAGCATTTCAGGCGGGCTAGTGGTTCAACATTCTAAACGCAAAAGTGAAATGAGATTCAGCTCGACGTTGTGGTCCCTTTTTTTTCGCATTTTATCCTATCCGGTGGTGCATTCAGCTGAACGGAAAGGTCACTGAAGACTGGACAATCCGACAGAATAATGAAAGCAGGAACAGTGACGTTTGAACCCAGTAACTTCCCAGTCTTCAGTCTGAAACAATAACCACAGCGTCACAATGATATGTGTCTTCCCTTAAATCCTGTGAACGCTTGAGTCTGGGGTTAGATGATGCTGGATATAAAAAGGAAGAGTTGATTTGTGTTTATAATAGTTTAACATTACACATGATAAAAAAAAGTTAAACCCAGCCATATGAAAAAAGCAAACGCACCCATCAAGAAACAGCCATTAACAAAGAAACAACTCTTTTGAATTTGATATAACATCTGGAGTTGATCAAATATCCATTATGCACTTAAGGCATTAGATTTGGAAATCAATAATCACCCCCCCCCAACACACACACACACACACACACACACACACACACACACACACACACACACACACACACACACACACACACTTGGCTCCATCAGCTTGTCGCTAAACGAGAAAGAAAGACAAATTGGAGGGGATGAAATAACAAACAAAAACAAAAACACACACACACACGTAATTAAAAAAAAAAAGGGGGTGGGGGGGGGGCAAAAGTGTTTGCCCTAAGCGTCCTTTCGTAATTCGTTGAAATGATTGGTGGGCAAAGTCGTGAAACGTATTCTGATTGGTCCAAATAGCCAGCAACCATTTGTTATCCACCACCAGACCTTTGAAGAAGTACAACGGTGTGGTAAGGGGAGCAATCGAGAGTCAATGGACTGGATTAGTAGGAAAGACAGAAATGGATGGAACCAGGGCAAAGGAAGGCAGGTAAGGCCGGGCAAGAGGTCGGGGTTGTAACGTGACATTCTCTTTTGAAGGCGGTTTACAGTGTTCTCTCTCTCTCTCTCTCTCTCTCTCTCTCTCTCTCTCTCTCTCTCTCTCTCTTCTCTATGAACCAAATGAAAAAAAAACCAACATTTCATTGCCACCTAAAAACAACACAAAAATGCTATTATTGGACAGGTGATTAGCGTACAGCATTCAGCAAAATGATGCCCAATCACTATACGCAGGAGAAACGTGGTCCCTGACATATTTAGAACATGGTATGAACACTGCAGATAAAGAAACATAGATCAGGTGAAACGTGATGTGTCCACACAACCACACGCATCCTCATCAAGTCGTATTACCGGTGCCAGCAGTCCATAGGAAGCCAAACGCATCATGTCTGTGTAAGGCAATCCACTAAAGAACGCGCTGCACTGTTGCTGCTAAGTGACTTCAGTAGCGTTCTGTGCTTTGTGTTCTAATGCAATATATGCGGGCCACTACTTTGTAACTAACGCTAACGCGAACGGTCCTAGTCCTTGTGCCTGACTCAGGAAGCGTCCTCTCTGGAGTCTGAACTTCAGCATGTCTCATGCTAGGGCTAATTTCTTTCTGCCAAAACAGCATCTTTTGTCTATATATGTGTGAAGGTGGGAGAGAGGTTGACACTTGGGTCAAGAGAGCAGGGCAGGAAGGGTCACAGAATCTTGGACATGTGTTTGTGTTCCTTGATTATGTGAATAATGGCTGAAGCATTACAACAATGTGGTCATTAGCATATTCAAAGCACTGTTTAAAAACACTAGATGCATACAATCAGCAGCAGCAGCATTATCATCTCATCATTCATCATCATAGTCGTCGTCGTCCTCGTCGTCATCCTCATTGTAAAATGTTAAATAAAAAAATAAATACAAGAAGAAAAAGGAGCTAAAAAAATGGCCATTATCAACAATCATCAGGTTTGACGAAAATTGATTCCTATTCAAAGGCAATGCAGAACGGAATTAATCGTGCCAAATGATCATGAAGGGCATACTGTATTCTCCAAATGAAACACGTCCTCTAGTTTCTGTTGAAATACTGCTTCATCATACTACAAAATGTCTGTACGGCCAAAGAGGGAAATCAATAATCTGATAAACGCCGGACTAAAGGGACACAGTGCATCTAGCTGGGCATGGGCATGCAACGATCATGTTACTCTAAATGGTAGAACATCATCACCCGCCGCTAGCTGCTCGCCACTGAAGCAGCAGGGAAATCGACTGCTCTGCGTGTTGGCAGGGGGATTACACTCTTCTATAATTCTGCATCCCCACCCCTCTCCTCCGTCTGCCATCACCACTTTAATCATCACCCTCCATCTCTGTGTATTTTTTCTCTTTCCAGCTTTCTGTCCCCCTCCCCTCACACACACGCCCTACTTCTCCATACTTCCCTTTCCGCTGTTCAATCCTGGGTCACTGTCTTCCCTCCCCACTCTTTGTCTCCTTCCCTACTGCCCTCCGACCCTCCCTCCCTCCCTTCCTTCGTGGTCATCCATCTTTAGCTGGCAAGTAGCTCCTGGGGGACTTTTGCAAGTTGTGCATGGCACTCTCGCATCAAACGAAAGCATATCAACACTGGGGGAAGCCAATGAGGCTGTCTTATTTGGATTTGTCCAAGTCTGGTGCTCTAAGTATAAAAGCCGTCAGAAAAAAATTCCAGTAGTCCGCTGCATGGTGAGAAATGTACCCTGCAGAAATGCCTGCAGTCAATATCCCGGTTGAGCATTGCACCATTATGTACTTTGTATAAAAGACTGCAGACAACGTTTCAGCAGTTTGGTGCACCGCAAGTATCTGTACCCTTTATATGTAAATCTATATTTATCTCTTTACCTATATCTGTATCCATGCGTCTGCATATGTATTTATGCTTCTCTCTGTGTATCTCTCTATGTAACTACATCTATGCGTATGTATGTGTATATGTATGTGTGTATATATGTACGCATATCTATCTATATTCATGTATTTATTTATTTCTCTGTGTGTGTGTGTGTGTGTGTGTGTGTGTGTGTGTGTGTGTGTTTGTGTGGTGTGTGTGTGTGTGTGCGTGCGTGCGTGCGTGCGTGCGTGGTGGTGTGTGTGTGTGTGTGTGTGTGTGTGTGTGTGTGTGTGTGTGTGTGTGTGTGTAGTTAAGAGTAAAGTAGCCCAGTGCAAATGAATTGTACAATTCGATACTCCAATACTCCGTTTCCCCATAAGAACGTGCACCCTGTATTTAAACTGCAGGTAGCATTCTAGTATTGTGATACATTGTGAGAAAACAGACGTGTCGAATTGGCTGCAGACAATAATTATCGCAGTGGTGCATTGATCTCAGAGAACATGAGCATATGATACTTCCGACGTATTCTAATGGTCCGATGTACCTTGGGAATGTGCACCTGTCTAAAAGACTGCAGACAATATTCCATTATCTAGTGCACCCTAAGAGCATGTAGCTCGTATAATAGGCAGTTGACAATATTCAAATGAATTGGAAGAAAAAAATATTTGAAGTGACTCTGCCCGATAACATGGACAAACAAATAACAGGTCAAAAAATGACGCGTTTCGACCTCTTAGGTCTTCTTGAGGCAAGATAAAGAAAACAGAGAGGACAACGAAACTGAACGACCAATCAGTTATTTTGCCAAATTTGACACAAGATGGATGTTAAATGACACAAACAGCACTGACCATTTCCTGCACAACGAACGACTGGCCTGGCTTGGTTTGCTCTCAAAGGACACTACCGAGCGAAGACAAGGCTATGAGACAACTCATGTACAAATGACTGCTACTGTATCATCACAATAAGCAAACTGACCACTTTGCCGGAATCGGACCTCGACTACCCTTCTACCCCCATCACACACACACACACACACACACACACACACACACACACACACACACACACACACACACATACATACATACATACACATGCGCTCGCGCGCATACATTCCCGCCGTTTCTAGTCCTCCAACAATTCAATCTGTCAATGGTTACTCGAAGGATACATCACGCACTGCGCGTGCTGCACGACTTCATGTTCAAGCGCTTGATACCAAATAAGACATTTTCTGTGAATAACACCACAGCAAACGCACGCCAGCTTATTACCACCACTGTAAAGAGAAGGCAAAAGTACAAATACAAATAGATTTCACGACCTTTGTTCTGAGTCACTGGTTTCAATTTCACCGACCACAAATCATGTCTGAAAAAGGTAGTGGGCGATTGAAATCTCAGTGTCCTCTGACAGTGTTGTACTCAATCACGACAGAAAGAAAGAAGTGCAGGGTGCGCACACGCGCGCGCGCGCTCACACACACACACACACACACACACACACACACACACACACACACACACACACACACACACACACACACAAGTTAAGTCCAGCAGATTATTTGTTTGAGAACAGGGCGATTCTTGCATAAAGAACTCCTTTATTGTGAAATTGTTGCTTTGGAATATAAATTTTATTACTTCTGCGCGTATTTCCTCAGCCGGCTGTTTGCTGGGGATTTTCTTTTCCCATTAAGTCTCCAGAGCAGCAGCAGGCTGGAGCAATTCTCTTGGGTCATTCCTATTCTAATAGGGTGTAGCAGCTCCATGAAGTGTTGGCGTCTGGGACTGAGGATGGTCAGACAGACGGCTGTGTCAATATGATTTGTATCACCATCACCAGAACAGAGCTAGACGGGCGACGATTTTAAAGAAATCATGGTGAGAAAAAAGAAATAGAAAGAACTGAATATTGTCTGCTAAAGAGAAACAAAAAAGGAGAGGAAGGGTATTAAAATAGAACTAGTATGATCCAGAGAGATGAAAGAGGGAGAGAGAGAGAGAGAGAGAGAGAGAGAGAGAGAGAGAGAGAGAGAAAATGCGTGCGTGCGTGTGTGTGTGTGTGTGTGTGTGTGTGTGTGTGTGTGGTGTGTGTGTGTGTGGTTGTGTGGTGTGTGTAAGAGAGATGGAGACAGTGAGAGAGAGAACGATGGAGGAAACCTAGTGATTATAATTGCACTGACACAACCTAGTGATTATAATTACACTGACACAACCTAGTGATTATAATTACACTGACACAACCTAGTGATTATAATTACACTGACACAACAGGTCACATTTAATCCCTTCATTCCCCACCCCATAATCCATTACTCTCCCGTCATCCCCATCACATCCCATTGTCTCACCAACTCCTGCACATCTGAAGAGCAATGTGGGCATTTTCAATGTGTCACTTAGGGTGAAGGATGAAGTGGTAAAGGCACTAAAGTTCTTAAGCAACACCACAACAGGCAGTTCAAGAACATGTTATGTCCATCAGATTATTTGTTTGATAAGAGGGTCATTCCTGTGTAAAGTACTCCTCCAGTGTCAGTGTATTACTCTGGAATGGAAATTTTACGACTTCTGCGCATATGTCATCACCCAGGTGATTGCTGGGGAATTTGGTGTCCCATTTGGTCTCCGGAGCAGAACCAGGCCGGCGCAATTCTCTAGGGTCATTCCTGTTCTAATGGGGTGTGCCAGCTCCATGAAGTGTCGGCGTCTGGGACTGAGGATGGCCAGACTGATGGCTGTGTCAATGTGATTTGTATCACCATCACCAGAACAGAGCTAGATGGGCGACCATTGTAAATACATTATGGTGTGAAAAAACAGATAGAAAAAAAAATGAATATTTTCCGGGAAAGAGATAAAAGAGGAGTGGTATGAAGTCATAAGTAAGATGCAGAGACAAAGAAGAAGAGAGAGAGAGAGAGAGAGAGAGAGAGGAGGAGGAGGAGGAGGAGGAGGAAGAGACAGAGACAAAGCCAGAGAGAGTGAAAGAGAGAGATAGTGTGTGTGTGTGTGTGTGTGTGTGTGTGTGTGTGTGTGTGTGTGTGTGTGTGTGTGTGTGTTTGCATCTGAGAGAAGGAGAAAGACAGAGAGAGAGAGAGAGAGAGAGAGAGAGAGAGAGAGAGAGACAGAGTGCACGCACATGCACGCGCATATATATGTATGAATGTGTGTGTGTGTGTGTTGTGTGTGTGTGTGTGTGTGTGTGTGGTGTGGCGCGCGCGCGCGCACGTGCGTGCGTGCGTGCGTGCGTGTGTGTATGTGTGTGCGTTTGCGTAAGAGACAGACAGACAAACAGATAGACAAACGGACAGACAAACAGACGGGCAGACAGACAGGGAATGAGAGAGAAGCCCAGTCATTGCAGTTACACTGACACAACAGGTCACAACTAATCCCTTTACTCCCCCCCCCCCCCATCACCCATCACCACCACCACCAACCCCATCGCCAACCCCATCGCACCCCATTATCTCCACCACCTGCTCCACATTTCAAGAGAAAAAGGGGACATTATTAACGTGTCGCTTTGTGTGAAGTATGAAGCGGTGCAGGCACAAAATGCACAGTCATTGCAAACGACAGGGAAAGAAAGAGCAGCTCGTAGACCACTGAATTTATGACATCCAGTCAGCATGTCCCGATCCTTAAGCTCCTCTCACACTGACAGCTGGACTCTTGACAGAGCTAGTGAACCAGTTAGTCAAGGTGTCTGTGACCATGGAGACTTACAGAGGGGAAAACAACATTGTCAGTCTGTAGGAAGCCGCTGATATGTAGTCTCTGTAAAGTTTACCAACAGAGTAGATGTTGCATTGCTGGCATTTTAGTGGCTTCAGAGATGCCTGTCCTAATGCAAAGTATTACTGACAATAACGGTCCTCAGTCATGGTACCTGGTTCAGACAGTGCCCTCTCTGGAGTCGATCTCAAGCATGTCCCTCAGCTAGAATTCCCCTGTATGCGTTGACATTGGATTCTTCTTCTCATAGCAAGAGTGAGGGTAGAAGAGGGATATAACTGAGCTCAAAACAGCAGAGTTGGAAGAGCAGCAGAATCTGTCATATTGTGTTCCTTATTTCGTTGAGTGATTACTGATGTATTTGGACAAACTGAGCGCGTACATATTCAGAGCTATATCAAAGTATTTCAGACACACAATAACATCCCTTTTCTTCTGGCAATTCGGCCAAGAATAGTCATAGCTGGTTTATATTGATTGGCATGTTACATTATCCACATGAAACACATGCTCAAGTTTTGCTTTCAACACACTATGAAAGCATCTTGACGAGCCACAGAAGGAAATCAATAATCTGATTAATTACAACGAGACTGAAGGGACGCAGTAAATCAACACAGGCACGGCCATGTAACGAGCATGTCACTCCCAATGGTGCGGCACAGTCACCCGCCGCTTGCCTCTCGGAATATGACAGAGCCGCATGGGTGGCAAGAGATTACACCCTGTACTGGTGAAGCCCCTCCCACCCCTTCTCTCCCTCCACCATGCTCCCAACCACCTTTACTTTGCCCCCTCTCCTTTCCTCTACCTCTCTCCACCCTGCACCCTCTAATGCGCACATCCTCTTCTCCACACCCGTCTTCTACCTATCCAATGCACAGTGACTCATCAACTCCTCCACTCCCAGCCTTTTGCCCTTTCCCTTCTCCTTCCTCCCTCCCTCCACCAAACCCACTACCTCATCCAGTCCCTTTCCTGTCAACCATCTTAACTTGGTGTCTTGATCCTGGGAGAGAGTGGGGGTAGTGGTTCTTTTTTGAGAAATGTTTGGCATTTCTGCATAGCACTTTCGCATCAGACGAAATCAGATCAGAGCATTGATGAAAGGCAGAAAGGATGCCTTGGAGTGGATTTGTCTGAATCTGGTGCAGGTACCATGTGTAAAAGACTGTGGTCAATATTCACAGTTGTATGGTGAGCTGGGAGAACATATACCATGCATAGAAAAGGACTGCAAACGATGTTCCATTAGTTTGGTGGACCATTGGAGTGTGCGCCCTGTGTAAAAGACTGCAGTCAATGTCCCAATAGTCCACCATAAGAGAGTGTCCCTGTATAAATGACTGTGTTCAATATTTCAAGAGTCGATATTCTTTAACTGTGTTATTGTTTCAATCTAATTGTAACAGGACCAATATTTACTGTACAAAACCGTTGATGTCAAGGTCCTGTTCACACACTTCAAGCAAATACTTGTATCGTTCATATCTAGCACACAAACCTCTCTCTCTCTCTCTCTCTCTCTCTCTCTCTCTCTCTCTCTCTCTCTCCTCTCTCTTACCTTATCTCTCTCTCTTACCTCCTATCTTACACTAACACACACACACACACACACACAACACACATACACACATACACACACGTGCACACACACACACACACACACACACACACACACACACACACACACACACACACACACGCACGCATGCTTGCACACATGCATGCACACACATACAACAACACACACACATATACACACACACACACACGTATGCACGCACGCACACACGCACGCATATTCGCGCGCACCTGCACACACACACACACACACACACACACACACACACACCGCGCGCCGCACA
>CM065720.1:17678945-17693945 GCA_033310375.1 Conus canariensis
AGCTCCCTGACTGCTGACTGCCCCCACCCCACCCCCCTTCCCCCGAACAGACCGTCCTCCCTCTCCTCAATCTGGTCTTATGGTGCCACGTGACGCATCCGGGAGAATTCTACAGATCGACAAAAAGCGTTGGGGAGCCTGAAGAAATGGCCTGGACACCCCAGTTCAAACAGAGTTAATGACGTTAGTACTATTGACAGGAGAAATCAGTGGCTACACCTCATGTTTTCACCCCTGATTGCTTTGTATTGACCTCGTTTCCCTTATCATCAGTGTCTGTCCTTGTCTGCCTTTCCATCATCTTGCCTCCGTCTGTCTGCCTGCCTGCTGTCTGTCTGTTTGCCTGTCTGTCTGTCTGTCTGTCTTTCTGTCTGTCTGTCTGCCTGCCTTCCTCTGTCTGTCTGTCTGTTTGCCTGTCTGTATGTCTCTCTGTCTGTCTGTCTGTCTTTCTGTCTGTCTGTCTGTCTGCTGCTTCTGTCTGTCTGTCTGTCTGTCTGTCTGTCTGTCTGTCTGTCTCTCTCTCTCTCCTCTCTCTTCTCTCTTTTCTCTCTCTCTCTCTCTCTCTCTCTCTCTCATTTATAACATTTTTGTGTCCCGGTCCTCATTTTTTTTTTCTTCTCAGTCTGTGTATCTAACTGTCTCTTTCTCTTTTTTCTCTCTGTCTCTCTCTCTCTCTCTCTCTCTCTCTCTCTCTGTCTTTTTTCTCTGTCTCTTTTGTCTCTCTCTGTCTCTCTCTGTCTTCTCTCTGTCTCTCTCTCTCTCTGTCTTTTCCCTTTTCTCTCTCTGTCTCTCTCTGTCTCTCTCTGTCTCTCTCTCTGTCTCTCTCTCTCTCTGTCTCTCTCTCTCTCTCCTCCTCTCTCTTCTCTCTCTCTCTCTCTCTCCTCCACTCCCATATGATCAATCTCTTAATTTGTCTGTCTGTCCATCATCCTGCCTTCATCTGTCTGTCTGCCTGTTTGTCTGCTTGCCTGTACGTATGTCTGTCTTTTTATCTGTCTGTCTGTATGCCTTGCTGCTTTTGTCTGTCTGCTGGTCTGTCTATCTCCCTGCTTGCCTGCCTGCCTGCCTGTCTGTCTCTGTCTGTCTGTCTGTCTTCTGTCTGTCTTCTCTCTCTCTCTCTCTCTCTCTCTCTCTTTGAATTTGTAAAGAACCAAAATCTCAGGTCAATCACATCATTACTGTGTTTTGTTTAATTAGCTTCCACGTGGTCAGCAGGTCTCTTCAATACAGAACAATTACCCCTGGGAAAAGACTTGATCTGCTTTGTGGGCAGAGCTCCTGATGTTCCACCACCAGCCGTTTGTGGCCTTGCTCATCCAGTGTAAGGATGCTCAAAGCTTCAATGGGATGAGGGGTGTAAGGGAAGGAGGGGGAGAGGGGCAGAAGGGGGTGAGGATTTGCTGCACTCCTTCATAGAACCTCTTTGACTCCCTCGTCAGATCATCCAGAAATATAATGAAGCAGGGCACAGGCATTGGACCACTGCCTACACCACCAGCTGAGCATAGGCTGGGAACTGCCTAGGGTAGAACATGAGCGGTGAACCTCGCGACAGCTGTTGGCTCTGGTGTTACTAAAATGCATGGAACTCTTGTGGAAAGTTTGGGAATTGTGCATTATAGCCCAAGAAAAGGCTCGCAACATTCAGGAAAGTTCGAGAATACTTACATACCATAGGCAATCAAACCATACAAACTTCACAACCTACTCGCCAAATTACAACTTAAAAGCCTAGAAAGTTATGAAGAGTAATGAGACAAAAATTTGCGGGAGAGAAAAATAATGAATCGGACATTTATGCATTTATGTGTGCATTCAGGAGACCAACTTAAAATCCTGACAGTCATCTGTAGCTCACAATCAATCGATGGCATACATCCAATATACAATCAGTCCTAAACCTACCATTACACACTACATATGCTCATGTGAACATAGCATTACTACTCATTACAAAAGAGATATACATTTAAGCCTGTCTAAAAGTCACTAAAAGAATACGATCGTCTGATAAGGAATAGGGTTTGTCTTTTGTCCATGGAGATAGGTCTTAGAAACAAACAGAAAAAAAAGAAAGAGATGATGAAAGAAAGAAGGAAAGATCGACAGAACGGAAGGAAGAAAGATCCAGAAAAAAAGAAAGAAAGGAAAGGAAGGAAGGAAGAAAGAAAGGAAGGAAGAATTTTTATAAGCAAAATCAAGTTTTCATGTCCAATCATTGTGAGCATTTGCTGAAGGAATATGAAAAGGAGTGGCCTGAAGGTCAATGAATGGGTTTCAAAGGCAGAGAAACAGAAGACGACAGGTGAACCCCAGAGGACGCGAGACACAGGCGTCTGAGAATGGACACACAATTAGGGACATGTGACGCTGCAGGGAAGTATAGCACAGCGTGTGCAGGACACAGGAAAGTTGTCAAGACAGAACTTACAGTGATACCGGACATAGCACTCACACATAAGCCCCAGTGAGGTTCATGCGATGGAAGAATGCAAGAACGGACAAACAGAGACAAAGACACACATACCATCACGCACACTTGATTTAATGAAAGATAATCAGATTTGGCCCAGTTAGCAAAGCATGACAGAAAGTGACCAGCTGGAAATTCGTGACATGTGGCCCAACTCCAAAGTTTATAGCAGTTCATCTGTAACCCCGGCAGGCAGTCTTGCAGGCATAATTGGGTTATCTGAGCGACTGAACAGAGCTGGGCGAAAAGTGCTTGTGTGTCGTGGTGGTGTTTGGTGGCTCGTACAGAAGGGGTGAGGGAGAGAAGGTTGGTGTGTGGAAAGTGGGGCAGAGGAGGCATTAAGGAAAACATCACCCAGCCGGTCAGGTTCACTTCAGTTTATTGGCAGAGATGGTGATGAAATGACCGAACATGTTTAGGTTAAAGCAAGTGAGGGTGCTTAGTGCACTTTTAGTGAATCCGTCTATCTATTAGTCTGTCTCTGTGTCTGCCTGTCTCTATCTATTTCTTTTCCTGTCATTCTGTCGGCATATTCATTTCTATATGACTGTCCTTAAGTCCTTGACTCATTGTTACACTCGTGAACGCCTCACTGTATTTATCTGTCTCTCTCTGTGTCTCTGTCTCTGTCTCTGTCTCTGTCTCTCTCTCTCTGTATGTGGGTGTGTGTGTGTGTGTGTGTGTGTGTGTGTGTGTGTGGAGAAGAAGAAGAAGAAGAAGACAGACAGACAGACAGACAGACAGACAGGGACACAGAGAGAGAAAGTTTGAACGGTGTGTGTGTGTGTGTGTGTGTGTGTGTGTGTGTGTGTGTGTGTGTGTTGTGTGTGTGCATGTTAGTAGTAGTAGTAGTAGTAGTAGTAGTAGTAGTAGTAGTGTGTTTGCCTGCATATATTACACCCGATTTTTATTTTAAAGAATCCATGATGAGCACTTTGCCCAACACACACACACACACACACACACACACACACACACACACACACACACACACACACACACAGATGCACGCACGCACACACGCACACACGCACGCACGCATGCACGGTACAAACAGGATTGCTGAGGACATAAACCGTTGACACATACTGACCTCCCTTCCATAGTCTGTGGAGCCCGCAGTACAGGCTCGAAGTGTACTTACATGGATTGTTCCATGGAGTGTAAAACGAAATTGTCGACCTTATTTCCTTATAGCAATTTCTTCTAATGCCCCCAGTATGTCGTTCGCTAGCTGCCGTGACAAGACGCTGCATTTTGTAACTGCCCTCTTGGTGGTGAGAATCCCACAGAATTAAGTGATAGCTGGCCACATAAACCAAGCATGGCGGAAAAGAGTCGAACGTGTACACTGATGAGTCCTGAGAGGACAAAAGCCGACTAAGTATAGACAATAAAGCTTTCTTGGTTTCCTTACCTCCTGTCTGAAGTATTTTGTGTCCTGCTTTTATGTCTTCTTCGTCCGGATCTCCTTTCCCCACTCCCCCATGCATAGTCTTTATCATGTTTTGTCAACCCATTGTTTAAATGGCGTAAAATTGTTTATGATGTTAATCGTATTTGTTTGCTAGCCTATGTTTATTCACTTCGTTGTCATTTCAGACTGACTTCCAACTTTCAAACTGCCATCCAACATGGACATATACATGGGCGCACTGCCCTCATAAATGCATGTACAAATGTTTTCTCGCACGCATATCTGAAACCGTGCTCATGCACAAACATTAACAAATGAAAACACAGTCATGCGCACGCACGCACACACACACACACACACACACACACACACACACACACACACACACACACACACACACACACACACACACACACACACACACACACACACACACACACACACACACACACACACACACGCCGCGCGCGCGCGCCACGCACGTACTTGAGCAAGCACACAGGCACCCACACATACTGGTCTCATGCATACATGCACAAATCTTTTCTTGCGTGCATATTTGAAAGCCTGCATATGCACAGATATAAGCATATGAATACACAGTCATTCACACACACACACACACACACACACACACACACACACACACACACACACACACACACCACCGATGCACATTTCTTGTTCGTCTGTCTGTCTTTCTTCACATCGTCAGATGGAAATGTTTGCCGTTATCTTGATCAGTCGTAAGGCGCATCAGAGATTTTGCATGGATGGAATTTACAAGATTCAAAATCATTATGAACTCTCCTTTTTATCACCGTTTTATCGTCCCAACCCTACCTCTCTTTTTTTTCCACGCATCCCTCCTACATTCCACTTCTCGAACCGACACTCACTGAGTCTTTTCTTTTCCCCATCTGCATGCGTCACTAGTTGAGAAATCCGGACTTGGGAGACCCATCCACCCTGTAGGCAATAAAGCGCTCAAGCAGTACCAGCAACAGACAGATCAAGAACAGGTCAAGTCCAGCAGGTTATTTGTTTGAGAATAGGGCGATTCTTGCGTAAAGAACTCCTTAGGTGCGAATTTGTTGCGCTGGAATGGAAATTTTATGACTTCTGCACACATTACATCAGCTGGGTGATCTCTGGGGATTTTGTTTTCTCAATTGGTTCCCAGGCAGTAGCAGGCCGGCGCAATTCTCTAGGGTCATTCCTGTTCTAATGGGGTGTGCCAGCTCCATGAAGTGTCGGCGTCTGGGACTGAGGATGGTGAGACTGATGGCTGTGTCAATGTGATTTGTATTACCATCACCAGGACAGAGCTAGACGGGCGACCATTGTAAAGAAATCATGGTGTGAATAAACAGGGAAAAAAACTAAATATTTTCTGCTAAAGAGAAAAAAGAGAGGAGTGGTATAAAAGTGTAATTAGTAAGAGAAAGACAGAGAGAGGGAGAGAGAGGGGGAGAAGGAGAGAGAGAAACAGAGACAGAGACAGAGAGAGTGAAACAGACAAGAGTGTCAGTGTGTGTCTGTGTTCGTGTGTTTGTGTCAGAGAGAGAGAAGAGAGAGAGAGAGAGAGAGAGAGAGAGAGAGAGAGAGAGAGTGAGAGAGAGAGAGTGATAGAGAGCATGCACATGCATGCGCATGTGTATGTATGAATGCATGTGATATTGTTGTGTGTGTGTGTGTGTGTGTGTGTGTGTGTGTGTGTGTGTGTGTGTGTGTGTGTGTGTGTGTGCACATGTTCAGGAAGAGAAAGAGCAGCTCAGAGACCACTGAATTTACGACAGCCAGTCAGCATGTCCGAATCACACTGACAGCTTGACTCTTGATAGGGCTAGTGAACCAGTTCACAAAAAGGTGTCTGTGACCATGGAGACTTACAGAGGGAAGAACAGTATTGTCAGTCTGTAGGAAGCTACTGATATGTAGTGTCTGTAAAGTTAGCACATAGAGTAGATGCTACACTGCTGGCATTTTAGTGGCGTTCAGAGGTGTATGTCCTAATGCAAAGTTTTGTTGTTGTTTTTTTTGCTGTCCCAACCTCTGCGCCACCTCAGAGGCAGTGCACCCACACCGCTCATTCCGACACCCCGTCCACAGCCACAGCCCGGTCAGGCCCCGCCGCAGCCCCGGCACCGGCAATCCACAGGGAGCAGGCAATGTCAAGTCGTCAAGAGGCAACCCACCAGAGGAGACACTGCACTGCTGCCGAGTCACTTCGGTGGTGTTCAATGGCGCCTGTTCTGATCTAACATACGCAGGACACCACCTAGTAAGCCCCCTACTGACGACAATAATTGCTTAGTCGCGGAGCCGGCGTGAGTGAGCTGTCCCTCCGGAGGGCGCCACCACGTCCGTCCAACGACAGCCCCCATGGACTCGCCGTTACCGGTGACCCCGACGGAACCAAACCAAGGCCACAGACGTGTAGAGGACATCGAAATTGAGGTTACCATGAGAGCAGGGCATGAAGGGCCACAGAATTTGAGACTTTTTTTATGCTGATGGATGAGAATGAGGATGATTACGATGATGCTACGGATTTCCATTTCGGTCTGAGACTACATGACAGGGCTGTACTCTACGCTTCCTTTCATAATATATCCCTGCGTCAACCAGGCCCGAGAGATACAGGCACCTGCAGTGTTGGTCAGGAAATTTGAGCAACACTCTCAGAAACGCATCCATTAAGTGGATGAAACTCGACTGTGTGGTCCCAGTCTTCCCAACTGAGTCCGCAGCAAACTCAACTCTGGGTAGGAGCGGTCGAGGCAGAAAAACCCACATGACTCTGATGGGATTCGAACCCACGACCTCCCAGCCGGGAGTCCGCGACGCTGACCACTTCGCCACGGCGGCTGGTCCTAATGCAAAGTATTACTGACAATGACGGTCCTTAGTCATGGTGCTTGGTTCAGTCAGTGCCCTCTCTGGTGTCGATCTCAAGCACGTCCCTCAGCTGGAATTTCCCTGTATGTGTTGACGTTGGATTCTTCTACTAATAGCATGGGTGAGGGTAGAAGTGGGGTAAGACTGAGATCAAAACAGTTGGAAGGGCTGCAGAATCTGTCATGTTGTGTTCCTTATTTAAGAAAATAATTGCTGATATATTTGAAGAAACTGAGTGCTTATATATTCAGAGCTAATTCAAAGCATTTCAGACAAAGAAACAAAAATCCTTTTGGCAATTCGGACAAGAATAATCATGACTGGTTATATTGATTGGCATGTTACATTCTTTGTATGAAACACATGCTCGTGTCTTGGTTTTAATACACTAGAAAACCATCTTGGCGAGCCACAGAAGGAAATCAATAATCTGATTAATTACAACGAGACTGAAGGGACGCAGTAAATCAACACAGGCACGGGCATGTAACAAGCATGTCACTCCCAATGGTGCGGCACAATCACCTGCCGCTTGCCTCTCGGAATATGACAGAGCCGCATGGGTGCCAAGAGATTACAACCTCTACTGGTGAAGCCCCTCCCACACCTTCTCTCCCTCTACCATGCCCCCATCCACCTTTTCGTCATCCCCTCTCCTTTCCTCTACCTCTCCCCATCCTGCATCCTCTAATGCACATATCCTCTTCTGCACACCCGTCTTCTACCTGTCCAATGCACAGTGACTCATCAACTCCTCCACTCCCAACCTTTTGCCCTTCCCTTCTCCTTTCTCCCTCCCTCCACCAAACCCACCACCCTTTCCAGTCCCTTCCCTGTCAACCATCTTAGCTTGGTGCCTGGATCCTGGGAGAGAGCGGGGTGGGGGGGGGGGTAGTTCTTTTTTGAAAAATGTTTGACATTTCTCCATAATGCTTTCACATTAGACGAAATCAGATCAACCTTGGTGATAGCCAGAGAGAATGACTTGGAGTGGATTTGTCTGAATCTGGTGTCGGTACTGTGTGTAAAAGACTGTGGTCAATATTCCAGTGGTACTGTGTACTGTGAGAACATATATCGTTCATAGAAAAGGACTGCAAACAATATTCCATTAATTTGGTTGACCATGGAAACATGCACCCTGTGTAAAAGACTGCAGTCAATATTCCAATAGTCCACCATAAGAGAGTGTCCCTGTATAAATGACTGCATTCAATATTTCAAGAGTCGTTATTTCTTTCCTCTGTTATTGTATCAACCTACTTGTAATAGGACCAATAGTTATACTATCTACAACCTTTCATGTCAAGGTCCTGTTCACGAAAGCAAATACTTGTATCGTTCATATCTAACACACACACACACACACATGCGCGCGCGCGTGTCTGTCTCTCTCTCTTCTCTCTCTCTCTCTCTCTCTCTCTCTCTCTCTCTCCCTCCTCCTCTCTCTCCCTCACACACACAAAACACACACACACACACACACACACACACACACACACACACACACACACACATAACACACACACACATGTACACCAACGCGCGTGCCTGTGCACACACACACACACACACACACACACACACACACACACACACACACACACACACACACACACACACACACAACTTGGTGGCAAACAGACTTCTTCTGGCTGAAAATCTGCATGTTCTCTAGATATTTTGCCATCATAGGTATCCACACAAATCAACAGAAATAGGTATTACAGAAAGTATCAAAACATGAAAAGAAAAAGAAAGAAAGAAAGAAAGAAATAATGTTGCTGTCATGTGGAAAAGAAAATGCGGGGGTCAGAATTGACTTGGGCTGTTTCCTGCAGAGGGAACAACTACACTGGGGAGGCTTGCTCCACCACACCACTGACGACCCACATGTCAAAGATCCGGCCAAGGAACAACAGCACGTGCAAATAACCAGTGAAGGATCATCACCATTAGCAAGATGACTACTTCGCCTGAATCTAGTCTCAACATCCCTTCATCACCTCCATCACTATCCCACTTACTTCCAACTTCACACACACACACACACACACACACACACACACACACACACACACACACACTTTCCCCGCTACCTTGCACCTCCCCCCTTCACCAACCAATCTGTCAATGGTCACTGGAATTAGACGTCACGCACAACACGTGCTGCAGGCCTCCCAGGTCACGTGCAAACCACTGGGGAAGACAACGAAGGGAGACATCGGCACGTCTGATAATCACCACGGCCGTATTGACCAGGAAAAGGGAGTGAATGCAGAGCAAAGATGTCCAGATTTATCGACCTTTCTCCTGACTTGTTGGTTTTAGTTTCTCTGAACGTAAATCATGTCTGGAGAAGTAGGGACTGATTCAGTTTTCAATGTTCTCTAGCAGTTTTGCGACCAATCATTATACAAAACCATTTAAGTATAGGATGGGGATATCTTGAGTATTTTGTTGATGGCTCTATTTGGATGAAGGGGTATATCAGATAAAAGTGTCAGTAATTGTTGTCCATTGACTGGAGCAAGCTTACTGTTTTTTTTAATTTAAAATTGACGAGTGAGTTGATATAAAGATGAGTTCATAGCATAGGAGTTGTTGTAAAGCCGTGACAGTCAAAGCTAATTTCCTCACTGGTGTTCACATCTAATGTAATCCTGTGTGACAGTTGTGTGAAAATATGCACACCCAAATAATGATATGCACATAAATACGTGATGAATGAGTAAATAAATAGGTAAGTAAGCAAGGAAGGAAGAAACGAACAAAAAAAGGAAGGAAGGCAGGAAGGCAAGCAGGAAGGAAGGAAGGAAGGAAGGATGGATGGAAGGAAGTGAGTTGGTGAGTGAGTGAGTGAATGAGTGAGTGAGTTTGTAAATAAGTACGTAAGTAACTATTTAACTAAATCAGTAAGTATATAAGAAATGTTGTTATTGCAGCTGCCCTTCTATCAGTGGTAGTCAAGCAGTAGCAGCAGTAGGGGAAGAAGCAACTGTATCTGTCATGATCACCGTTACTATGCAGACTTCTAAGTAAGGACCTAGACGTTTTTTATGTCTCTGAAACAGAATGCCACATACAAGTAATGATCCGAATTTGCACTGCATGAGTGATTATGGTAATCACCCAGTATCAAGCAAACAAACAATGCTGCCAAGGTGACTCAATATCTCCTTACTTGTTTGCATTATACTTTGACAACTACGCATCCTGCATTAGCGAAGTTGACAATACCAATAAAAGGCACTTTTCAGGAGAACGAGAACTATGTTCTAAGAAAAAAGAGAATCTCTGCTTACAACCAGATTTGATTCAAATGTCAATATCTAGTCATGGATATAGTAGACTCCATGAATGCCATAAGCCCTTGCATTGACTTACAATAGGTTGAAATTCAAGAATTTGGTTTTCAACTATAGTATCATACTTACGAAAAAAAAAAACACGTAGAACAGACATACGTAAACGAAAACATGACCCTTTGGAGTAATGGTGTTGATTGTTGTCGTCATTCATTGTCAGTGGCAACAGTGGAGTGGTGCAAATGACTGTGCATGGGGTGGTGGGAGGGGGTAAGAAGGAGAAGGCGTGGGTGTGCATACTTTCTCGTCAGTGTGTTCTCGCATGCACATGTGTGTGTGTGTGTGTGTGTGTGTGTGTGTGTGTGTGTGTGTGTGTGTGTGTGTGTGTGCGTTTCTTTTGTCTATCAAACTATCTTCTGTCTTGTGTTTGTGTGCATGTGTGTGTGTGTGTGTGTGTGTGTGTGTGTGTGTGTGTGTGTGTGTGTGTGTGAGAGAGAGAGAGAGAGAGAGAGAGACAGACAGATAGACACACTCACAGACATACTCTTAAACAAACAAATATAAAGAGAAACATCATGTGAGCCCTGGGGGGTATGCGGTAATCAGATAAAGTGGCCCTTGTCTGATCAGAGAGCCAGACAACATCATTTCCAGATTGCGTCCAATAGCCCACAGCTCCACAAGCACTCGCCCCCTACAGCAGAATGACCTCTCGTTCCTGCTCTGGTATCGCCACGTTACACATTCTAGAGAATTCTCGAGGTCAGAGGGAAAAAAATGTGGGAAGCCTGGAAGAAACAGCTTAGACACCCCAGGTCAAACAGTTAATGATGCTAGCGCTATTGACAGGAGAAATCAGTTGCCACACCGCATACTTTTTTGTCTGACTGTTTTGTGTCAGACTCACCTCTCATGTGATCAGCCTGTAAGCATAACTGTCTGGTTGTCTTCTTGCCCCCCCCCTCTCTCTCTCTCTCTCTCTCTCTCTCTCTCTTCTTTATCAGGACTAGCAACTACTGAGATACAGCGATCTTGTGTTTTGCTTAATTAATATCAGCACAGTCGGGTCTCCTCAATACAGAGCAAGCATCCCTGAGAAATGGCTTATTCCACTTTTTGTTAGAACTCCTGGCCTTCTACCTCCTGCAGTCATAATTGCCCTCTGCCAGGGTCAGGCTGTTTGAACTTTCAAAGGGAGGGGGGAAAGGATGGGAGGGTTGTCGTTCTCGCGACCATTGAACTGCTATGACTCTCGATTCAGATCATCCGTGAAGATAAGAAAGTAGGGCACTGGCATTGGCCACACTCTCTGCTCCAGCTGACAGTTGATTGGGAATTGGCTTGGGCTGAATGTGAGCAGTGAAGCTTGCGATAGCTGATGTCATTCAAATGTGCGGGATATTGTAGAAATATTGGGAGCCTTTTATTATAGCTAGCCAAATTGCAAAGAGCATTCAGGAATGTTAGATGTATTGCATAGTACAGCCAATCCACCTGCACCAAAACATTTTGCACCTAGTTACCAAATTACCAGCTAAAAACTCAGAAGAGAGAGAGAGAGAGAGAGAGAGAGAGAGAGAGAGAGACAGACAGACAGACAGACAGACAGACAGACAGAGTACAAAAAAGATTGATAGCCAGTTGGCAGGTACACACAGATAACATGGGAATGAAACGTTTTCACCATGCATAAACTGTTAAGTGCCGGTTATCAGCACGAAGACAGGGGGACACATAACATGTTCATCACAAAACAGATCATTGATAAAGAGTTGACAGGTACACAGAGACGAATACAAGGTCAAAACGTGTTGATCCCGTAAAGATCGTTGTTTGTTCACACTTTTCAGTATTAAAGGAATCTGGTTTTCCTTCCGATGTTTATGCCTGTCCATTCAAAGTCTCCATCTTAAGTACCTTCTGCATTTCATCCTCTCCCAAACCCTTTCTTTCCATGAGGACGTTCTCCACATTCTGAGGCCTTGCAGTGCTGCTCAGAGCAACAGGACTCCTTGATGTTCCTGCTACCAGTCAAGCAACACAAGGTGGGTGAACATCATAAAATCAGTGATCAATCCGCCATCACATCATCTACCTGAGTTGACTGAGCAATCCGAAACGAAGGTAAATCACCAACGTGACATGATATGCATACACTGAAACCCCTCTGGGGTGCTGAGAATCAATCTGCCGACAGGACATAACCTCACATGACCCTTTAGAATAATGGAATGGATTTTTGTTGTTGTCATGCGTTGTCTGTGTCATTATGTAGATTGACACAAGTGTGTGTGTGTGTGTGTGTGTGTGTGTGTGTGTGTGTGTGTGTGTGTAAGAGAGAGAGAAAGAGAGAGAGAGAGAGAGAGAGAGCGAAATAGAGACAGAGAGACAGACAGACAGACAGAGACAGACACCCAAAGAAAAATGAGATAAAGTGGCCTTCGTCTAATGAGAGAGCTGGACCACAACATCATTTCCACACTGCATCAAATTGCCTACACCTCCCTGACCAACAGACCTCCCCCTCCCTCCCCCGACAGATTGTCCTTCCTTTCCTACATCCGTCTTATGGTGCCACGTGACGCACCCAGAGAATTCTGGAGACGGCAAAAAGCGTTGGGAGCCTGGAAGAAACGCCTGACGCCCCAGGTCAATCAGACGTAACGACTTCAAGGCTATTGACAGGAGAAATCAGTGGCCACGCCTCGTGTTTTCCCCCTTCGATTGCTTTGTGTCGAACTCGTATCTCATGTTTTCAGCCTCTTTCTTTGTCTGTCGTCTATCTGCCTTTCTGTCTGTTCTGTCTGCCTGTCTGTCTGTCTGTCTGTCTCTCTGTGTCTGTGTCTGTGTTCTCTGTCTCTGTCTGTCTGTCTGTCTGTCTGTCTGACTCTCTCTGTTCTCTCTCTTCTTTCTCTCTCTCTTCTCTCTCTTTCTCCCTCTCTCTCTCTCATGAATACTGTTGTGTCTGTCTCACTCTGTTTTCTTTCTCTCTGTCTGTCTGTCTGTCTTCTCTCTCTCTCTCTCTCTCTCTCTCTCTCCCTCCTCTCTCTCTCTCTCTCTTCTTCTTCTTCTTCTTCTTCTTCTTTCTTCTCTTCTTCTTCTTCTTCTTCTTCTTCTTCTTCTTTGTACCTGAATTTGTCAACAACCAAATCTGAGGTCAAACAGCGCGTTAATGTGTTTTGTTTAATTAGCTTCGATACGGTCAGCAGGTCTCTTCAATACAGAACAACTACCCCTGGGAAATGGCTTGTTCTGCTTCGCTGGCAGAACTCCTGGCGTTCCACCTCCAGCTGTCCATGGTCTCGCCTGTGTAAGGATGTTCAAAGCTTTGAGGGATAATGCCCACAGGGTGAGCGGGGGGAGATGGGGGGGGGGGAGGGAGTAGGACAGAGGGAGAGGAGGGCAAGGGCATCATCATGAGGATTTGCTGCACTCCTTCATTGAATAGAACCACTCTAACTCCCTCTTGAGATCTTCCAGAAATAGGATGAAGCAGGGCACAGGCATTGGACCACTGCCTACTCCACCAGCTGAGAACTGGCTGGGAAGTGCCAAGGGCAGTAAGTAAGCAGTGAATGTGGTGACAGCTGTTGGCTCTGATGTCATTAAAATTCATGGAACCTTTGTGGAAAAGTTTGGAAACAATGCATTATAGCCCATCCAAACGCTCGGAACATCCATGAAAGTTCGAGAACAATCACTTACCATAGCCAATCAAACCACCCGAAACTTCAAAACCGACTCACCAAAATTACAGTGTGAAAAACTAGATTTTTTAAAGTGTAACAAGACAAGAAAAAATAAGGGGAGAGAAAAATAATTGTTCAGATATTTATATAGTACACATTCAAGAAACCTACTTTACAAGATCATCACAGCCATCCACTGGTTGAAAACCACATATCTGTTGGCATGCACGCAATATACAAACCGTCCTAACTCTACCATCACACACTTCATATAATCATGCGTGTCCAGTATCATTATTCACTACAGAAGAGAGGTATATTTAAACCTGTCCTAAAGTTAGTAAAAAGAATATGATCGTCTGATAAGGAATAGGATTTGTCTTTTCTCCATGGATATAGGTCTTAGAAACAAACAGACAAAGAAAGAAAGAGAGGAAGAAAGAAAGCAAGCAAGAAAGAAAGACCGACAGAAAGAAGGGAAAGAAGAACAAGAAAACAGAAAGAACAGAAAAAAGAAAGAACGCAAAGGAAGGAAGGAAGGAAGGAAGGATATCATCAAAATAAAGCAAAAACAATGTTTCATGTTCACTCTTTGTGAGCATTTGCTGACAGGAATACGTAAAGGAGTGGAGTGAAGGTCAATGAAATGGTCTAAAAGGCAGAGAAACAGTGGACGACAGGTGAACCCCATAGGACGCAAGACACTGGCCTCTGAGAATGGACACACAATTAAGGACATGTGACGCTGCAGGGAAGTATAGCACAGCGTGTGCAGGACACAGGAAAGTTGTCAAGACAGAACTTACAGTGATACTGGACATAGAACTCATACATAAGCCCCAGTGAGGTACATGCGATGGAGAATGGAAGAACGGACAAACAAACAGATAAAAAGACACACATACCGTTAACCAAGTACACTTAGTTCGAAAACGAATTGACTGAGGGCGGAAAACGAAGTCAAATTTAGAAAGAGAGGGTTTTTTGTTCTTCGTTTTCACTGTCCTAAATGTTACTTGTTTTTGCCTGAAAAAGACCACAGAGGTCAAAATGCATTGTGTTTTCTCCTGCCCTTTCTCTGTCTTTGTCCTTGGTGGTAACAAACCACGTACACTTAATTTAATCAAAGATAATCAGATTTGGCCCAGTTAGCGAAGCATGACAGAAAGTGGCCAGCTGGAAATTCGTGACATGTGGCCCAACTCCAAAGTT
>CM065720.1:17698945-17711445 GCA_033310375.1 Conus canariensis
AATAATCTGTATTGCAGCTCCACCAACAGACTATTCAAGAATACATTAATCCCTGCAGATTTTTGGCAATAATCTGCATTGCAGCTCCACCAACAGACTATTCAAGAATACATCAATCCCTGCAGATTTTTGGCAATGATCTGCATTGCAGCTCCACCAACAGACTATTCAAGAATACATTAATCCCTGCAGATTTTTGGCAATAATCTGCATTGCAGCTCCACCAACGGACTATTCAAGAATACATTAATCCCTGCAGATTATGTGTTTAAGAAGAAGGCAGTTTCTTTGTAAGGATTTCCTTTGAGGTTAATTTGTTGTAGAGAAATGGAAATTTCATGACTCCTTTGCGTTGACCGGGTGATTCCTGAGGATTTTTTTTATCTCTATTCGGTCTCCAGAGCACTAGCAGGCGAGCATGATCCTCTTGGGTCATTCCTATACTAATGAAGAGAAGCAGCTCTGTGCTGGTGTCGGCGTCTGTGAGAGAGAACAGTGAGATTCGATGGCTCTGTCAGTACGACTGGAATTATTGTTACCAGCACACAGCTGAACGAAGAGTGTTGTGGAGCAATCGACTGACAAAATAAAACGGGTATAGACCTACAGGGTTCGTGTGTGTGTGTGTGTGTGTGTGTGTGTGTGTGTGTGTGTGTGTGTGTGTGTGTGTGTGTGTATTTAAGAGAGAGAGAGAGAGAGAGAGAGAGAAAGTGGGAGAGAGACAGACAGACAGAGAGACAGATACAGAGAGACAATTACACAGACAGACTGTCAGACAGACAGAAATTCAGAGTGGGCAACAGACAGACAGACAGACAGATACACAGAGAGACAGACGGACAGAGAGAGACGGGGGAGGGGTAGAGGGGAGGGAGGGGCAGTCAGAAACTTAGAGAGAAAAGAACAGCGAGATGCGCGCAGGTTCAAAAACTCCCAAAGAAACGGAGAACTTAACACAAGGAACATGTCTTCTTCAAAATTCCTTAAGTAAGAGAACAGGAAAGAAAAGAAAATTCCTAAGCAGCTCTCTACACATTATTTGCATAATCCCAATATGAATGACTTATCCGTGTATATGTGTGTGTGTGTGTGTGTGTGTGTGTGTGTGTGTGTGTGTGTGTGTGTGTGTGTGTGTGCACGCGCGCGCTTGCGTGCGTACACGAATGTAGGTGTGTGTGTGTGTGTGTGTGCAAGCATACGTGCATATGTGCGTACCTGCGTGCTACGTGCAGTGCGCGTGCGCGCGTGTGCGTGTGTGTGCGTATGTGCGTGTTTGATGATGATGAAAAAACAACAACAAACAAACAAATCGAGAGAGACGCAGCAAAGATCTATCTTTCATAGAGACTGCCAGCTGATGTTGGTCAGGCCAACGGTTCAACATTATCAATGCTTCGGTGAAACAGTATTTAATTCGACGGTGTGGCCTTTGTTTACACTCTGCCCTACCCCGTGGTGCATTCAGCTTCCTGGAAAGGTTGCAGAAGACTGGACAACCGGACAAATATATGAAAGCAAGTACAATTACTAGATCTAGTTGCAAAGTGAGAAGACTGCAAGCGGAAATCTAAACAAATCTTAAATAAATGTTAGCGAACCGCCTAAAAAAAGAAAAAAAAGAAAAAAAAAAGGACAAACGATTCACAAGACAAAACACGAAGCGTTTCGACCTCTTAGGTCTTCTTCAGGCAAGATACAAAACAATTAGGACAACGAAAATGAACGAGCAATCACTTATCTTCAATCACTTCAGGGCAAGATAGGCGTTGATTGAAAACGAGCCAATTACGTTCGAATCCAGCAGCCTCCCAGTCTTCAGTCTGTAACACTAACCACGGCGTCACAATGGCTTATGTCTGTTTTTACATCCTAGGAACTCTTGTGACTTTTGGGTTAGATCATGTTTGATGTGAAAGGGAACAGTTGATCTGTATTTACAACAGTGTAATGTTACACATAATCAAACAGAAAGCAAAATCCAACGACATGACAAAAAGAAAAAAAAAATTCAAACTCACCCATCTAAACACAGGCATTAACAAATAAACAAGTATGTTTTAAAATTTGCTATGACCTCTGGAGTTGATCAAATGTCCATTATTCACTTACTGCATTAGATTAGGAAATCAATATCACCCCCATTTGGCTCCACCGAAGCGTGGTAGCCCCAAGCTTCCCTTTCATAATTCCTTGAAATGATTGGTTAGGTAATGTTGTGAATCGTTTTCTGATTGGTCCAAATAGCCAGCAACCATTTTCTTCTCCACCACTGAAGTTTTGAAGAAGTAGAACTGCGTGAGGGGGAGAGCAATCAGAGAGTCAATGGATTGGGCAAGAAAAGCGAGAAATGGGATGGGAACAGGGCGAAGACAGGCAGGGAAGGCAGGGCGAGATAATTATATGTAACGCAACGGTCTCTTTAGGAGGCGTTCTAAAAGGTCTTGTCTCCTTCCCTCCCTACCTCTCCTGCCCCTCCACACCCCCCCTTCCTCTCTCTCTCTCTCTCTCTCTCTCTCTCTCTCTCTCTGAATAACAAGAACGAGGAGGTACTTTTTTGTCCTGTTTAAATCAAGCTTTTGTGGAATTGGTTATCAGCAAAAAAAAGTCTTTAGCAAATGTGATGCCAAAATCACTCAACTGTGTAACATTCATGTGAATTCTTGGGTGCGCGCGTGTGTGTGCGCATTGTGTAAGGTGGATGGCCGTGGAGGTGAGGGATGGCTGGGAGATCAGTAATATTGGGGTGGGGGTGGGAGTGAGCAAGTGTTTGACACAAGGTAAAGGAGAAGTATCACAATCACCGACCGACCAGCCACATGTACAGTTTACTAATCAAATAAGCTAGCTGCTACCGCCCATGTTTCAGGAAGCCAGCCTGTGGTTTGATGCATATGTTCGTGTTTATGCAGGGTAGGAAGGCGGGGGGTGGGGGGTGGGGGGGGTAGGCAGTAGTCTGTATCACAGTGAGGGGTGCGAAGCAGGGTTTAGAGCTCATGTTTGTTATGGAGGTGGGGGAGGAGGGCGCCGCGAATTGAGAGAGAGAGAGAGAGAGAGAGAGAGAGAGAGAGAGAGAGAGAGAGAGAGAGAGAGCACTATCAGTCATTGGGGATTATAAACCATGGTCTGTCTGGGTAATGCTTTTGCGCTTTTTCTCCTTGTTTCTATAAAGTTCATTCTGTTCATTTTTTTTTCTCCTTCACATTGTTTTTCTTTTCTTTCTTGCTTGCTTTCTTTCTGTTTACTCCTCCATCTCGTCTTTGGTTTCCAAATTAATATTTTTTTGCTCGTATCCTTTTTCATATATTTTTTCTTGTGTGTGAAAACTGATCAGAAACACGACTCGCCTTTGATGTTTCCAAATTTGTTCTCCTGTACTCTCTTCATTTATACTTTCGAGATTTTTAAGTAGATTTCTCCTTTCCTTGCTATTGTTTGCTTCTTTCTTCCTGTTGTTTCCGTTCTTTCTTTATTCCTTCTTTCTTCATTTCTTTCTTTCTTTATTTCCTTCCCCCTTTTTATTCACTTACGTTTCCATTTCTGTCTTTCCTGCTTTATTCAATTTTTATTCGCTTAGTATATTACGACAGATAACATGAAATCTCCCTTGATATTTGAGGAGAGAGAGAGTGTGTGTGTGTGGGTGGGACGGGGGGGGGAGGGGGGTGGGCGGATGGGCGGGGGGGGGGGGGGGGGGCTGATGTTTTTGCTGCTGCTTCTGCTGCTCCTGCCACAGCAGCAGCTGCTGCTGCTGCGTTTGTTTTGTTTTGTTTTGTTGTGTGTGTGTGTGTGTGTGTGTGTGTGTGTGTGTGTGTGTGTGTGTGTTCGTTGTTTTTTGTCAAGAAACGCAAACTTTTTTGTGTGTGTTTCTATGTTTAGCCTTTCATACTGGAACATCATTAGATATCTGCAGTCAACTTCATGACGCTCAACTGGCTGCAGATCATTTTCTTTCTTATGCCCTGGAAGCGATTTGTCGCTTTTCTTCTAGTCAACAATACTTTGTAAACTCTCCAAAAGCTGGTTGTTACCCCTGTCCTCCCATGACATTTTACCCAGAGGCAGACTCAGACGTAGTGAATAAGATGGCATTCTTCAGACCTGGTATATATCCATCTGATCGTGTACTCGTTGACTTGCTGTTTACATGTATGGAAGCTCAAGCAGCTGGTAGATTTTCAGTTATGCACATTTGCCAACACGCCATCCCAACTCTCAAGGTCGCGCCTAGCTCAAGCGCTAAATTTGCTGAGCATTAAGGATTTCAATTTCTCTGAACATTAGGGGCTTGTCTTGTGCATTCGCTGACTTCACAAGGGAGTCGATGTTTTTATATACCGCCTCCTTATCATCATCGAAGCTGATGAGAGAGGATATTAGTACCACTGATAGTGACATGGCGATCGGGGCGAGGGCAAACAGACCTCTATTAATTAAACACTCAAAGATTATCTGTAGAGGCCAGGAAGGCAGCTTTGCTCTCAAACACCACTAACGAACAAAGATAAGGTCATAAGACAACAACATGTACAAATAACCGGTACTGTTTCATTACCATTAGAAAACTGACCGCTTTGCCGGAATCAGACCTTCACTACCCCACCCCCACCCCTATCACCATTACCTCTTACCCATTCACACACACACACACACACACACACACACACACACACACAACACACACACACACGCACACACACACACACACACACCACGACGACACACAAGATGGCGAACACGGTCAAGCACTGAAACGGAAGGCAGCGCTGATTTTTTTTGCAAAATTCATGAATATGACGAGATCGAGGAGGACCAGAGATGGAACAACCGAGTCATCAGCGCTCAGGACACTGATCCTGGGCACCGACAGTCGGTGGGCGGGCGACCCAGTCGGAAAACGCAAGAAAAGTAATACGAGCGACTTCTTCTTCTTCCTCGTTCGCCATCCCGTTAGATGAGCAGCCCGGTGTCCTCGATGAAGGCTGCCATCCGTCGCAGCTCCTCCAGGGTGCCATACAGCTTGGCTTCCACTGCTGTCGGTGTTGGCCAGTACTTTCTCCTGGATGCTGCATACGTCGTACAGACTTGAAGGATGTGGTCAGTTGTCATTGGTCCCTCACTACAAGGGCACTCTCCACTAATTTCATCGTATGGGACCAGGCTGCTTCCAATTCAGTAGTGGGGCGACCATCCCCAACTCGGCGGGTCCCCGGGTGGCAGATAGGGGAATGGCCCTCAGATATGGGGGTTAGCTGCGATATAAGTCAGGCTTGCCTGGCAGAATAAGCAGTCCCGGACCAACTGGCGATGTTCCTATCAGGACGGGGTGGGTCAACAGGTGGCACTGTTGTCCTCACTGAAATACCCCATGTGTCCTATGACGGGCTCATCATGCGGTCAAGAGGTGCGGTATAACCTCTAGCCCCGGGGTGGGATCCCCGGAGAAACAATCCCCCCTGTGCTCACAGGGCAGGACGCACGGGCCATGAGCTAAGGGTGAGGCACCCCGAAAGAAAACTCCAGCTGAAGACGGAGGTATCGGGCCACTGGCGCAGCTTAAACCACGATACCACGCATATACGCTTCCATACGAGCGACGAAGACGGTTTGGTTGCCCACGCAATGGGCCGCGCTACAATGCCCGGAACCAGCAGTCTCTGGAGTTGGATCTGGAACATTACGTCGCAGGAGCCAATCAACGGCTATAAACACGACGGAACGGGGAGAGCGCAAAAATAATTTTAAAATAGTTTAAAAAACCACCACTTTGTCCTAACAGTCTTCTACTGGGTTAAGGTCTCTGTGAGTTGCCGCAACAGGTTACCTACAGGTTTAAAAAACACACAAAGCTGGCTAAAAACCCTACTGCTGTCAAGATGCTAGTAGGCAGGCGATGTTGATCTGCCAAGTGCTGATGTAAATGCACTGACAGAGCCTGCACTGACGATATCCTCCCCCTAAATGATTCCAGTCCATCACTGTCCGCACGAAGAAGGAGTGGGTGTACTGACTTGTGTTACAGACAGGTAGTTTGAAGCCGCGAGTGTTTCTGACCACGCGGTGTTCTGTAACACATCGGGCCTGGCGTGAGTAGAGTTGGTCTGTCTGACCTACATGAAATGGTAGCAGCGCTCTGCACACGAATGTCAAATCTAGAAAAAAATATTCAGCAGCAGAATGAGGTAGTCCGGGCAAATGAGGTTAGGAAGAAAAAAAGCGTCAACAGTTTTGGAACCCAAACAGAGTCCAACAGTATCGTTAAGCCTACCTATGCTGAAGCTCCTGGTTCGGGAGCATCACCACCACATATCGCTCAATCATGTAGGCCTACAATACCACCCAGCAAAAAGGCGATGAAAAAAGGACCCGAAACAACCACCACAGCCAACGAATCTGAAAAAGAACACCAGAAGAAAAAAATCGAATCGGAAACTGTAATGACGTCAAACAAAGCCCCGCTAAAAGACGCAATAAGCCCAGACCTAGTTCTATGGAACAAGAGAAAGCAGATCGAAACCCTGGCCTTGATCCCCCAAGTGTTTTGATTCATCATGACTCGATGACAATAAAGTAAATAGCAGAAGACTGGGCCAGTCCTATGGATTCGATGCAGTGTCTCACATGGCATCTATGATCAAGGATTTGCGGCTGGCCTTTGAATCGTCTCGTCAATCTGCTGACAAAGCCTTTGACGCCGTTTTAGTTCACTGTGCCGTGAATGACTTGAAATCAAAATCTCCGATAGAAAGCAGAAAAGAATTCATAAAATGTGTCAGAGACATCTTAAAAGAACAACCTAGAATGAAAATCATGATCAGCAAAATTTCACCATCTAAAGACTCCCAGCTTAACATCAAGGGGGAACTCTTCAACGCCTTGCTGGCATCAGAGCTGATTGAAGACAACATCTCATTCATCAGCCACACTAACCTTCACGTCAATACCTGGCACTTCCGACACGACCTCCATCCTATTTTACAGAGGGGCTAGTGTTCTCGCCAAGAACATCGGGAGACACATCAGGAGCCTGTTCTGGACAACACCGAAAAAAGTGGCCCGACGCTACCTTTTCCAGCAACACGGCCCCTCCCAGTACCAGCCATTCCTGGAAGACCCACGCTACGATCCTCGCCCCTGGAGGAACATGTTTAGCGCATTTTGTATGGCTGGTGATGGAAAGACTTTGCAGAAATTCAGTGCTGAAAGTTCTGACTGTAGACTAATATCTATTTATTCTCCACTTGTGCCAATTAGTATTGCTGACATACTAACTGAACATCTCTGATTTATCTATTGTCAGTTTCACCATTTAACACACACACACACACACACACACACACACACACACACACACACACACACACGCACGCACACACACACATACACACACACACACGTATGCTGACTTTTCCTGTTCAAATTACCCCAATGGTAGTTGTTTTGCAAGATTTATGTTGACGGACAAAGCTTTCAAGGTATTCCAGTGGAACTGTCGATCCATCGCCACCAGTCATGATCAGTTAATTCAACATCTTGCTGAAGAAAAATACAATGTATTAGTCTTGCAGTCACTAAATGTGCGAAGGAACAAGTTGTCAGAACTAAATAATTATTACTATCCTCCAATCATCCAAAAAGTGGATGCATCGGTTAAAATCTATGTTGCCATTTACGTTCATGAAGGTGAGAAATTCATTCAACGTGTCAGTCCTGTTCCACCAGACAACCCAGGTTCATATTCATGTGCAGTTAAAGTTCAAGTAAACCCTAACATAATATTAACTATTGTATCTGTTTACTTACCACAAGGACCTAACGATATTAATACTGAATGGTTACGTTCCTTGCAGCCAGATAAAAAAAAAAATGATAACTGGCGATTTCAACACTCATTCGCCGTTTTGGGAAAAAGGCTGCCAGTCAATATCAAGCAATCGTTTTCTTGAGAATAAAGTTCATTCATCACTTTATCTTTTCAATGATGGGAGAATAACACACATTCCCGATAATCCAAAGCATCAACTAAGTGCAACAGACCTGACCTTAATAACTCCAGATCTAGCGCCCTTATGTGATTGGAATACTCTCGATGATACACTGAACAGCGACCACATACCTATAATAACTGAATTTGAAACCTTAAGTCCTGAACCAACGGATATGACTCAGGAAAAATTACCAAAATATAACTATAAGTTTGCAAACTGGAACAAATTTACACATTTTTACGAGCATTTTACATAGACTCCAATGATTTAAATACCCAAGATGTTGATAAAATATATGATCGGATTCAAAATGCGTTACTGTCTGCAGCCAAGCAGTCAATTCCGAAGTTCAAATCTGTGAACTCAGAAAAGCATGCGGGTAATGTGTGGTGGAACAAGACTTGTGAAGAGGCAAAAAAAGAGAAGAATATGAAACTGAGAGAGTACTTACGATGTAAAGGGCCTGGGCATGCTGAAAAAACACCTTGAGAAGAAAAAAGCAAAAAAAGTTTTAATAGAATAATAGCACAAGTTAAACGAAAATACTGGTCTTCCTTTTGTAAAAATGAGATTTCAAACCATAAAGATTTACAAAAGGTGTGGGAAAAATTAAAAACGATGAAGAATGGAATTCGTTTACCTCAATGCCCCATTAAACTCGACATCTCAAATTTTCCATCAAGTTATTAAAAAGCTGAAGCGTTTGTTTCTTTATTTGCTAAAAACAGTTGTATGGAGAGTTTATCAACACAAAGCACATTACATAGAGAGCAAGAGAGAAAAAAGCTAACTATAGCAAACCGGACCCTATTCATAACAACTATCTAAACACCCCCGTAACACTTCAAGAAGTTAAGGAATGCCTCTCTAACATAGATAACAAGAAAACATCGGTAGGTCTAGATGGCATTTCCAATGAAATGTTGTGCCACCTGCCACCAAATGTTACATATTTACTTCATTTTTATATTGAAAAATGTTGGAATGATGGCAAAATACTTTCAGTATGGAAACAGTTTGTTATCGTTCCAATTCATAAACATGGGAAGCCTCGCTCAAATATTAGTAGTTATCATCCAATAGCTTTAAAATCACACACTTGTAAACTAATGGAAAGAATCATATCAAAAAGATTAATTTATTATTGCAAGCATCAGTCCTATCAATCAAGCCGGATTTCAAAGTGGTAGATCAACAACAGAACACTTAGTCAAACTGAATACACATGTCAAACAACAATTTGCGCGACAAAAGAATATCCTTGCAACCTTTTTTGATATAAGGAAAGCATACGAGCAAGTATGGCATGAAAGACTCTTGTATAAACTGAAAACTATTGGAATAAGTGGTAACATGTATAATTTTGTAGAATCATTTTTTTTTTTAGAAAATAGAACCATTCAAACAAGAATAGAACATGTATATTCAAATCCAAGAAAATTACAAATGGGTCTTCTGCAAGGATCAGTAATCTCCTCAATTTTATTCAACATTTTAATGGCAGATTTACCTAAAGGCCTATGTAAAGATACAGCATTAGCACAGTTTGCTGATGGTATATGCTTATGGATGAAGGTAACTATGAAAAGAAAAACTCCTTTAAGATGGCTAAACTGTATACGAATTAAATACCAACATGAACTGAATAAAATTGTTAGCTTTTTAAATGAAAACAGGCTTGTACTTTCAGCAGAAAAAAACAAATATTATGCTCTTCAATGCTGGATATGACTCGGAGAAACTCCCTTCATTTAGTTTAGGTGGTACTGCTTTAGAGTATGTAAAAACTGTAAAATTCCTAGGTATATATTTAACCTCCAAACTTTCTTGGAATGTACATCTTGAATATATTTAAATAAAGCAAGGAAAAGTTCAAACTTTCTGAAAATTATAAACAAACAACGGTGGGGGCAAGACACACATACATTCACTTTATTATCTACTGCTCTTGTGCGTTCACGATTAATCTATGCTCAAGAAGTCTTTTTCAGCGCACCACGGTATTTATTAAAAAAAACTACAGAGTATTGACTGCAATGCTTACAAACTTGCTCGTGGAGTTCCCACACATACATCTAACATAGGAACATACAGTGAAATCGGAATATTGCCTCTGAATGCATTACGAAAAGCATGTGCTTCAAAATTCATATTAAAGAGTCTTTCACAGGATAACTTCTGTGCAAATGAAGTATCCTTAAATTCAGAAACAGATTTTGTGAAATGGGCCAGAAGACTACAATCTACAAAATCAATCCAGTCATTTGCCTCTAACCTCCTAAAAGATTCTAATATAAACGAAACAAAAATTGCTAATAAGCTGTCCTTTTTACCTATTCCAAGATGGGAGCAAGCCAAAGCTACCTTTGATACAAATTATGAAAATATGTCCAAAAAGGATCCACCTTATATATTGAAAAATGTCATCGGTATTCATTTAGAAAATACATACAAAAACTATTTGAAAATCTATATGGATGGTTCAGTGCTAGATAATCTAGATACAGGAGCAGTGTTTATAATACCTGATTTAACCCTTTCACCGCCAGACGTTCTATTTTGCATAAATCCCCATCGCCAGCCATTTTTCAGAAAATCTCTTATTTCATACCAGCTTGTGTGAAATGCAGATATCTCTGGAACTAAGCAAC
Source organism: Conus canariensis (assembly GCA_033310375.1). Taxonomy (NCBI): domain Eukaryota; kingdom Metazoa; phylum Mollusca; class Gastropoda; order Neogastropoda; family Conidae; genus Conus; species Conus canariensis. Next base: position 17,709,582 of record CM065720.1, read on the forward strand.
CAATTCTCATGCTGTTTTTTGGGAAATGAAGGAAATAAACTGTACTTATGTTAAATTATAGAATGTTAGTAATGGTTAGACAACAACAATTTCAAATGTTTGGTAATTTCAAGTGAAAAAAAATGCAAAATAAAAAGTTGATGCTATCTATAGTGTCAACATAAAAAAAGAAGAAAGTATGCAATCAAATTCTGAACAAAGAAGGAAAAATACTCCACTCACAAAATAAAGACCAGAAAGTATGTAATATCCAAGAGAAAAATGAAAAAAAAAAACACCAATAAATCAACATACCCCAACAGCGGAAAAAGAGCTGGAAGACGTCCACAGGTTGAAAAATCATTCTTGTTCACCAGCACTCCTGAAACAACATTCAGAGGAATAATTAGTGATATGACTAATGATGTTATGCAAAAAAGAAACCACACACACACACACACACACACACACAACACACACACAGACACAACACACACACACCACACACACACACACACCACACACACACACATAACAAACTGCTTACACCCCACTGGCACACACATGAAAGAAAGAAAAAGAGAAGGGAACACACACACACACACACACACACACACACACACACAACACACACACACACACACACACTTTCTTATGCCCCACTTGTACACACATGAAAGAAAGAAAAAGGGAACACACACACACACACACACACACACACACACACACACACACACACACACACATCCCTTTCACTCTCATTTTTCAAAGCAATATTTTCTATGAAAACAGTCATTCACATAGCCTGTGGGTCTCTATAACCTCGCGAGCTAGTCTGATAGGCAGCCCACCACTCCAACTCTCTCTGCAGCAGACCTCTTGACACGTGTCAGTCAGTCAGCCACGCCCCCTTCGACCTCGATTCATGGCAAGTCAGCTGGGCTTGCAGTTCATTCATTATCTCGTGGCTGCCACTCACCCCCTATAAGGCCTCTCTCACTGTGTGATAGGCACAAAAAGTTGGCCCAGAGCCAGCAACACTAAGCTTGTTCAAGGGCCTCTTGTGTGTGTGTGTGTGTGTGTGTGTGTGTGTGTGTCTGATGCACTGAGCACTGCTCAGCCAGTTGGCACGCCTCCAACAGTCAGCCACTGTGATAATTCGGTCAAGCCCCCCCCCCCCCCCCCCCCCCCTTTCAAGTAGCCAGATGTCTGCTGCTCACAATCTGGGTGTTTTTTTATCTTATTCAGTATCAACTGACGGTCTTTTCAACATTTCCAGCACTTGATCTGTGGTAAATGTACAGTGAGGCTGAGTAGGTGAAGTCCTTGGTTGTGACGTCATAGTGAATGGAAAAACAATGGATTAAATTGATAAAGTACACGTAACTGAACAGCGCTCTGATGAAGCAAAATGGCTGTGAGCACAGGTCAGGGAATCATCCAACTATGACATTTCTTTCTGGCTTTCTGTCTCATCAGATTAGAGAGTGAGAATATCGGGAGTTAGGTAACCCTACCTGGTCGCCAAAAGGCGCCTTTGGCGTTGACACGCATTGTCGCCAAATGGCGCCTTTGGCGGTGAAAGTGGAAAAGCTGTACCATCTTGGTAGACATTTTTCAATATTCAGTGCTGAACCTGTTGCCATTTTGATGTCTCTACCCCACGTCTTGAGTTTTCCTATTAACTCTTGTCGAATTCTAGTATGCACATATTCTAAATCGGCCCTTAGCGCCATTCAGTCATCCAATCCAAAAGTACGTGTGCAGATGATAACAGAAATAAATCATGTCATACATCTTCTGTCAGCTAAATGCATCACAGTTACATTTTGCTGGGTACCTTCTCATTGTGGAATTTCAGCAAATGAGAGGGTCGATCAGGCTG
>CM065720.1:17723945-17733945 GCA_033310375.1 Conus canariensis
GGCCTTTTTATGATAATTTTAAGAATGAAACGGAAAGACCAAATTAAAGTGATTAATTTGTCGTTCTTGTTGCTAGCCTCTGGTTTGATAATACATTAACTTAAATTAGTTTGTGCTCCAATTTTGTGAGGTTGTAATTTGCATGGACATCCAAGCTTTTATTTTCTGTTATTAAATCATGTGTTTCTAATTTTCAATTGAAAATAAATATGTGCCTCTAACCCAAAACTATTTAACCTCACACACACACACACACACACACACACACACACACACACACACACACACACACACACACATACACACGAACGCACGCACGCACGCACGCACGCACGTACGCATGTACATATTCTGTCCATCAGTCTACCCTTTTTGCAATCGCCAGATGTAAATGCACTTAGACTTTGCCAACCGCAAATCATTATGAACTCTCCTCATCAGCTTTCTATCGCCTGAATTCTACCTCTCTCCTTTCTACACATCCCTCCTACATTCCATTTCTGAAACAGTCACTCACTATGTAATTTCACTATCTCTTTTCTTTTCCCCATCTGCATGCGTCAATGGGCTGAGAAACACGGGCTTGGGAGACCCAGCCACCCTGTAGGCAATAAAGCGCTCGAGCAGCAACAGCCATAGACAGTTCAAGAATAAGTCCAGCAGATTATTTGTTTGAGATTCTTGCATAAAGTACTCCCTTTGGCGTGAATTTGTTGCTTTGGAATGGAAAGCTTACGACTTCTGCGCATATTGCATCAGCCGGACGATTCCTGGGGAACTTGTTTTCCCATTTAGTCTCCAGAGCAGCAGCAGGCTGGCGTAATTCTCTAGGGTCATTCCTATTCTAATGGGGTGTAGCAGCTCCGTGAAGTGTCGGCGTCTGGGACTGAGGATGGCCGGACTGATGGCTGTGTCAGTGTGATTTGTATCACCATCACCAGAACAAAGCTAGACGGTAGACAATTATAAAGAAATCATGGTGTGAAAAAAGAGATAAAACAACTGAACATTTTCTGCTGAACAGAAAAAAAGAGAGGACTGGTATAAAAATGTAATTAGCAAGATCCCCAGAGAGAGAGAGAGAGAGAGAGAGAGAGAGAGAGAGAGAGAGAGAGAGAGAGAGAGAGAGTTTTAAACACTTTGATATTTTATTGTCATTACCAAAGAGGTCTTTTGACAAGGGGTTGGAGGGGGTAACAGAACAATAACATTTCCCTCTTCCTTTCCTTGCAAGCAAAATAGTACAGATTCATTCCTAGTATGTATCAAATCAAAGGTTAACAAAAACAAATAAAATCGTAACATTTCATTATGTTTTCACACACAGGAATAATGCAGTAAAGTTTTTTTGTTAATCGTAAGACTGGCTCGACCATCCACTCAATCAAATGATGATATTGTATCTTACTGATCTCTTCCACATGCGATGAATGATATTATTCATTCATATATCTCTTATAATGCATTGTCTTAAATTTCACTATCCTTCATCTGTCTAATTTTCAATGCTTCTGCGATAAATTTCGCAACTGATTTGATCACAAGTTCATCAACTGATGATAACACGACAGCGACATCTTGTCTTTTTGCTATATCTACCTGGAAAAATGAACACTTTGTCCGCATTTCATTATAAGCAGTGCAGTGAAACAGAAAGTGTTCTTGTCGTCAATAATTTGTCTACATGCAAGACAAGGTGATTCTGTGGATGCTTCACATTCAAAACATCTTTTTTTCGCATTAAAATCTAACGTTCTCAACCTAAATCTTGCGTAATTTATTTTGTGCCATTTATCTGTTATGACATTGAAAAACTTTTCAGAATAAAACACATTTTTAAATGAGAAAACCCAGCGATATTTTTTTTTTACTTTCCATACCTGAGTGTCAATTCTATTTAAAAGAACAAATAAGTCTGTCTTTAAACTCCGTAAAGAACTGTTGCTCATTTCCTACTTCCTGGGTCATCCACACTATTCCAAAACCCTGAAAGGACTTTCTTTACTTTATGAGCCCAGTTTTCTTTACCTTTTTCCATTTCTAAAAGCATCATATCATAGGCTTGCCTGCTCAGACGGGACTGGGGTAGCTTCAAGATCTTCAACCAATATTTAATACATTTCACAAATGTACTTATATACAAAGGGTATCTGCCCATCTCTCCATATAATGCAGTGTTGTATGAATGAATAGGTACTTGAAGGAAACGCTTCATAGCATACGTATGTACTTTTTCCATCTGCGAATTTTCATGTAAGCCCCATATTTCAGCTGCATATGTAAGAAGAGGTTTTATCTGTGTATCAAACATTTCCCAAAATATACCACAGTCTGTACAATCCAGTTTTCGTAGGGATTTCAGAATTTCAACAGTACCTTTTGTTCCCTTTTCTGAAAGATTCTTCCCATGCGTAACGGAAAGTTAATTTTGCTCAAAATATAATTCCTATATATTCATATGAATTAACTGCTTAAACATCTGCATTTCCATAAGACCATTTTTCATGCACTGAAGGATAGATACCCATTCTGAAGACCACTATATTCGTCTGATCCAAGTTAACTGATAAACATAAGAGAGAGAGAGAGAGAGAGAGAGAGAGAGAGAGAGAGGACAGAGCCTGTGTTTGTGTCTGTGTGTTTGTGTATGAGAGGGGAGGGGGGGAGAGAAAGAGAGAAGAGAGAGAGAGCGCAGGCGCGCGCGCGCGCGCGCGCGCGCGCGCGTGTGTGTGTGTGTGTGTGTGTGTGTGTGTGTGTGTGTGTGTGTCTGAGTGTGTGTGCCTGTGTGTGTAAGAGAGAGAGAGAGAGAGAGAGAGAGAGAGAGAGAGAGGCAGGCCAAGTTATCACGATCACACCGACACAAGAGATCACAACTAATTCATTCACTTCCCACCCCATCACTCATCACCCTCCCGTCAACCCCATCACACCCATTATCTCCACCAACTCCCCCCACATCTGAAGAGAAAAGGGGGTATAATTAATGTGTCGCTTTGGGTGAAGTGTGAAGTGGTGCAGGCATAGAATTCACGGTCGTTACAAATGACAGGAAGAAAAGGGCAGCTTACTCACTACCACTGAATTAATGACAGCCAGTCAACCAGCCATCCAGGATGTCCCAGTCTTTAAGCTCCTCTCACACTGCCGGCTTGACTCTTCACAGAGCTAGTGGACTTGCGAGCTTCTTGCAGATCCACCCCCACCCTCGGACAAAGTCCACCCATGCATGGTGACAATGTAAAATCAGTGCTACTCTACGGGTCAGAGACTTGGCGAGTCACTACCAACGCCTCCACGAAGATCCAAACTTTCATCAATAAATGTCTCCGGCAGATCCTCCATTTGCGATGGTTCGACAGAGTGCCAAACACCGACCTGTGGACGAGGGCAAACCAACAGCCAATGGACGTCCAGGTCAGGAAGAGAAAGTGGCGATGGGTCGGCCACACACTGCGGAAGGAGCCCTCTAACATCACCAGGCAGGCGCTCGAGTGGAACCCGCAGGGCAAGAGGAAGCGAGGGCGCCCAAAGCAGACCTGGAGGAGGAGCTTGCTAAACGAGCTGAGAGCCTCCAGCCTGACCTGAGGGGAGATCAAGACCTGGGCCAGGGACAGACGGAGGTGGAAGGTTGCTGTTGAGGCCCTATGCTTCTCAAGGAGCGAAGAGGACTAAGTCAAGTAAGTCATGGTGATAACCTCGTGGATCTGGTGTCATTTTCCGGGATGGACACACTCCCGGAGTTGAGGTTAGCGATAGGCGTGGTTCATCGACCCCCCCCCCCCCCTCCCCATCCCCTACCCCCACTTCCCACGTTCATTCTTTTCTTTTACCCCCTCCCCTTCCCATCCACATCCCCCCCCCCCCCTCTTTTTTTTACACTGTGGAAAGTGGCATGGTTTCAAGTTTTTCTTCTTTTTTTAAAATTTTTTTTCCCTGTTTTTCAGTATTTCTTTTGACATGAGATCATTGTGGGAATTAAAGAAGTGACATGACAAGAGAGTTGCGCCTGTGTACATTACTAATGGAAATCTATCTGAATAAACTGAAAGAAAACAGTCCTTGGAGCATGAGGTGTATAAAATCATGGTTCTCTTTGGATTTCTTTAATGTCATGAAATATGAATAACACCATCATCGATATTGTTGTTGTTGCTATGAGTACTGATGTTATTATGATTATTCGAGAAAAAAAACAACATATTACTACTCTCGTTATCATTGTTCTTAGTCATCTTTCTTAGAAGCGGTAGTTATTAGCAGATAAAACCAGATGATAAAGAGAGCAGGTCAGATACAGGAGGGTAACCGCCCCCCCCCCCCCCCCCCACTTCACCCACCACTCCTTCTTCCCACCTCATTTTGAGATACCTGTCGACTTCATGCTGTTTCTCTGGATTATCCCTTTTTTAATTAAAAAAAATGATATGAGTAATATTCTTGTCATTGCCCTGTGTGTGTGTGTGTGTGTGTGTGTGTGTGTGTGTGTGTGTGAGTGCGTGCGTGCATGTGTGTGTGTGTGTGTGTAACAGAGAGACAGAGAGAGAGAGAGAGAAGGGATTGTTTTCCATTCTGTTTCATTAGGTATCTTTCTCGTTGTATTTTTATTTTGTTTTAGTTTTCTTTTTCTTTTTTTTTTTTTTTTTTTTGTTTAAACTCGGATACCGTTACTGTGACTTGTTTCACAATCACGATACTTATAACCTAACTTACCGTGTTTTCACGAAGTTGAGAATGGAAGGGAGTGTGATTTCCCTCCATTTAGACTGTGTTACTCTTTGTCAACGTCAACCGCGAGGACGACAATTCTTTTAAGATCACCTCCAAAGGGAGAAAACTAGCCATGGCGAAAAGCAACACCAGAAACCATAAAAGGGAGGAAAAAATGAAGAAAATGGCTGTAATGTAGTATAGGGAGGAACACTGAAACCTGAAAGAAAAAAGGAAATAGACAGAAGTGGTTCTGGAAAGTGGTTGAATGTGCACAAATCAATGTGCGAGAAATTATACAAAATTATGGAGATTGGGACTTGAAGGGACGGATGAGATGGAAGAGGAAAGTGAAGACAGAAAGCCATGAAGAGATGGCTTAGAAGTGGCCCAAAAGAAAGACAAACACAAAAGGGGTGAAGGGATGGTTTAGAGATGGCCAGAAGGAAGACAATAAACGTATGACGTGTTTATTGGTGCGTATGGAAAATCCAAAGGTGTCTGTGGTTGTGTAGATTTACAGGGAAAACAATAAATACAAACAAACAAACAAACGAAACAGCTCCAGCCCTACTAGGCTGCAATTCGTATTCATGCCACGAGTCTGTTCATCAAACACCAGGCCACTCTGATAGTGTGAGTGTCTGCTCCTGAGAAGACTAAACCACAAAATCATAGGTACATGGGATTTATCGGCCCCCGACGGCTCCTGTCCAGTTATTGAGTCGGTGTATATGCCCAGCTGGGAAGACTAGAACTATATAGGCGAGTTTTTTCCCTTTATGAACACGCCTCTGATTGACTGAGTGATTGAATAAATGATAGATTAACTGATTGATTAATTTCATTGAATCGTCTTCCCCATGACTCCTGACTACTATTATCCCATATCACGGACCAGATATAAGCATGACTCTTTTGTCCTCTGATAGAAGGGGGAAACTCATTACATAGTATAAGCAATCATTACACAATGTTCTTCTTCCCCCTTTTAACTCAAAGGGAAGTCACCGGGGTACCACGAAGGGGAGTCACCGGGGTACCACAACGAAGAACAGCTCCAATAGTTCGTCAGGTTCTGTCGTTTTAATGCTTAGGAGGTTGGTCTCTGCAAACGGTTCTCTCTCTCTCTCTCTCTCTCTCTCTCTCTCTCTCTCTCTCTCTCTCTCTCTCTCTCTCTCTCTCTCTGTGTTTCTCTGGGTGTGTGTTTTGTGTGTGTGTGTGTGTGTGTGTGTGTGTGTGTGTGTGTGTGTGTGTGTGCGGGGGAGGTGGGGGGGGGCGTGCGTTTATGTGTATGGTTGTGTATGTATGTGTGTTTACATGTGTGTGTCTGTTGGGGGGGGGGGGGGGGGGGGACGCGCGGGTAGTCATTGGCGTTTCAATACCATACTTTTTTCTAGATAATTATTTTTTGTCTTTCGCTTGTTAACGATTTTTTTTTAACAAATAATGACACCCTTCTCTTTTCCTTAAACTTTTTTTCTTGCAGTTTTTTTTCCCCAGCTGTCATTTCTCGTCTCTTCTCTGTTTGTTTTTTCCAAGCTCATTTCCAGTTTTCGATGTTTTCTTCTCCATCTTTTTTTCTATTTGGTTTCATTTCACAAGAAAACTAATCAGAAAGACAAATCCCTTTGATCTTTCTCAGTCTCTTCTTCATTCTCTTTTTCATTCTTAAGGTCTCTATCGGACTTGTTGCATCTCCTCTCTCTCTCTCTCTCTCTCTCTCTCTCTCTCTCTCTCTCTCTCTCTCTCTCTCTAAGAAGAAGAAGAAGAAGAAGAAACTGCGAAATCTATTTCAACTGTGTAATATTTATGTTGTTTTAGTATTAAAAGGGTAAAATGGGGAAACTGCATACAAAATACCTGAAAGCAATTTCTCAGTTGATTTATCCTGTGCAGTTAGGAAATGATATATTTTTCTTTTGTAGATTCTTTATAGTTTGGTATGTGTGAGTTCTTTTCTCATTCTGTGTCTTTACATGATACAAGTACCTCCTTTGGATACAGGCCGGTGGCCTTGCGGTAAACTTTTTCAGATTTCAGATCTCTCTCTCTCTCTCTCTCTCTCTCTCTCTCTCTCTGTCTCTGTCTGTCTGTCTGTCTGTCTCTCTCTCTCTCTCTCTCTCTCGTTTTTTTTTTTCTTTTCACATTCTTACATTTATCCTGTTTTGCTTCTTCTTAATCAGCATGACAACAATCACTAACTCTCTGGATTAATGTTTTCTGTCTATTTTTAGACGTTGTTATTCATGTTTGAAATCTCTTAATTGAAAGACATACGGCATTGACTGTGTTGCGAACAACATGTGGTTTACTATGTTTTTAGGATGTTCTTTTTTTTTTTCCAAAATACGTTGAGGGTGGGGTGGTGTTGTTTGTGTTGGGGGGTGGGTGGGGGTGGCGGACAGAACGATGAGCTGTGGGCGCATGCAATGCAAGATAGGTGCACGGGAGGGGGGTGGGGGGGGGGGGGGGTAGACTCGGCAAATACTGAATACTGGCGTCTTATAAGCCAACTGAGATCTTATATACTTGGGGACAGAAGCTTGGTATACGCAAGCTTTTGATGCTCATGTACGTTACTGTGTCTGGGGGTGGAAATAGCTGGGTGATATGCGCGAAAGGATAAAATATTGGTTACAGCAACGGGGTATGCCTAAATGTTGGAGAAGAAGTGGAGGGCGATGGCTTGTCATTTCCACCACTGAATGCCTAAATAGTATGTCTGTGCCGATGAGCAGGGACACCCCCACCGCTGTGACAGAATGTCTTTTGGTTTTAATCTGATGGTAAAAAGTCTGTGTAGTTTTACCCTAAATCATTAATCAGATTTTATGTTGTTTCTGTGTACCCTTTTATTTGTTTTCCTTCATATTTGAACACACACACACGCACACACACACACACACCACACCCACACCACACCACACCACAACACAACACAACACACACACACACACACACACACACACACACACACCATTTTAGTGGCGCTCAGATGTGTCTGTCTTGATGGGAGGTATCACTGATAACCGCAGTCCTCAGGCATGGCGCCTATCTAAGCCAGCATCCTCCGTGTAGTCAGATCTCCAGCGTGTCTCATCTCAGCTAGATGCCCTGTGCATCTGTCAGATAGATACTTACACTGACTGTATATGTGAAGGGTGAAGAGGGACAAAGAAACTGAGGTCATGACAGCTTAGTTGGAATGGCGGCAAAATCTTGTCATTTTTTGAGGGGAGGGATATTTATGTAACTGAATAAGTGCTAAGGAGAAACGTGTGAACTTATTTATTTGGCGCTACATACATGCACTCAAAATTGAAAACAAAATCCTTTGAAGCATTTGTTTTCCAAAAGTAATCGTATATCAGGGCTAATGATGATAAATGATACATTCCCCGAGAGAACTGAAAAAGAAAAAAAAAATCATGGGCTGATTTTACCGAGTGGCAGATTTCATTCTCTGTATGAAACACATGCTCTTGTGTGCATGCAAGTTTTGCTTTCAACACATTATGAACGTGCCTAGGAAAACCCATACAATGAAATCAATAATCTGATTAATTAACGCAGGACTAAAGGGACGAAGTAAATCAACACAGGCACGGGCACATAACGAGCATGTCACTCCCTGTGGTGCAGCACAATCACCCGCCGCTTGCCTCTCCAGCTCTAGCAATATGACAGGGCCGCACGTGCGCCCAGGGACTGCCCTCCCCACTGATGACGCCCCTCTCATTCTCTGCTCTTTCTCCATCCCCCCCCCCCCCACACTCACCATCCACCCTCCCTACATGCTTTGTCCCTCCTCCGCTGTCTTTAGAGCCCCCTCACCCTTCACACACACACACACGCCCACACACACACACACACACACACACACACACACACACACACACACACACACTTCTCCACACTCCTCTTCAAACTATTCAAATGGCCATCTTCTCCTCCCCCCTCCCCCCCCCCCCACTCACTCCCCACAGCCAACCACTTCCCTCTTCCGATCACCAACCCTGCAAGCCCTTCCCTCCACTTGTCTCTTTGCCTTGTGTCTGGATCCGGGAGAGAGGTGAGGGTTTCAGAGGGAGTAACGATGGTGTTGGAAACTTTTGAATTTTCTCTGTTGCACTTTCGCCTAAGGCGAAATCAGATCAGAAGTGGCAAAAGCCAGTGAGATTGACTTGGTATAGATTTGTCCGAGTCTGGTCCACTACGCTGGGTTAAAGTCAATATTCCTGTAGTCTGAAGTGTCACACGACCATGTAGCCCATATGAAAAAAGACTGCAAACAACAGGCCAGTATGTCACAGACACATGCGCGCGCGCGCGCACGCACGCATGCACGCAGACACACGCACACACACACACACACACACACACTCTCTCTCTCTCTCTCTCTCTCTCTCTCTCTCTCACACACACACACACACACACACACACACACACACACACACACACACACCATGTTGTTAATTAAACAGACTCGCTCTGACTGTGAGTGTGTATTCTCTGTAGACATTGTCCATTATATTACTGTGCCAACAATTCACAGATATGTTTTATTGAAAATTGGGCAAAAAACAACAACAAACAAACAAGCAGAAATTAAAGAAAAGAAAGACAATCGTGTTGTCCTCTTACGGAGAAAAAAAACAACATGGGTCAGAACAGACTCAGGCCATTTCCTGAACAGGGAAGAACTACACTGGGGAGGCTTGCTTCGTCACACCACCGACGTCCCACTGTGTCAAAGGGCAGGCCGCAAAACAACAGCACGTGCAGATAGCCAACGCTCGATTATCGCCATCAACAAGATGATCACTTCGCCTGAATTCAAGCTGAACATCTTGCCACCACCATCCACTTTCAACAATTCACACACACACACACTTTCCGCGCCACCTTCCAACTCCTCACCGACCAGTCTGTCAATGGTCACTGGAAGGAGACATCACGTACCGCACGTGCGGAACGCCTTCCAGGTCACGAACGAAACACCGGGGAAGACCGCTGCGTGAACTCTGTCACAACGAAGGGAGACCGGCACGCCAATTTATCACCTCGGCCAAATTGTCCATAGCAAGGGAGTGAATGCAGTATAAAACATGACCAGATTTGTCGACCTTTCTCCTGGCCTGTTCATGTTTCACCGACCGTAAATCATGTTTGCCGAAGTAGGGGGGTGATTCAAATTTCAGTTTTCTCTCCCACAATGTTGCAATCATCATGATAGAAAGCCCACTGCAGTGGAGGTTAGAGAGGGGTTTTGTATGCTTTTGAGATTCTG
>CM065720.1:17753945-17766445 GCA_033310375.1 Conus canariensis
CTGTGAAGACTGTCGCCAAGACTGTCATTCAATCTGACATGATAGAGAGTTGGCCTCCACTCAGTCTCACTAGTGAGGATTTTAGTGTTGTCATTGAACACGAATTTTGGCGAATATTGTATCCTGGGTATTATGAGAGCATGTGCACTGAACTCCATTTCACCCAGTAGCCACACCACCGCTGAAGAAGACGGACGGAGGTCTGTCGAAAGCTCCAAGTAAGTGCTATTCCTAGCTGAGTGACTGTTTAAATCCGGTAGTCGTTATGTTACTTTTTCATCAGATCAGATTCATACAACAGTTAGGTTTGCTGTTGGATAAGCACATTGGATGGTAGAATTGTTCAGAATTGAATTCGACACACATTGATATATGTGAAAGAGAACGATGTTTTGAAAAGGAAAAAGGGACGCAAACAAATAACAAACAAACAAAACACAACCATACGCAAACAGGTAGAAATTGTGCTTTCCCTTCAAAAACGTACACAATAACTTTGCTTTTGGACTTCTCTCTCTCTCTCTCTCTCTCTCTCTCTCTCTCTCTCTCTCTCTCTCTCTCTCTCTCTCTCTCTGCCTGTGTGTCTGTTTCTTCCTCTCTCTGTCTGTGTCTGTCTCTCTATGTATCTGCCTCTTTCTGTCTCTCTCTGTCTGTGTGTCTCTGTCTGTCTCTCCGTGTCTCCCTGTCTCTGTCTGTCTGTCTCTGTCTCTGTCTCTGTCTTCTGTCTGTCTGTCTGCCTGCCTGTCCTGTCTGTCTGTCTGTCTGTCTGTCTGTCTCTCTCTCTCTCTCTCTCTCTCTCTCTCTCTCTCTCTCTCTGTATAACCTTACCTAAATACGGTCTTTTAAGAAGCTATTAGATGTTCGTTTTTTTAAATCCAAAATCAGCAACAAACTAATCAGCGCACATATAGCATCAGAACAAACAAAGGCCATGAACTGAACTCCTCGACGGCACCACATAAATCAACACACACAAAGGATCAAAAACAAAGGTCATGAGTTCAGCTTCGGTGCTTGTCATGACGTCAATGCCCACGGTGAGTGCGTGTCACGAGTCTTCAGTGTCTGTATTTTCTTCTTTTTTTTATGGGGACTGTCGTTGGATGCGCAGGGTGGCACCCTCCTGTGGGGAACTCTCAGTTACATCAACCCTGCCGCTACAGAATTATTGCTTTTGCCATGCTTGCGTTGGATCAGAACAGCCTCCATTGATCACAATGTAAATAACTAAGATTCACTGCAGTGTTTTCCCTATTGGAGTGTCTCTTGATGCCTGATATACAATGCGTCCTGTTGACTGGCAAAGCTGAAGCTGATGCTGGATGTGGCTGCGTGCAGGGAATCCAGAGTGAGCAGCGTGGGGGGTGATACTCCAGAGAACGAAGAGAAGAAGACAACAACAACAAATGTCTGTCCATTCCAAGATTGATCCACTGGTATTTACATCAACCTCTGCCAGCAGCGTTGGACGAACAGAAATGGTTTCTGCCTTGGGGGCAGACTGATTAGGTCGGCTGTCCATACTGGGAGCGCCCCATTTGTCAGTCTGAGTTCCTGTGAACGTTACCATAGACACTGGGACACTTCCAGCGAATTTAAGGCCGTGATTGGACATCAGTGTTAGACCAAACGAGAGGTCAGTCGTCTGGTGACTCTCTCTCTCTTCTCTCTCTCTCTCTCTCTCGCCGCCACCGACCGGTGCGGACGTGTTTTCCCGAGCTCTGCGTTCTGCTTATTTGCTGAGTCGTGTTTTATATGTAATTCAGTTTTCCTCCCGTGTAGAATTGACCAAACAGTGCCTGGTGCTTCGTGCATTGTTTCTGTGAACAGAAGCGGATTGTTCTTAATTGAATACGTGTGTTTTAAGGGAAATTATCAGTTTGAAACTGCTTTCCCTCAAGATTTCTTCAACCAGTTTGTGGTGTTGTGCCGCGGACGCGCGGCGAGACGCCTTGATTGCTTCCAGCTGTTGAAGCAGTGATCCTCCAGGCGCCCTAACTGGCCTCATCTGTCGTCACCCCGTAAGCCGATCCCCTTGCCGAGGAAACAACCCCGGCCTGAAGTGTATACAAGGGACAAGTGTTCGTGTCTATGGCCAGTGTGTGTACAAGTGGGCAGTAAAAACCGGCTAATTAATTTGTGGTGGAGATCAGATGGACCTCGTCAACCCGTGTTCCTTTGTTCCGGTTTTCCCCACTCCATCCTGTCTGTGTTGTGCTTAAAACTACTTCACAAGTTACAACTACAGTACAGCATGTCTTCCACGGCCAGGATGGCCGTCACAGTCTACATGTAACTCCCCCCCCCCCCCTCCAACATGGTCAAGTCGTCCACAGTAATTGACGATGCAGTCTGCTGTTAGTAATGTACAGTCAGACAAGCCTGAACTAAAAGCCACGCTTGACACGAAACAGAAAACTTTCAGGTGTTTCCAACTCAAACCTCTCACTCGTTGGCGTGATGCTTTAGCTCTTCGCTACCTGAATGACCCTGTCCCTGACTCTCCATTCAACATTATATGGGAAGACAGGGATGAGGGCAATAAAGTTATTAAAGTACCGCTGTGCTGTGAGGAGGTTTCAAAATACAATTTAGCTAAGACATTTGTTCAGATCTACAAGCATGACACTGAAAAATGCCTTACAATAACACTCTATTTCCTCAAAAAAATAACAAGAAAAAAGGGTGCTGGCTCATGCTTAGTCCAGGGTTTTAAGTGTGAGGCATGGGCAAAGACTGAGTTTCAAATATTGTGTGCCATTGTGGGCAAACTTCAAGACTCTGGCATGGATGCCAGCCATGTGTGGGATGAGCACAGGGCGCTGGGCTACATCACCGAGGACGACGCCAACAGTGACCAGCAGGACAATGCAGGAACTCAGTGTGAAGGCCCCGTTATCACTGAACTCCTTGCGGATACAGCCAGCCACCACGTCATCTTTCCTGTCACGACGGAGTCCGCATCACTGTGTGATTCACAGTCCTGTGAGGTCAACACTGATGTCACAGAGACTGCCAGTGACACTGACCCCACTACCCCAGAGATAACAGCTACCAGTGACACTGACCCCACTACCCCAGAGATTACAACTACCAGTGACACTGACCCCACTACCCCAGAGATAACAACTACTAATGACACTAACCCCACTACCCCAGAGATAACAGCTGCCAGTGACACTGACCCCACTACCCCAGAGATAACAACTACCAGTGACACTGACCCCACTACCCCAGAGATAACAATTACTAATGACACTGACCCCACTACCCCAGAGATAACAGCTGCCAGTGACACTGACCCCACTACCCCAGAGATAACAACCACCAGTGACACTGACCCCACTAACCCAGAGATAACAACCACCAATGACACTGACCCCACTACCCCAGAGACAACAGCTGCCAGTGACACTGACCCCACTACCCCAGAGATAACAACCACCAATGACACTGACCCCACTACCCCAGAGATAAGAACAACCACTAGTGACACTGACCCCACTACCCCAGAGATAAGCACAATTACCAGTGACACTGATCTCACTACCCCAGAGATAAGAACAATTACCAGTGACATTGACCACACTACCTCAGAGAACAGAACAACTACTGGTCAGACTGACACAACCACCACAGAGGGGACCACTTCTACTGACAACACAGACCCCACCGCCACCAATGACAGTACAAGCACAGAAGCTAAGAATTGCATCCAGTGCTCTCTTTCTTTCACTGCATCTGTCTGTATATCTTGCATCAAAAGCCTTGATGCAGATATTAAAACTCAGATTGACAACAAACTGAGGATTTTAAAACAGACGATGCAGGAGAAAATTGACAGTCTGCAAGATGAGTGCAACACACTACGCAATCAGCTGAAAGAACAAACGAAGCTGATTGACAGTGTGTCTGACCGTCAAAAGCACCTCTTGAAATCAGCACGTGACTGTCAGCACCATACCACGTCCACTGTAAAGTCATCAAAAATGTCAACGCAGCCAGAACTAAAACAACGGGAACAATCTAGCGACGTGTGTACTAAGCATAGTGGTGTTACGGCTGACAAAAAACAGACTGTCACTCACGCTGTGACCGACTCAGTCACTGTCACCAACAACAAACCAGCCTTTGACAGACAGCAGACTGACTCCACCCCTGTCATAGGTAATACCACAGCAGTCTCTGACCGACAGCTCAATCAAACCACCCCAAAATTCAGGATCCGTCTTCCCCCGAAAGGCAAACTTGTCAACTTCATTGTGGGGGATTCTAACCTTCAGTATATTGACCGACAGAGACTGGACAGGACGGGGCTCACCCATGTACGCACAATGCCTGGGGCGAAGGTGACTGACGTCACTGCTGCCCTCAGAGATTGTGCAGTACGAGAGGATGTGCAGCGGGTGGCATTGCATGTGGGGGGAAACGACCTTCACAAACACTACTCTGTAGACACGCTACAGCAGGACTTTGGTCAGCTTCTGGGACAGGTGAAAAGAGTTTTTCCTGCTGCCAAAATTGCTGTCTCTGCCCTACTTCCTAGAAAACCTATTCCTTTGAAATTCATTAATTTGATGAATAGGGAACTGCATGTCCTATGTGCAGAAACAAGTGCATGTTTTTTGTTTGAAACAAATTTCGTTGATCAAAATCTTAGGATCGTTCAAAGCTATTTCACATCGGATGGTATTCACCTGTCTGCCAGTGGCTTGTCGCTCTGGTTACGGCAAATCATTCAGTTTCTGGCACTCCGTGTGAACCGGCCTCCACGGAATACGGGTAATGGGGCACACCCAGAGCTATGTCAGGAACAGCCCATTGCAACAAACCGTAACAGATCACAGTCTTCAAAATTAAAAGAAAACCAAGACAAGCAGCCTGTCCCTACTGAGTTCCGTCGGAGTGTGCAGCCCATGTTCCCCCAGTCAGTAGGAAATCGTCCTGATTCCTATCCTACAAATTTACCCCCAGAGACAGTCCAACGTAGTTCAAACAATCACTTGGACAGTGCTCCTGAAATTGTCCACCAGAAATCCAGTTGTTCTTCTAATGAAACCTTTTCCCACCATGCAATGCCACCCATGCTGTACTTTAACAGACCCCCCATTACATCAATGCCGATGTTTCCCCCCATGTGGCCTTTCTCCCCCTTCCCTCCTCTGCCTTTCAATCCTTGGACACAAATGCACCCTTATCTTCCCTCTCACCCTGCTTAACAGAAATTCCGGTATCTGGAATTCAGATAACAGCTTGCTGTCTCGCCTTCCAAGTGCAGGCCCGAGCCCTTGCCTACCCTTCCCCCCGCCCAAATTTACCCATCCCTGCCTCTCAGCTCCACCCCCCCCCCCCTCACCCCCAGCCGTGTCTTCTTTCCCTCCTGCTTGCTCCGTCTCACCTTCACCTTCCCACCACGCACTGACTCCTCCTCCCTACCCCCCTCCCCCAACCCTGTAAGTCTTGCCCCCCCCCCACCCCCACCCCCACCCGGTATTGCTTAGTTACTGTGGATGACTGTACTATTGTGACCCGGACAGCTTGAAAGCGACATTTGTCTTGGTTGGTCATACTTTCCTGAATATTGTTATCATACACATACTTGAATTGTCCTTTGGACTGAACTTCATTGCCCTGCTTTTTGGATTTTGTGTGTTCTTGGATATTTTATGATTGCTGATTTTATATTTTAATTGTTATTGTAACAGTATATCTATTTTGTTTTATTGCTCAGGACTTTGCTCTAGAATTAATACAATGGACCATTGTAATGTAATTAATGCTGATACTGGATTACGCATTGGTCACCTAAATGTTTATCATCTGCCAAATAAGATTCATGATGTCTGTTTTCTTCTAAACGAATCCCCTTCTATTCATCTGCTTGGTCTTAGTGAAACTCGCCTTGACTCCCGTTTCACTGATACAGCTTTATCCATAACTAACTATAACTTTGTCCGACGCGATGCACATCACTCTGGTGAAACAGGACTTGGAATATATATTCATCAAAGCATCGCTCACTGTACAAAAAGGCGGCGTGACCTTGAGCCTGATGATGTTGAATGCATGTGGCTGCAGGTAAAACCCTCCAACTCAGCCCCTCTTCTAGTTGGATATGTGTACAGGAATCCCGCTGCCACTTTCCTTTGGTATGACAACTTTGTACACATGATGGATGATGTATATAAGAGCTATCCAAATGTCATTCTTCTCGGTGATTTTAACATTGATCTGTTAAAACGGCAGCCTGCCTGGGATGCGACCACCACACTTTTTGGCTTGCATCAGCTTATTCATAGTCCAACTAGAATCGCAAAGACATCGTCTACATTGCTGGATCATATCTACACGAACAACAAAGCCATGGTATCCAATATAACAGTGGGCAACAAAAGCATAAGCGACCACTGTCTCATTTTGTGCACTTGGTCTTGTAAACTTCCAAAGCAACAGAATAAGGGCCACACAACCATTCAATATCGCTGCTTCAAAACTTTCAGTAAGGATGAATTTTTCCTCGACTTAAGCTTAGCTCCTTTCTACAGTGTACTCAATTACACAGATCCAAATGAAGCGTATAATACCTGGTATAATATCTTTCTCTCAATCGTTGATAAACATGCCCCACTTAGAAGAAAAAGGGTAAAACACAGAGTACTTCCCAGCTGGCTGACAAAAGACATTATTATAGAAATGGCACTAAGGGATGCACTTAAAACCGCAAAAAAAGTAGATGAATATAAAAAGCAGAGAAACAGAGTATCAGATCTGGTTAGAAAATCAAAATCTGAGCATTGTAGGAAGCTGATAAACGCAAACAGGGATACAGCATCATTATGGCGTGCTGTTAATGAAATAACTGACAAGTCGAGAAAGAAATCAGATAATACTGCGACTATGTGGTCTGCTAACACTTTCAACAATCATTTCCTTCAGGCAACTGAATCAGTACAAACGGCTGCCAGTGTCACATTCTTTAATCGATATGAGACTCCAGCTGTTCTCCTATCGTTTTGTCAAGAACGATTAAATACTAGAGATTCATTTAGCATCCCCTTGCTTGCTATTAATGAAGTTGGTTCCTTAATTTCAAAACTTAAAAATAAAAAAGCAATGGGTCCAGATAACTTAAATGCTTCTATACGCAAGCTTGCTCTACCTTACATTGTTGATACCCTTACGTATGTTTATAATTTGTGTATTGATCAGAATGTCTTCCCATGTGGTCTAAAGGCAGCAAAAGTCATTCCCATACCCAAATCAAGAGATCTCACTGATTTAAACAATTTTAGACCAATATCTCTTTTATCTGTTGTATCGAAACCTCTTGAGATGCATGTTCACAAACACCTAACTAAACATATGGAACATCACAAACTGTTCCACCCATTTCAGTCAGGCTTTCGTCGAAATCACTCATGCCACACGGCCTTAACACGCCTCTGTGATACATGGCTATCAGCCATCAACGAAAGAAAACTCACTGGAACTGTTTTCCTCGATTTTAAGAAAGCGTTTGATCTTGTAGACCACAACATATTATTTAAAAAAATGACTGCATATGTTCAAAATCCGGCAGTAGTCACCTTCTTTCTGTCATATCTTGAAAACAGGACCCAGCGTGTTTACTTAAACGGTACTTATTCCTCTGAAGGAATAGTGAGCTGTGGCGTTCCACAAGGCTCTGTCCTTGGACCTCTTCTCTTCTGTATTTTTATAACTGACCTACCGATGCACATATCTCACAATGATGTCATCTGTGATCTGTTCGCTGATGATAGTTCTCTTCACTGTAGTGATACAAACATCATGTGTGTACAAATATCGTTACAACAAAGTATAACTGATGTCTTAGAATGGTGCAACCAAAACCGAATGGTGCTTAATCCGCACAAAACAAAATGTATGGTCCTAGTATCAAGACAGAAACATCAACGACAGCATCTTATGTTGAGCCTAAAAATGAGTGAAACCTTGATCGAGCATGTTACCGAACACCGTGTCTTAGGCGTGATCATTGATGAGAACTTTAAATGGCAATCACATATAAATCATGTTTGCAAACAGTTGGCTCGCAATTTGTTTTTACTCAATAAACTCAGTTATTATGTTGAACCACACATCCGGAAATTATTTTTTGAAGCCCATTGCCTCTCTCACATCAACTATGCGTCCACTGTCTGGAGTGGTGCCGGTGAAAATCACATAAAAAAGATCAACTCTATGCATAGACGGGGAATTAAGCTGATTCTTCCCGACAAGTCTCTATCAACCACGGGCAAATTCGCAAAACTAATGATGTTACCACTGCAGAGCCAACTGACCTATAATAAGGCAGTACTAATGTTTAAAGTCCATGCAAACATGGCGCCAACATATCTTGCTGAGTTTATCCAAATGGCAACAACACGATATAATTCAAATAATTACATTTTACCACGTGTCCGCATTGATTTGTTCAAATCTAGTTTTGCATTTTTTGGTCCATCTGTGTGGAACTCTCTTCCTCCGTCTGCCAAAACATGTCAATCACTGCCGTCCTTCAAATCAGCAATACTTAAACATTTACTTGAACAATAAATCTAACCTTTTGACCATAGTCTCAACGCCCTACTTTTATGCTTGCCTCTATATTAGCTAATGAAAATGTGTGGGGGGGGGGGGGGGGGGGGGAGGGGGGTGGGGGGGGATGTGGGTGTGCGCGTGAGTGCGTGTATGTGTGGGCGTGTGCATGCATGTGAGCGCGCGTGCATACGTGTCTGATTGTGTTGTGTAATTTTGTAATTTTTTTTTTTAATTCTATATTATTATTCTTATTACTATTGTTATTGTTAATATTATAATGTTGCTATATTCTTCATTGTTTCTGTCATTATTAGTATGTGCAGTCTGTTAAGTTGAATGTTGTAGAATAGCAAGGACAGATTGGAAGAATAGGCACTGCCTAAAATCTCTATCCTTGAGTAATAAAGTTTTTGAGTCTTGAGTCTTGAGTCTCTCTCTCTCTCTCTCTCTCTCTCTCTCTCTCTCTCTCTCTCTCTCTCTTTTCTCTTTCTGTCTCTCTGTCAAGATCTCTGATGAAAGAGATCATCACCGTGTATTGATTAATTTGCTTCTACACGGCCAGGTTTCCACAACAGAGCAATTATCCATGAAAAATGATCTGTTTGTCTTTGCGGACAGAACGTCTCGCCCTCCATCTCCAGCAGACCTTGCTTGTGCTCAGTCAGAGTCAGGATATTCAAAGCTTCCAAGAGGTCAACATCGTGAGAAGGATTGCCTACTCAGCTAGTGCTGAGCTGAAATCAATGTGTTAAATCTTCCATTGATCAACATTACGTGGACTAGCTGCTCCGCGTACCCACTGCCTGGATACCCCTGACCCCTCGTAGGACCCATTTAACTCCCACTTCAGATCCTCTTTCAGAATGTAGAGGCAGGGCATAGACATGGGACCATTCTTCACTCCGTTAGCTAAGCACTGGCAGGGAACTGCCTTGGGCAGAAAGTGATCAGTGAATTTGTTGGCTCTGATTTGATAACGTTACAAGGCTAAGGTTAGAGCCCCATAGTATATCGAGCAAAGGGGTAGTGTCTGAGGCATGGTATGATGGAAGGCAGGCGCTATCCTTTTTGTTTCTGTCAATTTTTGTTTTTTACCTCCCCTGAGGTAAATTAGGATCCCATTAAATGCTTGATTGGCAGAGAGGGTTTTCAAGCCGAACAAATCTGCCCTCATAAAGTTTGAACTTAAGATCATCAGCTGTGCAGGAAAGACTGTAAACATTTGGTTTCATTTCTCTGTAATGGTTGTCAGAAAGCATAATAGTACATCCCAGTCAAGGACAGCATTTCATGCGGAGTTACCTAATCACATCGTGCTTCAAATTTGCCTCCCCTGTTATAATTTTTTTGTTTTTGTTTTTGTCAGAATTTGTCAGTTTTTGCACGGGTGTGTGTGTATCTGAGTGCATGTTTCGTAGGCGCGCACATGCACACTGTGTGTGTGTGTGTGTGTGTGTGTGTGTGTGTGTGTGTGTGTGTGTGTGTGTGTGTGTGTGTGTGGTGTCTGTCTGTCTGTCTGTCTGTCTGTCTGTCTGTGTGAGTGCGCGCGCGCGCGCGCGCGCGCGCGCATGCATGTATTTGTGTGTGCACGTGCATGTGTGAATTGGTGGGTGCGTGTGTGTGTGTGTCTGCTTGTGTGTGTCCATCCGTGATTGTACACGCGTGATCTTGTGTGTGTGTGTGTGTGTGTGTGTGTGTGTGTGTGTGTGTGTGTGTGTGTGTGTGAGTGCGCGCGCGCGCGCGCGCATGCATGTATTTGTGTGTGCACGTGCATGTGTGAATTGGTGGGTGCGTGTGTGTGTGTGCCTGCTTGTGTGTGTCCATCCGTGATTGTACACGCGTGATCTTGTGTGTGTGTGTGTGTGTGTGTGTGTGTGTGTGTGTGTGTGTGTGTGTGTGTGTGTGTGTGCATGCGTGCGTGTGTGCGTGCGTGTGTGTGTGTGTGTGTGTGTGTGTGTGTGTGTGTGTGTGTGTGTGTGTGTGACGAAGTGGACGGCTGAATTGTGTTGCTTAGTGTTTCATCCATTACTATGAGCGGAAATCACAAATGTACAGTTTATATCCTGCAAACGTACAATAATTCTCATGTGACGAATCACGCATTTCGTGAGGGAACTTCATAACTAATATAGACGAAATATCACGCATTTGCGCTTGTTTCATTCTTTAATTTTCTTTTGCTTGACCAAAGAGATGTATATAAGATACTTTCTTTTTTGTCTACAATGAACATTAGTGTCAAGATCGTTTTTTTCAAGATCCAGTGATTTTAAGAAGTGTGACATCGTGGTAGTAACAAGGAAATTTTGCATCCTTAACATTCGTATTAACCTGCCAATTTCACATGACCACCACTATCTTTGATGTAGTTTCTTACTCCAAATCTCGCCAACAATTCCCACCAGCATGCCCGCAAGCATATCTTCCATCTTCCTTCACAGTCGCACGCTCCACTTTCACTAACAAAACCTTAAAACTCTCAAAACCTCCTCCAAACTTACTTCCAGAAATCTCAGCGTAGTACTCTGCCACCTCCACACGTCTCTGAAACTCCTACAAATCTCATTTACCGTGCAGGGTCTAATCCTGTATAGTGCAGTCTGATGTGATTACCCAGGAACATGGCTGTAACTTGTCGCCAGCACCAGTCCCTGAAGGCTTCAGTACATTTCCCCTTCCTCTCCTTTCTCTGCTCTTCCCCTCTCTGAAGGTCCTTTGGAAAAGGATGACGCAGCGTCTGATGCTGAAATGTGCTGTTGCTGATGCTGCCAGAGGCGATGGCGCTACATGAAGTAAGGCTAGTGTTTCTAGCAGTCACAGTAACAGCGAGATTTGCTCATGCAAATATCTCAATGGAACGGATCAGAAGAGAGAGAGAGAGAGGGGGGGGGAGAGGAGAGAGAGAGAGAGAGAGAGAGAGAGAGAGAGAGAGAGTTGACACTTTAATATTATATTGTTATCACTAAAGATGTCTCGACAAAGGGGAGAGAATACCAGGGCAGTGACATGTACTTGTTCCTGTAATTGCAAACAAACAGTACCAACTGATGTCAAGTATGTATCAAATCAAAGGTTAAAAAAGTATGAAACTGGGAACATTTCAGGATGTCATCGCACACAGGAGTAATACAGTAACGTTAGAAACATTGGTGATGGTTAGAGAGAGACAAAGAGAGAAAGAGAGAGACAGGGGGGGGGGGTGAATTTGTTTTAAGAGGGTAGTGGATTAAGCAAAAATACTTTTTGACATCCAGCTCCCTGGGCAAGAAAAAATATATGTAGTAAGAAGTAAAATCGAGCAATATACATGACAAAAATGCAACAATCAGCGTATGAGAATCTTTTCGGGAAGAGAGGAGAGAGAAGAGAGAGAGAGAGAGAGAGAGAGAGAGAGAGAGAGAGAGAGAGAGAGAGAGATGGGGGAGAAAGAGAGAGGGGTAGAGACAGACAGACAGACAGATATACAGACCGACAGATAGATACGGACACAGAACAATGGCCACCTCAAAGAACCCAATCAAAATCACAAGAAATTAGTCAGAAACCTGGCGGTCGTCAGTAGGAGTCTTTCTTTACCATGTTAATGCCTATCCTTTCAGAGTATCCAGCTTAATTAAGCGCTTTCCTCAATCCCCTCATCCTCCCTCTATGTCCTGCCTCCCATGAGAATGAATGCAGCGATGCAGCACTACCCAAAGCAACAACAACCTGCGATACCTGTACTATCAGAAACCTTACACAGCGAAAACATATCATGAAGACACTGAAGACAGTAACCAATGATTCTCTGTCTGTCACTTTATCTAGTCACGCAGTCAGGGGTGAAGGGGAAGTCACCGAGGTGACGCTAACTGCATTACTTTACACCTCAGTAGTGCACGGATTTGGTTGTCGTTGTTGTTGTTGCTGTTGTTGTGGTGGTGGTGGTGGTGGTG
>CM065720.1:17786445-17808945 GCA_033310375.1 Conus canariensis
GGTTTCTGTGGTTTTCGTTTGGACGCCAAAATTGAAATTCAGAAACCACTTTACATATGCAAATGTGCGAACAACTATCAGATCGGAAAGAGGGAGATTTTGATTATGTGAAAGGGCTAGTAGGACACATGAAGGATGGAAGTAAAGATGCACATTTGAATTAATCCAAAACGCAAGCACGGACTACTACAATTTAGCCAGAGAAACAACTGATAAGGAATCTGAACAGTCAAGAACATTAATACTTGTAATGTCTGTAAGTGACATAATTTCATGTAAGTGGCGCTTCATTAGACCACCCAAAATTGATATGCTGAACTGTAAAATCACTGAGTAGCGTGAAACTATCTTTCAAGTACTGTGCTTTTTGTTTCTGTCTGACAGAGGGCCATTGATTCTGTCTTCCATGTAGGACCAAACCTTTGTGTTTAATATTCATCCATCTTCAAATGGCGTAGGGTGATTTTAAAACTTGAAAGACGCGGTATCTGACGTGCCAACTGACGCTCAGACAAGAGAGTATGCATATGTACAAATGTGGTCACCTTTCCGAAGGAGAAACGGTCGTTCCTCAAATGGCTTCGATCGAGACTTGAACTATTCTTGAACTGGAGGTCCATGCTTTCAATTACCTGCTAAATAGTATCACATTACGAAGAGAGAGAGAGAGAGAGAGAGAGAGAGAGAGAGAGAGAGAGACAGAGAGAGAGAGAGAGAGAGAGAGAGAGAGAGAGAGAGAGTCCATGAACTGGAAGGCTGATGTGGGAAACTGATCCACACACTGACAATTAAAGATGACTGCCTGCAGAGCTGGCGGTACCTGAAGCAGCATAGAGCGAAAGATGGCCAGGAACCATAAACATCGTGTTTACAGTTTGATGATCGATATCCTGGCCTTTCTCATCTTATCGGTGTATCATTTTTAGTGACAATCTTAAGTCAACCTGTTTTATGCCCCATTGAATAAGAATTGAGCCTTTTAATATGTTAACTTTCATTGTCATTTTTCCTTAAATCATTCTATATTCCAAATCGCTGTAACTTCTAGCTATCAGGACATCATGTTACTAAAACCCCAGAGAACGTGTGGACGTGACAGTCGAATATATATATATATATATTCACACACACACACACACACACACACACACACACACACATACACACACACACACACACACATATATATATACATATATATATATATATATATATATATATATATATATATATACAGATAACTCACTGTTGGCACACATCAGATTTGTTGTAGTTTCATAATCCATCTATAACATTGCATATGATTACACAAGTGACTCGAAATTTATGCACTACTGAAGAAAACATCAACAAAAATGCAGCATAAATAGAACATCCCAGGAGGGGAACACAATCAAGTCAGCCAAGAAAATGTATGTTTAAGGGTGTGTTTCTGGTGTTTTCGCGATTCTTAACCATGCCCCGTTGATCTATCACATTCACAATGATGGGTTAAAAGTGGTACAGGTTCTTCAGTAAGAGTTACGTAAAACCACTGCTCGTCTGTAAAGTGATTTTAATCGTTTGGTATGCATAGTATCGCTTTTTGTTGTTGTTGTTGTTGCTGCTGTTGTTGTTGTTGTTGTTGTTGTTGTTGCTGTTGTTGTTGTTTTTGTTGTTTTTTTTTCGTTTTGTTTTAAACTGGTATTGTTCCCAGCCTGTTCCCTCATTTTTGTTTGTTGACCAAAGTCTTTGTGTCTCGTTTACACTGGCATCTACGTCCTTCGATTAGATCATTTGTGTGTATTATTTCACTTTACATGTCATAACGCAGCTGCTTCTTAATACAGTAACCTGGATATGGACCTCTGAGGTGGCTATGCTTATAAACAACGCGAACTGATATTAACTTGAAAGTGTTCGGTTTTATTCTATAGCTATTAACATATCGTGGACTTTGTCTGAAAACAAACAAGCAAACAAATTAAAAACACAAATATAAAAACAAACCTTGATATTTTGTATGTTGATGATGTAGAGCACGAGGGCGAATGAAATTAAGCTAGGTCTGATGCAGTAATTCTCCAATACATTTATTTAACTGTTTGTTTCTTTGTTTTTGAAAAGTAAAGATGAACTCGAACGTCCTTTAAGATGTTTACCATAACAGTTTATATCTATGATCTTTTTTTTCTCGTTGCCCATCTCTCTCTCTCTCTCTCTCTCTCTCTCTCTCTCTCTCTCTCTCTCTCTCTCTCGTTTGACTTGTGACTGTTACCCTGTATCCCAGAATGGTCTTGACCATGTTTGCTTGTTTGCCTTTTTTTTTAGCGAAGGACCAACGGTGATGCGTGCACTTCATGCAAAAAGTGTTCACTAGACGTACACCTCAGTTGCAAGCTTAGTTAACTCAGTGGAGTTTGCTTTGAGTTCCCTTTGGAGATGGTTGTGGTCAGTCGTATCGGAGCATGGCCGCATATGGAGACCGGAGAAGTTCTGTCAATGTTCTTCACTATCTATACACCAAAGTTATGCACTGAACAATTCCAAGCCTTTCGGTATTGGGGAGAGAGAGAGAGAGAGAGAGAGAGAGAGAGAGGAGAGAGAGAGAGAGAGAGAGAGAGAGAGAGAGAGAGAGATTGAAAAGCCGAAAGAGGGTGTGTATGTTTGCGACCCCGATAGCTTACGCGGTGGCGACCTCCATGATGGAAGCGAAACCAACACATACATCAAACAAACAAAAAAACATGTCCGTGCAGCCGGAAGGTGTTGTGTGACCGAGTCGTTTCGATGCGCGGCTGGTATGCTAAAAGTTTTGTTTGTTTGTTTGTTTGCTTTTGTGGGCTTGTGTTGCTCTTCCAAAAGCGGAGAAACAGAGAGCGAGCGAGAGAGGGAGCGAGCGAGCGAGCGAGCGAGAGAGAGAGAGAGAGAGAGAGAGAGAGAGAGAGAGAGGAGAGAGAGAGAGAGAGATTCTTTAATGTCAATGCCAAGACATGACAACGGATATAAAACATCTAATTGAGAAAATAAACGAGAGCACGTAACTAGGCCTCCAACGGAATAAAACTAATGCGAAACAACGTAGAACCAACGCGTTTGAAGCAAATAAGACAGATATCAAGAGAACCTTTTTGTTTGGTTTTGTTTTTGGCTTTGGTTTTGTTTGGTTTTTTGTTTGTTTGTTTTTTATTGTTTTTTTCTGATGGTGTATGTTATGCTGTTGAGAAGAAATACTGATGGAAGTGCTTTGGATCTGAATAATCGCGCGAGAACAAAAAGTGGTACGAAGAAAACAAGCCATGCTTTTGATGAAGACATGATGCCGACGACTACAACGATGACGATGACGTCGGTGGAATAATAATTATAACAATAATGATGATGATGATGATAATCATCATCATCATGATAATAATAATAATAATGGCAATCATAATGATAATGATGATGATAATGATGATGATGATGATGATGGTGGTGGTGGTGGTGGTGGTGGTGGTGACGACGACGACCACAAAACTGGTCACGACAAGACAAGAACGACAACCACGATGATGATGAGGAGGAGAGGAGGAGGAGGAGGGGGGGAGGGGGAGGAGGATATCTGACCTATAACTGTCAGTTTTCGGCTATAATAGATCTATAATATCAAAAGTTTGATTAGCCGCAGTGATACCTTTAAGTCGTTTATAATTTACAGCTGTATTTACCGACAATGACATTTCATATCAGTTATCGTACTTGCTTTCGGTCTCCTTGTCTTATTCGTTCAGTTAAACACCGCCGTTTAACTAAACTTTCCATGAGGATTACCTCATTCTGATATGATGTGGTTACAATCAGCTACGAACAACTCTACAGACGGCACAGTTAAAAACACGATTTGAAGTCAGTTATCTGGTTATATTAGACCATAAACACACGGAACGGGTTGATGTCGCTATACCTTTTGCAATTCCTTGTCAACGGGACTGTCTTTGAGGGAATTTGATAATTTCATAAGTTGGAACTATTTATAACAATGTGTATGAGAAGAAGAAAAACAGACATTAACCTTTGCTGCTTCTTAGCATGATTTTCGTTTAGCTGAGAGATATAATGTACGTAGATTATGTCCTATGCCGAAAAAATAACTTATAATGTACATTTTACTTGTAATGTACATTTTACTCATTCATATTGGACAAGACCGAGGCGTGTACTAGATTTTCTACATATAAATGAAAAGGCAGGATAACGAACAAAAAAAAACAGGAATAAAATCCTATTGAAAAAAAAACCCTTACGAACGGGAACATATCTTATTTAATGGGAAAATAAGACGAAAAACAGACGAAAAATAGGAGAGAGAAGAGAGAGAGAGAGAGAGAGAGAGAAGAAAAAGAAGAAGAAGAACAAGATGATGATGATGATGATGATGATGATGATGTGGAGGAGGAGGCGGAGGGGGAGGAGGAAGAAGATGAGGATGGTGATGATGATAATAATGATGATGACGATCACGATCAACATAATAAAATATAAACAAAAGAAACCTGAAGTCTTTCTAGCGGATTTGTGTGTGTGTGTGTGTGTGTGTGTGTGTGTGTGTGTGTGTGTGTGTGTGTGTGTGTGTTGTTGCTGTCTTTGAGTTTGAAGTGAACGCAGAGGTGGTTTATCAACGCAGCGCCCGAGCATTATATCGACTTTTAAGGGACACTACAGATGTTCACCCTCACCTTTACATCAATTGTCCCAGCAGCTTCCAACATGTTCCTGCGGCTTTCACCTCTCTATGTCCACCATTAGTTTCACAACGCATTCCCATTTGCTTCCTATCCCCCACCCCCTTCTCCACGCAGACACATAAAAGTTGAAGTATTCCACCCTTGCAAAGTCAACACTAATGTCGCCTCGTTTAGGAAAGCTTAGGTAGTCCACCGACGGTGCAGATAGACATCCCGTAAAGCTTTACAAAACGTTGGTGTCAGATGTAAACAGTACTTCAGCGATCAGAAATTAACACACACACACACACACACACACACACACACACACACACACACACACACACACACACACACATGCATACAAACAGAGATACAGACAGACCGACAGACAAGCAATATGTACAAAAGCATACATATCAATCATTTTTTTTTTATTGCAAACTTTGTGATAACTACAATCGTGCAACCTTGTCCATAAATGTTCAAAACACCAACAACAGACACAGTCGTGGTCCAGAAAGTATGTTTTAAAAGAGTGACATTTTTCTGTTTCAAGCCCCCCCCCCCCTCTCTCTCTCTCTCTCTCTCTCTCTCTCTCTCTCTCTCTCTCTCTCTCTCTCTCTCTCTCTCTTCGTTTTCCCCTTATACATACATACATACATACATACATACATACATACATACATACATACATACATACATACATGCATGCATACATACATACATACATACATACATACATACATACATACATACATACATACATACATACGCACGTACTTCCGTACCTATGTACTTACATACAGCACTAATGTCGTCTCGTTTAGAAAAGCTTAGGCAGTCCGCCGACGGTGCAGATAGCCATCATGTAAAGCTTTACAGAACGTAGGTGTCAGATGTAAACAGTACTTCAGCGATCAGAAATCAACAGAGCATATCAAGATACACACAAGCATACATGCATACATACCTACACACACACACACACACACACACACACACACACACACACACACACACACACAGATATATATATATAGACATACATGCATACATAGATACACACATACAGACTGACGGACAGATAGACAAACATACGTATCTACGTCTGTACAGACACATATACATGTAAGCAGACATATGCACCCACATATTTTCCATACATCATACGCGTCCCTTCCTCGTTGGAGGTTTTGCTCAAGTGGCGTTGAAAAGTTTTGTTTAATAATTTCAAAGTTCTGGGAAGGGCAGTGACACCCTAAAGCAAAAGAACGAAGGACTTGTCTCCATGGAATTTCCTTGGGTGACACGCTGTGTGTCCCTTTTTTATCCTGCGCCTGAACACAGCAAGTAGATCACATTCCGTGCTTGTTGTTGACATATATGCGATTTGACCTGACAAGATTTCTTTTACAAATGCAGTGGACGAAAAGGCTGGAAAAATTGTCTGTTCCGAGAAGTCAGATGAGACATTTTCAATTAGCCATGTAGCTAACATACAAACCTACGAAACAACACAAACGTAATTGAAATAGTTAAAAAAAAAAAAAGCAGTAATAGGGAAAGGGTACACAAGCTACAGACAGATACGGTCAACGTGTGTTTACTTGAATAAACCCTTTTATATCTGACCCGTTGTTTCACCATTACAATGTCCCCTCTCTCTCTCTCTCTCTCTCTCTCTCTCTCTCTCTCTCTCTCTCCTCTCTCTCTGTCTGTCTGTCTGTCTGTCTGTCTCTCTCTCTCTCTCTCTCTCTCTCTCTCTCTCTCTCTCTCTCTCTCTCTCTCTCTCTCTCTGTCGGTAATTTAATGAGCGCACAGAAAGAATAAAAACAAACATGGGCCATGAGTTAAAATCGCTTGCTTGTCCAGCCGTCCATGCCCATGTTAAGTTCCTGTCATTGTCTTCAGTGTCTGAATATTCATGAGGTATGTTGCTGAGGCGATGCCCTACCGAAGGGCGACGCTCACTCACGCTGGCCTTGTATCTAAGCAATCATTGTCACAAGCAGGGTTCTACCTTGGCTTAAGGCTGTGCCAGACCACTTGACATCGGCTGGAACACCATGGCTACATCAAAATGTCGTTACGCTCTGCATAGTTATGCGGGGATTGTCTCCAGTCGTGACAGGCTCCTAGCATAACATTATCAGTCTCCAAAATCCCTCGACGTGAAAGTGTGGCTGCCCACCTGGCGGGGTAATCAAAATCGGTCACACACGTCATGGTGTCATCCCTAGCTGATGTACTTGTACCATAGTGTTCAAGTACTTCAGCTGTTTGGATAATCCCTGGAGTCTTTTAGCCAGGGTACGACAACAACAACAACAAGCAGGGTTCTGAATCAAAAGCATTCTGTTTGCGTTGGATCAGGGCAGCCACCACTGAATATCACTGAAGTGACTCAGCAGCAGTGCAGTGTCTCCACTGTTGGGAGGTCTCACAGAGTCCTTATATCAAATGCTTTCTGTTGACTCACGGTGATGGGACTGATGCACAGTGAGACTGGGTGTCGCTGTGAAGAAGGAAGCCAGAGTCAGCGGTGTGGGAATAATGGCTCGGAGATTGAAGAAACGAAGCCACAACCAAGAAGAAAATCTCTTGGAAAACTTTCCAGCTGGTACTGATAAAAACATTTATCCGTGGCAATGCAGTTAGGGCAAAATTGCTTCACTGTGCCATCTATCTATGCGTGTGTTTTAATCATTGCCTGCCTTGTGGGTGTATGTCTTTGTCCTTGCATTTATTATTAACTCGAACGCGTTTGTAAAAATACGGGTGTGTGCTGTCTCTCGGTTTTGTTTCTCTTACGATGTGAATGTCTGCAACAGAGAGAGAGGGGAGAGAGAGAGAGAGAGAGAGAGAGAGAGAGACGCACACACAACGTGTTCACAGCACAAAGACCAATGCTTGCCAGATAGACTCACAGAGACAAATTGTTGTTGGTGGTGGTGGTGTTGCTAATATTGTTGTTGTTGTCCTTGTTGTTGTTGTTGTTGTTGTTGTTGTTGTTTTCGTTTCTTTTTTAACCAAACAAAGACTATTAAAAACCAAAAAGTAATGCTGAAACGAATCGGACACAACGTCTTCATCATGCAATGACAATAGACAAACATAAGACCGCTGCACAGGGAACAAGCGACATACAGCATTTTTTTTTAATCATGGAGAATATTGACATCCAGTTACGACTATGCATACTGTTTTGCACACAAAGACCATTGAAAATAACAAAACACAGACATATGTGAACACAACCAATTATTTACTACGCAGCGCATTCTGTCTATACAGAATCACAAGCAGTCAGGAATCTGACGATCATCAAATGTGAAGTATTCTTTTCATCCATCCCTGAGATTCATACTCCTGTGCATCCAAACTCTCCATCGCAATCCTTCACAATTTGAGATAGCTTCCCTCCATGAGGATTTCCATGATACTCTGATGAACTGCAGTGCTGTCAAGAGCAATACCTTCTGGATGCTGTGGTACCAACCACATAACACAGGGTGGACGGCGTGAAGTCAGTGATCAATCCACAATCTATCACATCATCCGTGTGACGCGTCCACGCAGTCAGGGGTGAAGGGGAAGTCACCACGGTGACGCTAATTGCATCACTTTAAATCTCAGTGGGAACCTGAAGGCCAACTTACCGAGAGAATTGAACGAAACGTGATCTTAAAAAGGAATAGAATTGATTTTGTTGTCACTGTTCTTGCATGTAGCAGTATGTATGGGGGGTGCATGTGTGAGTGCATGTATGAGTGTGTGTGTGTGTGTGTGTGTGTGTGTGTGTGTGTGTGTGTGTGTGTGTGTGTGTGTTTATCTTTGTCTGTCTGTCTGTCTCTCTAACACACACACACACACACACACACACACACACACACACACACACACACACACACACACACACACACGCATGTGCACACACACACACACACACACACACACACACACACACACACACACACACCACACACACACACACACACAGCAACCGAGAGAAAGACAGGAAAGGACAGACGCCATGGGTCCCCGAGCTGAAGGGTTCGTTGTAATCAGATAAAGTGGCCCTCAACTGATGAGGGAGTCCAGACTATAACATTATTTCCGATAACCTACAGCTCCCTACACGCTCACCCATCCTCAATTGATCGACCTTTCTTTGCTGCTCCGGTCTTGCGGTGCCACGTCACACATGCATGAGAGTTCTCGAGATTGACAAGAGATGCTGGGTGTCTGGGAGTAAGGGCGTGGTGGTCAAGGTTAACCAGCTTCAACAAAATTAGCACTATTCACAGCAGAAATCAGTCGGCATTCCATTGTGTTTGGAGAGAACTCTCTCTCTCTCTCTCTCTCTCTCTCTCTCTCTCTCTCTCTCTCTCTCTCTTGGACGTGAGACTCTGATCAAAATGAGTTTTGCTTTGTGTTGACTGGTTGCCTTTGTTTGGAACTCGACAATACTGAGCGACTGGTTCTGAAAATTGTCACGTTTTGCTATGTGTACACATCTCTTCAACTTCCACGTCGAGCAGTTAATGGCCATGCTCAGCCAGGATCAATAGCTTCAAAGCTCTAGGAGGTCACCATCTCGAGAACTGGCTGCACAGCATACCCCTCGCCTTCCCTGAATACCCATGTCCCCTTCTTTGTAAACCGTTTGATTCCATCTTCAGATCCTCCGTCAAGATAAGGTAGCAGAGTACAGACAATGGACCACTCCTTGCTCCACTAGCTGTGCACTGTCTCGAGCGGTAGGTGATCAGTGGATCTTGCAACAGCTGATGTGTCTGATGTCATTAGAACAAGAAACATAAAAACCAGCTAAAACTAGCAAGCGAATGTCCATCTGTAAAAAAAAAAAAAAAAAAAAAAAAAAAAAAAAAAAAAACACAACAACACGCAGACAATGGATGGTGAGTGGGAGTCGGTTTTGACAAAAAAAGGGAAACGTAAAAGCCAGCTAAAACACTAAAACTAGCAAGCAAATGTCCATCTGTAAAACAAACGCACAGACAATGGATGGTGAGTGTGAGTCGGTTTTGGGAAAAAAGGGAAACAATGTGAGGATGGAGGCCCCATTAGCGAAGAAAAAAGGAAAAAGTGGGTGAAAGTAGGAGATTAGATGACCAACGACAAAAAAAAACAGAAAACAAAATTACGAAAAATAGAGGCAGCTGTTATCTCTGAAGTCATTAGGACATGAACGAAGTATTACTGTGCCCTTGATATCACTGAAACATTAATAGTGACTGCAGTCGGCTTGAATATCATTAGGGCATAGTTATAGTGGCACCGAAATCTCCAAGACAAAAACATAACGACAGCTGTAGCTTTAATGTCATTAGGACATGGGCACAATGCCAGCTGATGGCTAAAACATCATTGCGACATGAACATAGCGACAGCTGTTAGCTCTACATGAAGAGAACGCTGTTCCATACAGAACTGTCCCAGACCCACAGCTATCTGAAATTGTCTTGTCTGTCATCCACTGTGCCAAAATCATGGTCAGTCTTTAAACACTCTGTGTGTGTGTGTGTGTGTGTGTGTGTGTGTGTGTGTGTGTGTGTGTGTGTGTGTGTGTGTGTGAACACCTTGTTTTTACAATGCATTCACCTCCGTTTAATACCCACCCCCATCTCCACCCAACCACCCAAAGTTGAAGTATCCTACTCTTCCAAAGTCAACAATAATTTTGCCCTGGCTTGGTAAAGTTAGACCCCCCCCCCCCCCCCAGAGGTGGCTGAGAGTCAGCGCTTCAAAGAATTACAATATAAAGGTCTCAAAAGTAAAGAGTATTTCAGCGATCATAAATTAACAGAACTTGTAGCCTCAAAATTCGACAGTACTTTAGCGCTTAGGAATTAAAGCTAGTTTTACATTTGGAGAATACAAGTCATCAGGATCCAGGAATTAAAAAAATGCCGACCCTCAGAAACAAACATTAATGTAATACTAAAACCAAAAGTAGAATCACTGAGCTGCCAAAAGAAAGAATACATTAGAAAACAGAAACGATGCATTTGTACGTATTTGGTCTTCTCGTCTTTCCAGTCTGGGGGGTTTCGTGTTTCACCTGCGCTACAGTTTGCTTCCAGGTCGAAGAGACAAGTGTCTGCTCGTCCTTTGTTTCCACTCCTTTGAATGTTACTTTTCCAGCCTAACGAACACCTACTAGGTAAAAACTGTTGTGCCTTTTTTGTTGTTTGTTTCTACCTTCGTTTGGTGACTCAGTCATTGCATTTTTTTTTATTTCATACTTAAGTTTCTGCCTGCAGTCGCCCCACTTTGAAACCAAGCTATTTCTGTCTTCAGACATGTATAACACCTTCATCCTTAGAAGTTGTTAATGTTAGTAATTAACGTTTATATCTATGTCGGAAAATAATGGCACGACATCTTTTGGATTTAAAGTCATCTATCTCAGAAGTCATCTATCTCAGAAGTCATCTATCTCAGAAGTCATCTATCTCAGAAGTCATCTATCTCAGAAGTCAAAACAATTTGGCTGTTGGAAATTACTAACATTTTTTTAATTCGTAAATTAAAGGTGCCCTGACCATCAGGTGTTAACAGTGTTTGAATCCTCAGAAGCTAAAAATACTGTAATCCTAAGAGGTTAACAGTAGATAAGTCTCTATAGTTTCTAAACTGGATTTCAATGAAATCGGAGCAAACTAGCGTTCGCCCTTTCATGCATGGAAAACTAGCAAATTACGAATACTTCTTTTGATGATTGTATTCGCTTGTGCCATAACGACGTTACAGAGGTTACACTGCTTTGGCAGCACAAAAGAGAGCACAAAACTCGAAGAGAGAAAATGCCCTTGGGAAAACACAGAAATCCGACAAAGCGAAAAGAATTTACATCTTCAGGACACCACACAACTCAGGCAAAAGAGAGAGAAAAAAAGGAGATGGCATCTTTGAGACATCAGTCACTTCGCTTATGGAAGAATCACAGGTCACATGGACGTCCAAAGGAAATTAGCTGACGCCTCAAGGAGACAGCCGCTATGTATTAGACACTTCATTTTCCCATTAAGCCAAGTGTCAGATACCATACCACCACCACCACCACCACCCCTCCCCCCCCCCTTCCCCCCCCTCCCACACACACACACACTCTTCCATGTCTCGCCTTCCGTTTCCAATTTGTCACGTGACACAAGGAAATGGGTCTGTCTTAGTCAAGAGGTGTTGCGGGCAGGATGGACATGGTGGCTCCGCTGGGGGTCTCCTGACAGGCGAGTCCTTATGGCGGCACAACGGGGTGTTGATACTGACGATGGTCACATGTCTGCCAGACACTCCTGTCATGTCGATATGTTCCTCTCTCAGACAGCTTCCCCCTCCCCTCTCCCTATCTCACTCCTGACCCTGAGGGTGTCTGGTTTTACAGTGATTCGTCTCAGCGTAGAAACACATCACCTGTCAAGATATATTTCACTTACTGGAAAGTGAGTGAGTGAGTGAGTTGCTTAGTTAGTTAGTTAGTCCATCAGTCAGTCAGTCACCAGCCAGCCAATCAGCCAGCCAGGCAGTTAGTTAGTTAGCTTGCTTTTTAATGAGCTGTGTCATCATATTTAATTACTTTTACCAGTATTCTCAATTGACAAATTGTTTGAATTTGTAATCACGTTGATTACCGAGTTCCATGTGTTACTTTGTAAGCAATGCAACAGTTTCCTGGACTGTTATCATCACTTTATTTATTCATCTATCTCACAATGAGGCAGCAGTGACTAAACCTCTCAACATTCATTGTATTATAAGAGTCATGAAGTTTAACAAAACTGATCATGAAAGACGAAACCCATTAGTATTCTTCTGCCACCTCAAACTTTTCTGACCGGACCTGTGTATCCATCCACTGCTGAATAGAGAAGGCTTTCAAAGGGTACAATTCCGACTCTACGAGTGGTTCGAAGCCAACACTATCACCATGGTAGGCAAATGCTCTAACAATTTGTCTACAGGCCCTACACTGCATTGTGCTGGTACCGTCAGTAGTGTTGGTAGTGCTGACTGCCTTGCGCCTATCAAGACATGTGGGCCATAAAGCTCACATAAGAAAGCAACTGTGTGTATCAATTGTAAGGAACAAAAAAAACCTATTTTCTAAAGATACTCTACCCCAGATCAGATTGTAGCAACAGATCAGTGTCCTGCAACATGTATAATCTGTACAATTAGATGAGCTACAGGAGGCTGCATAGAATGTTGGAACCAGTTCTGTTGAATCTGATGCTGTTGACTCATGGTATAAATATTTCCTGCAATCTGACTTCGCCATAGTTTGCATGCAGTCTTGCAGTTAAATCATTATGAATGCCGTATACGCCTATACATCTATGTTAGAGTGAACGTTTCTGTCGTATACAGTTACTGTTACCTTTCTTTCTTTGTCTGCTTGCTTACGTATTTGCTTGTCCGCAAGACCAGAGTGGGGTTACTGGAAATGTAAAGTGAAAGTTATAAGGCAAAGTATAGTATGTATGAGTTACACACGCATTTTTGATACCCTCGTCTTAAATCCTTTGATCTTAGTCATTAATTTAAGTCATTTATCCATCAGTTGTAAGACACGTGCAGTGTTGTCTCAAAATTTAGTAGGTGTGGTGTAATGTGTATGGACCAGTCCCCATGGTGTGACACCCCCGGAATGAAACTGGAACTGAAACTCAGCTCACGCTACTGGAGCCATACATTTGCAATGAATTTAATCATATTATTGTTGATGCCCATGCTCCTTTGATGATCTGGTCGAGTGCTCCACATTTTCCATTGCCATTTTCTCATGACCCAGCCTATATTGTTTCTGAAGATCTTTGAAATGCGTCCTTGGACATCTTCATCTTCTTAGTATGCTGTACAAATAATTGAGCTAAGTACAGCAGCTATCACAGTTTCGTCACAGACACTAAAATATAAAAAAGAATAGTAGTTTTCATTTTAAATAATTTCAGCTTTTAAGTTAGAGAAATACACAATTCATCGGTTTCAACACAGAATGAGCAGTGCCAGTACACTTTGCTGGTTTTTCTTACCCTCCCTTCATTTTCTGCTACATACTCCACAAAGTTGGCATTCTAGAGTTTTGCTCATGCTGCTTTTATCATTCCTAAATAGAGGCGGACACTGTTTTATACCATCATTCTGATATGTGGGTTCTCACTAATCAGTGCAGTTATGAGGAAATGCAAGTGTGTAGTACGCTAAACAGTCCTTGGCTTCAGCAGTCCAAGATACCCTTGTTTTTGTGTGTTTCTAAGGAATGTAATGTGATCGATTAATAAACAACCTCAAAGGGAGATGAACGCGAAACATGTTACCAATCCAATCTTCCAACATTTTTTAAAATCTTTTCGGCACAGTACATGCTACTGCAAAAACACATTTATATCACAGAGTGACAATAAAAAGCATGAGATTTTGCCATAGTTTCAACTTCCAACTTCATGACTGACGTGCAGATACTCGTTCTTTTATCTGATGTGCCAGTTTCATTGTTTAGAAACCACGATAGGAGTATGCTATGTGTCCTCCAATCTCAAATGGAGATGAACGCGAAACATGTTACCAATCCAATCTTCCAGCATTTTTTAAAATCTTTTCGGCACAGTACATGCTACTGCAAATATGTATATAATACACATACATACATACATACATGCACACATGTAGGGTTAGACGCAATTTCAAACTCTATGTTGAAACACTTACCAAATAATTTCATAATCTTTTGCAAACAATATGTCAACAGATTTGGTCAGATGGTATTATGCCAGGAATATGGAAACAGTCAGTAGTAATTCCCATATTAAAACAAGGTAAATCTGCAACAAATGTAAGTAGTTATCGACCAGTAGCTTTAACCTCTCATGTCCCTAATCTAATGGAAAAAATAGTTCTGAATAGATTGATATATCATTGTGATAAATATGACGTAATACCACACAATCAAGCCGGTTTTCGAAAAGGAAGATCAGTCATCGATCATATAGTTAAAATAACCACACAAATGAAAAACCAATTTGCAAAACGAAAAAGCGTTTTGACTACATTTTTTGACGTTAAAAGAGCTTTCGATAGTGTCTGGCATGCCAAATTGTTATTCAAATTAAGAAACATAGGTCTAGCTAGCAATTTTTATTATTATATCAGATAATTTGTTCAAGACAGAAAGCTACAAGTTAAAGTAGAAAATACGTACTCTGAATTTAAATTACAAATGGGAATTCCACAAGGCTCTGTGATAGCTCCAATGTTGTTTAATATTTTACTCTGTGATCTTCCAAAACACATAAGCAAAAATATCACAGCTGTGCAGTATGCTGACGATCTGTGCATATGGATGGACACTTCAATAAGGAAAAATTGTCCTAAAAGAACACTTAATTACTATTAAAAAAAACTTTACCAAAATGAATTAGACAGTCTTGGTAGATACATGTTTGCGAATGGTCTAATGTTTTCTTGTGAGAAAACATACATGGTGTTATTTAGCAATGAGCGCCGATACAAGCGATTTGCCCTCTTTTAAAATGAATGCAGTCACACTTGACTACAAACCTTTAGTTAAATTTTAGGAGTGTATTTAACATCTAAATTAACGTGGAATTTTCGTATTCACACCTATTCACACCGACCAATCGACGCAAGAGGAAAAATCGACGGTAGTTGTGGCAGATCCAACTTGCACTGACGACATTGTTCGGAAAATTATGGAGTCATTACAACAACAATTACATCAACAGACAAGTGTGATCAGAGGTGATCTTCGAGACATCAAATCTGAACTTGGTCAAGTGAAGGACAAATGTAACGAAATAAATCAGAGATGTGACAGAGTAGAAAAAGAACAGAGGGAAATCGTAGAAGCTGTGACTCTTTTGTCATCTGACATGTGTAGTCTGCATGAAGAGATGATGGGCAGAAAAGAGGAGACAAGTAAACTGACAGCAACAGTGAGTGAACTTCAGGATCAAATCAATTTAATGAAATCAGAAATAGACATCCTGGAACAACATTCAAGAAGAGACAATCTTCGATTATTTGGTATCCCTAAATCAAGTGATCGTGAAGATTACGATACGTGTGTTATGGCAGTGGTTGAGGCACTCAACAGTGTTGATGGTCAGAAAATCTGGTCCCTGGACGACATCGTGAGAGCCCATCGGGTGGGGTGGGCAAGAGAAGGTCAACCTAGGCCGATGATTGTGCGCTTCACTCGATGGAGGGATAAGATGGCTCTTCTCTCCGATAAGGAGCTGCGGGAAATCCTGAAAGAAAACAACATCAGATTGGCCAGTGACCTGACACGAGCTCAGGCACACATGGTAGCAGAAGCACGAAGGAACGGGAAGAGGGCGTACTTTAAAGGGGGGAGGATGGTAATCGGCCCCCCTCTCCCGATCCCCGCACATATGCACAAGTCGCAGCGACGAGATCTAACAGAGAACATCAAAACAAGACACGTGTGTTGACAGTCGACACGGAAACTACACGGCGTGTGCTGTCACCCAGCCAGGTGGGGGGGGGCCAAGGTCGGCGTAGCGGGTCGCTGGACAAGGCCACGATTTCCACGTGCGGTGTTAACTCCACTCCAACTACCGAAGGCGGCCAACAGCTAGGGGTATGGCGACCGGTGGAGGTGGGGATTTTGTCACTCCCACTTCACAGGATCAGCAATACCGGGGTAACGGCGACGGTGGTGGAGGTAGGGGTACTCGTGACTTCAATTCACGGGATGTTCAACGGTCCCTGCCTGTCAGCGGCGGTGCTGATGGGTCCGAGCGAGATGCAAGGGCGGTACAGGGGAGTGCGGCAGATGACGTCACGGGTAACGGGAATCCCTTGCGTGTTGCGGGGAAGTCTACGGCGAGACAGGGTGGCGCAGACAGCTGTGATAGGAGTTCCTCTCGCCGTGACGTAGAGGGTCATCCCTCAGGCGGGACACGTGGTGCACGGAGAGGGTCGGCTGGCAGACGGACAGAGCTTCGTGCTCACTGGGCAAACCGTGGCAGTGGCACTGACAGAAACTTAAGAGCCAGAAATAAATAGGACAGGTTCGACCATCCAAAAGAATGGACATTTCTGCATTACAACGTGGAAAATCTGTACAATAAATTGGCTGATGTTAAGTTTATTAATTATGTTAATTTGTTTAATTTTGTTTGCTTAACTGAAACTTTTTTGGACTACTCTTATGATTATGATAATGTTTTTCCAGAGTATTTGAAAATTTTTTGCCCCTGCACAAAAGCTGTCTAAACATGGAAGAAATTCAGGGGGTGTTCTAGTAGTGGTAAGGAATTGTTTAAAACAGTTTGTGAAAGAAATCCGTGTTGACTGTGAAAATACTGTCGCACTGAAAGTGGATAAAACTGTTTTTAACACAGATAAGGATGTAGTTCTAGTTGCATCTTAAATTGTTCCAGAAGGGGGCCCACTGTACAATAGTACGGATTTAAAAGACGGTATTTTAATCTTAGGAGAAAGTATTCTACAATCTGTGCAAGAGGAGGATGTGTATATGATAGTGTGGGGAGATTTAAATGCAAGAACAGGATGTGAACAACCAGTTGCTGACGACATGGATGATTTTGTTTCTGAGATTGGAGGAAGTAGCAAGGAAGACTGTGCTAACCTGCGGTGTTCCAAGGATGTTACTATAAATAGTTTTGGGAAATCCCTGTTGGACTTTTGCTTTATATTTGATCTTATTATTCTGAATGGATTTTGCAATGGAGATCGGGAAGGAGATTTTACTTTTTTTGTCACACCAAGGATGACGCGTGATTAATTATTTTCTTGTTTCAGATTGTTTGGTTGATAAATGCACCATGTGTGTTGGTGACAGGTTATTTTCCTGTCATTTGCCGCTCGAACTGAAATGGAGAAACACTCTGGGCAATAAGGAAATTATTCCACGTCAGAAAGGAGAAGAACGAATTGTGTGGTCGGAAGAGAATGTGGAATGCTATAAAAATGAACTTAATAGTGATTACTTTAAGGAATGTTTACAAAATGCCTTGGACATGCTGTCTTTTGATGTGAATTTGATTTGATTGATTTAATTTAGAGTCTGTTCACAACGATGGTGATATTAGACCCAAAAAAAAAAAGAAAAAAAAAAGAAAACAGAAAAAAATGTATGTGTGTAAGTGCTTATATGAGTGTGTGTGTGTGTGTGAGTGCGTGTGTGCGCGTACGTGCGTGCGTACGTACGTGCACGTACGTATGCGCGCGCCCGTGTGTGTGTGTGTGTGTGTGTGTGTGTGTGTGTGTGTGTGTGTGTGTGTGTGTGTGTGAGAGAGAGAGAGAGAGAGAGTGTGTGTGTGTGTGTGTGTGTGTGTGTGTGAGAGAGAGAGAGAGAGAGAGTGTGTGTGTGTGTGTGTGCGTGTGTGTGTGTGCGTGTGTGTGTGTGTGTGTGTGTGTGTGTGTGTGTGTGTGTGTGTGTGTGCGCGCGCGCGCGCGCGCGCGCGCGGACACAAATCTATGAAAGTTTGCCTATTAACGACCAAACAATAATTATAAACTGATAAATCAATTACAACAAATGAATAGTAACAGAAGTCGATATAGCCTTTGCTATATCAATCATTTTGGGGCTGTAAAGTAGTTCTTGTAAAGCCCCTAAGGAAGCAATATCTATCTTTAGAATATTATATAACGATGTTAGAATTGGACATTCAAAAATAATACGTTGAATAGATAATGGGAGACCACAAGCGCAATCTACATCCTTAGAAAATTTGGTTTTCCATGAGTTTAAACGCATTTTATAAATTTTGATGTAAATGCCTGTGTTGATATGTTCTCACGTGCGATGTATGGAGTTGCTACCTGTATGATTCGAAAGGTTGGAAATCGAATGAAAGAATGCAGTGAATGGTTTGACAATGAGTGTGAAAAAAAAAAAGAAGAAAAGTACAGTCAGAGGTCTTCTTAACAGTTTCCAAAGGTGTAAAAGGGAAGATAATAAAGAGTATTCCAAAGAACGTTATGTAAATGAAAGAAGGGAATATGGGCAGATGAAGAGAAAAAAGAAACATGAATTTGAAGAATTAAAATTACAAAAATTAAAATATTCGGATAAAGATTCAAGTCTGTTTTGGTCAATAATTAGATCAGCGAATAGAAGGCCATTTATTTATAATAATATAAGCACTCAACAATGGTATGATCATTTTTCAGCAGTTTTTAGAGATACAGATGACATTAATGATGAAAATGACACGTTTGTTGAAGATGCTGGAGGTTTTGAAGAGCCCTTATTTAATGATGCTATTAGTAGAAATGAAGTGATTGATAGCATAAAGCATCTTAAGTCAGGGAACAGTGCGGGCCCAGATAGAATTTTAAGTGAAATGCTGAAACATGCAAATTACGTTGTCATTGATTTCCTTGTAACGTTATTAAATAGACTGTTTAATGATGGGAACTTCCCTGCTGCCTGGGCCAAATCTATTATTGTTCTTATTCATAAAAAGGGAGATCCAAATAACCAAGATAACTACCGTGGAGTTACTCTGACAAGTGTCGTAAATAAATCTACACCCATATTTTAAACAGAAGACTCACAAAGTGGGCAGAAAGGGAGGAAAACATTATCGAAGAACAAGCAGGATTCCGATCACACTATAGTACTATAGACCGTATTTTTACGCTTTTTGCAATAGTTCAAACACACTTATTGAAACACAAAAAAAATGTACATTGCTTTCGTCGACTTTAGAAAGGCCTTCGATTCCGTTAATCGTAACATGTTATGGGCTTCTTTACGTACAAGTGGAGTGGATGGCAAGTTGTGCATGGCACTTCGTGGTGTTTACGATTGTGTTTCAGCATGTGTGCGTGATAAGTGTATCTATTCAGATGTTTTTGAATGTCCACGAGGACTGAAGCAAAGATACTTATTAAGTCCTCTGATCTTTTCATTCTTTATTAATGAATTAGCAGTTGGAATAACAAAGGAAGGAAAGCATGGCATTCAAATGATCCCAGGAGCGGTTGAATTTTTTTTTACTGTTATTCGCAGATGATGTGATATTAGTATCTAATACTGTAGTGGGTCTTCAAAATCAGCTGAGTAGATTAAAAGAAGAGGCAGATCGTCTGTCTCTAACTGTTAATCTTGAGAAACCAAATATAATGGTATTCAGAAATGGTGGTCACCTTGCCCGTCATGAAAAATGGTTTTATGGCACAAAAGAGGTAAAAATAACTAACTCATATAAATATTTAGGTATGCTGTTTACAACCAGGTTGAGTATGAAACGCGCAGTAGATGAGAATTGTAGAAAAGGAAAAAAAGGAGTCATAGAAATTCTAAAAGCTTTAAGGAAACTAAATTCGATTGATTCTTGTATTTTTGGAAGCTTTTTGATGCAAAAATCGAACCACTTCTTACGTATGGCGCTGAAATATGGGGTTCTCGTGACAACAGAGATCGAGAGAAAGTACACACAAATTGCAATCAAACGCTTTTTAAGTGTTCCACTGCATACGTCAAATACAGTAATGGTTGGTGAAACTGGCAGATACCCTTTATATATCATGACGTATATTAAACGTTTAAAATATTGGCTT
Source organism: Conus canariensis (assembly GCA_033310375.1). Classification (NCBI taxonomy): domain Eukaryota; kingdom Metazoa; phylum Mollusca; class Gastropoda; order Neogastropoda; family Conidae; genus Conus; species Conus canariensis. Next base: position 17,806,740 of record CM065720.1, read on the forward strand.
AAGTTATTGAGGTTACCTGACTCAAGACTCTGGAAACAGCATATCACCGCATATCAACGGCTATTAAATAAACTTGATCTGGGGAAAGAAAATTGGGTATTTTTTTATAAAGAAGATTCTAACTACGAATGGATTTGGAATCGTGTGGATGTGCCAGGGAGTTGGATATGAAAACGGATTTATTTTGGAATTTAAAGATAGGATGATTGTTTCTTACAAACAGAACTGGCATTCCAAAATGGAAAACACAGAACGGTACAGTTGGTTTTTTAGTTTTAAAAGTATATTTGAAACAGAAAAATATGTATCGTTGATTACGTGCAGGTGGCATAGAATTTGCCTTGCCAGGCTTAGATCCAGAACTCTTGGTTTGAACGCCCATCAGAAATGGTTTCTTACTGAGCCCTCTACACGATCACCTTGTCCATTGTGTGGTTCCTTTAGGGAAGATGAGAAGTATTTCCTATTCCATTGTATAGAATACAGCAGTATCCCCGAAAAATGCATATTTTTTTAAAACAATCTGCTAAAAATGAGGACACAGTTGCTGTGCTAAAACTGAACTATGACAATGATTCTGTGAAATCTCTTGCAAAGTATATTGCAGAAGCTTTGAACATCAGAAACAAACAAACAAACAAAAAACTAACTCGAACTGATGTAATTAGTAAAGGACACGAATTCTGAAGAAGATTTATGTTGTATTCATGCTACTTCTTTAGAATAGCGTTATGTTGGATGGTCTCGACGTAGGCCTGTTTTGCTTGAAGCCAAGCATTCAATTTTTTGCATATCTGTCTGGACTTGTTACCGTGCCTTATTTTGTTTTGTTCTTTTGTTTGCACCTCCATGTCACAAAGGCTATATAGCCAATGACATTAAAAGTGTTCAGTGTTCAGTGTTCTCTCTCCCTCCCTCTCTCTCTCTCTCTTCGTCTAATATCACATATGTGAAAAGACGTAAAACTGAAGTACTACTACTACATAGATACACGCGTACATACATACATACACACATACATACATACATACATACATACATACATACATACATACATACATACATACATACATACATACATACATGCATACGTTCAGGCACGCATACGTATGTACGTGCAGGTGTATATATATATATATATAGAGGAGAGAGAGAGAGAGAGAGAGCGAGAGAGAGAGAGAGAGAGGGGGGGTATGTACAAATACATTATTTAAACATTACACGCGAGCCTTGCTTTTGAAATCTTTGAACCAGTGATGTTGAAAGGTTTCGTTTAATAATGCAGAAGATCCGGGAAGGGTAGAGCTGTGCCAAAGCAAAACAACGGATTAGTCTACATAGAATTTCCTTGGGTGACATCTCATGCATTCTTTATCTTGTGCCTGAACAAAGGCATGTAGATCACATTCCGTGCTTGTATTCGACAAATTCCCAGTCTACTTTATTAGACTAAAAAACATGCAATGGACGAAAAGCTTTTGAAAGTTTTCTCTTCAAAGAAAGAAGACAGATGAGGCATTATTCAATTAGCAACGCAGCCTTGACACAAATCTACAAAGCAAAACAAACAAAACTGAAATTTAAAAAAAAGTATTAATAGGAAAAGGGTACAAACACACAGACTGATGCGAGAACATGCGTTTGCCACACAAAACCCTTTCTTTTCTGTCCCTTTGTTTTACTATCACTTCCTTCGTCTTCTTCTTCTTCTTCTTCTTCTTCTTCTTCTTCTTCTTCTGTGATGACAGCCCTGATATGGCCATTTGTGGTCGGCTGGGCTACAAACAACATTACCTCACCTGACCTCTTCTTCTTCTTCTTCTCTCTCTCTCTCTCTCTCTCTCTCTCTCTCTCTCTCTCTCTCTCTCTCTCTCTCTCTCTCTCTTTTGCACAGTCTATCAAGAACCTTCATAAGCACATACGTAATACCAAAGCAGGCAGAGGCCACGAGCTGAAGTCACGTGCTTGTCATGACATCTATGCCTGTTGTGAGTGTGTGCCACAATCTGCAGTGTCTGCATATTCACAACATGAGCTGCTGTTTGATAGACATGGGGAAGCCCTCTGGGAGTGAACAGTCACTCACGCCGGCCTTTCAACTAAGCAATCAATGTCGTCAGTAAGGGTCTAATTTGATAGTATCCTGCAAGCGTAGGATCATCACAGCCACTACTGTACACCACTGTAGTAATTCAGAAGCAGTGCA
>CM065720.1:17818945-17821445 GCA_033310375.1 Conus canariensis
CAAAGAGAGCTTAACACTCCTATCTTCGGCTCTTGTGCGCTCTAGATTGATTTACGCTCAAGAAGTCTTCTTCAGTGCTCTACAGCATCTACTTAATAAGTTACAAAGTGTAGACTGCAAAGCATATAAACTTGCTCTTGGAGTTCCCACACATACATGTAACATTGGGACTTATAATGAAATTGGAATCTTACCTTTGAACGAGTTTCGAAAAATGTCCTCCTCTAAGTTTGTTTTTAAGAACCGTTCACAGAAACGTTTCTGTACAAATGAAGTATCTCTCAATTGAGAGACAGATTTTGCTAAAAGAGCAAAAGACATAAAATCAACTAAATCTATTCGGTCATACACATCTACTCTTCTTAAAATAAACACTAACCAAAATAAAATAGTTGTCAACTCGTCCTTTCCACCCATTCCAAAATGGAAACAAACCAAAGGAAATTATGGCACAAACTATACTGAACTGAACAAAACCGATCCACCATATCTTTTGAAATATTATGTAAATTCTCATTGGGAAAATCAATATAAGTATCATCTTCAAATTTTTACAGATGGTTCAGTGTTTGATGACCATAGAACAGGAGCAGCTTTTATAATACCAAAATCAAAAGTAGAGAAATTATATCATCTTGGCATACACGTGTCAACTTTTACTGCAGAATTAGTTGCTATATTAATGTCCCTAAAGTATGTTTTAAATTCTTCCCATAGAAAATTGTCCACTTTTACTGTGCAGTGATTCAAAGTCATCTGTTTCTGCCTTGCAGTCTTTTAATCCAAAAATTCGTTGTAAGACAATTACAGAAATCAATTACGTGACACATCTCCTATCGACGAAAAGAATAAATGTGACTTTCTGTTGGATGCCCTCACGTTGTGGAATCTCAACAAGTGAGAAAGTTGATCAAGCTGCTCGGAGAGCAGCTCAAAATATTGAAGGCACGACTGCAATGAACATTCCGTTAGATCTATCAGAATGTTATAGTTTGATCAATAAAGCATCCTTTAACACTGTTGAACTCTTCAGAGCTAAACCAAAGAAATAAATCACAGAAATCTCAATTTGATTCTATGGAACCTGCAAACCTTTCTAAAATTACTCCAGACCGTATTTAACATGCTGGGTTTCTGCCTAGGTGGTAAAGTCTGCTGTGATCACCCGCACTCCATACAACCTGTTTCTGAAACTCCTCCAAACGTTATTTACCATATTGTGGTTACATCTCTATAATGTGATCTGATTTGATCACCCTAAAGGCTTCAGTGCTTTTCTCCTTCCCCTCCCCCACCCACCTTCCTGTCGTCTGCTCTTACTCCCTACTCGCTTCTACTCATGCTGATCTTTGGGAGGTGGGGGGGGGGGGGGAGGGGGCAGGTTGGGAAGACGTGGCCACTTGAGCTGAACAATGTGGCTGCTGATGCTGAGATAAGAATAGACAGAGAAAGCAGAGCCATGTGAAGACGGGTGTTTGTTTGTCTGTCTGTATGTTTGTTTGTTTGTGTGCTTGCTTGCTTGTGTTGTGCCGAAGCAGTTACACAGTGACTGGATGATGGGAAGATCTAAAGAAGGGAGTGAGAGACACAGAGAGAGAGAGAGAGAGAGAGAGAGAAGACAGACAGACAGACAGACAGACAGACAGACAGACACATACAGACAGACAGACAGAGACAGACAGATAGGCAGGCAGACAGAGGCAAAACAGATAATAAAAGGGAGAACTGTTTCCTGCATTTGATTTTCCCACACTGCCAATCGACGTTTCCTGGCCGGGTCTGGTCTGAACTACAAACACTATCGACTGGCCCAGCTGTCCGTGATTACAGAACCTTACAGGCGAGCCAGACGCGGTGTGTCTTGCCACACATGACGTGTGTAAGTGGTGAGGTCTCCTCTGATGTTGGTTGTGTCAAGTTACAAAGGAGGCAATCTCTTTTCCCCTTTCCACTTTTTTTTTTGCCCAAGAGTATGTGAAGGAGAGGAGTAGTAGGGTAGTACTGTGGTAGGGGAAGTTAAAGAGGAGGGATATGTTTATTCATAAATGCGGTCTAAAACACACACGATTCACTTCATTATACCTACGATGGATGACAATCGATGTAGACTCTTAGCACAGTTCCCCCGTTCGAGCAGCCGAATACCCAAATAATCTTTCAGGGCTGTTGTTGAAGAAAAAGGAGTCACTCCAGTGTACAAGAGTTATTGGTTTTTATCACTATTGCACAGCCGATCACACACGGCTTTTCCTGTGCTGCGAAACTCAGTGTGGAAGAATAGGGGTCTTTTCACGACTCCATATTGAAAAACTTGCAAACCATGAACACGATCAATAACATGGCAGCTAATGGCAGCTAAACTATTGCCATTTCTAAGGCGTACAAGACTAGGCCATGGAGTGAGTGCTAGCCATAGCATTTTTTTTTTTACTACTGTCAGGTTTTAACATCTCACCGGCAAGTATAATTAAAACACTTCTATACAACCAAAAGAAAAAAA
>CM065720.1:17831445-17861445 GCA_033310375.1 Conus canariensis
GGACTGTGAACTTTATTCTTTTGCCATCGGAGCCAGTAGGCAGCCATGCGTATTTTGGTGAGGGGTCCTTCAAATGGAGAGGGGGGGGGGGGGGGGGAGGAGGGGGATGGGAAATTACCTGAAATGATATACACTTACAGAGGCAAATCGAAGTAACGAAGTTGTGGGAAAGTGCGGGTGGGTGGAGGGAGGAGGGGGGGAGGGGGGAGGGGGAATGGGGAAGGAGAGGAGTTGTTACATTTTGATGGACACTTGATGAAAAGGCCGCTAGACAGTTAGACCCACGATTGTTCACCCATCACAGATAAAAGAATGGAAAAAAAAAAAAAACAACGAAAAAGGAAACAAACAAATGAAGACACCGACTATCATCATCACTACCACCACCAACACTATCCAAATTGAGGGGTAACAGTAGAGGAGAAAAACAAAAACGAGCGGGGGAAGACAGGCTCAGAAATGCAGAGACGTGGCTGAGTGGGTTGGCAGGAGGGGACTGACAACAGAGAAAAACAAATATCAACGGGGTTAAAGAGGAAAGTCGAGAACGGGCGAGTGGGAAAAAAACAAACCAACAAAAAACCCTATAAAGGCAATAACAATATGAACAAGCTAAGTGCAGCGAATCAAACAAGTCTGGCAAGACTGGTCCAGGGAGTCGGTAAATATGTGTCTGTGTGGAAATAGAGGGAGGCGTGTGTGTGTGTGTGTGTGTGTGGGGGGGGGGGGGGGGGGTAAATGAGTTTTGAGATGGAAAGAGAGAAAAAGGAGGGAGGGGAGTAGGCATGGTGACGAAAAAGTACGTGAACGGGGGGTGGGGGAAACAGCGAGTGGATATGGAAAGGTCAGGGAGGAAGGTAGGGAAAGGGGAATGGAGAGGGAGGGGGTGGGGGGAGAGTAGGAAGGGGAGTGACATAGATGACGAACATCAATGTGATGGCTATTTCAGTTTTGGTTTTCAGTTACTTTTCACTTTCTGTGTATCACTGTCCGGTGTTATTTTTTGTTTTTGTTTTTTGGTTGGTTTGTTTGATTGTTTGTTGTTGTTGGGTTTTTTTTGTTTGTTTTTTGTTTGGTTTTGTTTGTTTTTCAGTCATTTTGTGTTTCCGTGCATTACTGTCCAAGATCATCTTTCTTACCATCCATGTTATGTTAGAGATATAAGGGCCAATCTAAGATAATGTTCTGTAGCAACCAGTGTCCAGTGATGAAAACGAAGCCAAGTGCGGTGTTTTGTCTGCTTGTGAGTGGTGGCATGTGACTCTGATTCACACTGATTGCTACTGTTATATTATCCGAAATCTCAAACGCCTTTAGACACAACACGGCAATAGCATGGACACTAAAATGATGTTTCGTGCTTGAACCATGATTTCTATGAGTCTGCTCATTGTAGCCTTTGTCTTTTGATATTTATGATAATATGTTGCAATACGGCATTTCTAGTTCTCATTTCGGGCTGTTTCAGTTGGGAAATGTGTGTAAATACGTTTAGGTCAGGTATATTTTAAAATAGCTGTTCTGTTCGTTTTACACGTACCAGACGGTATCTGGGCCAGCCGTGCAACAAGATGACTTTCGTCTTTGACAAAATGATATACCGTGCATTTTCTGTCTTCTATTGCGCGTGCGTACTCATACATATAAATGAATAAATAACTCTAAGTAATTAAATGAATAAATGACTACATGCACACACTGACACATATGCACATACACTCAGACACATACTCACAGACTGACAGACATACACACAGACACACAGACAGGGACACACACACACACACACACACACACACACACACACACACAACACAGAGAGAGAGAGAGAGAGAGTGAGAGGAGAGAGAGAAAACACACACACACACACACACACACACACACACACACACACACACACACACACTAAATAACTAAGTAACTAAATGAATAAATGACTCCACGCACACACTGACCCATATGCACATACACTCAGACACATACTCACAGACTGACAGACATACACACAGACACACAGACAGGGACACACAGACAGGGACACACAGACACACACAGACACACACACACACACACACACACACCACACACACGTGTGTGTGTGGTTGTGTGTGTGTGTTGTGTGTGTGTGGTGTGTGTCTGTGTCTTGTGTGTGTGTGTGTGTGTGTGTGTGTGTGTGTGATCTATTTCCTTCTGCTTTCTTTTCTGGTAGTTGTTATTTACAACCAGAACAAAATGAACAACATAAAAGGCAGAATGTTTCTTTCTTTTCTTTTATTGTTCGTATATTTACTCTTCTGCAGATATACTTTTTTCCTTTCCATGAGGATGTTATGACGTTAATTTTCCCTGGTCTGGAATTCCTGTCCTCGTGGAGTGGGGTTTGTTCACTAATTCCCTGTTTTCAGTGTGTTTCTCTCCTCTTCATTTTTCTTTAACGTGCTCATTTGTGGCGTGGCATCTCTCTCTCTCTTCTCTCTCTCTCTCTCTCTCTTTGAAAGTCTTGATACACACTTGCAAGCATTTTAGACAGACACACAGACACAGACAGAGAGAGAGAGAGAGAGAGAGAGAGAGAAGTTGTGCCTCGTGACGAAATTATTGCTCTTTCTTGCACGAACTTCTCGCACACTGTCACAGCGTTCTGCTGAGATCAGACAATGGAACACAGGAACTTTTATTTCTAGACTTTTCTCTCGCCCTCTCTCAACATCAGATGTGCACCTTAACCGAGTAACACGTGCAGCCGTGGTTTCGAGTTCTATTATTTATTTCAGGAGCGTTGTTCCTGAAAAAAATAAAAAAAAAGGATCCACTGGCAGAACTAAAATCGCTCACAGATTCAGTTTCTTGACGCCTAAAGATGAACAAAAAAAAAGTTGCATTGCAGGATGTAGAACTACATAATTTATTATGTAACTTAAAAAGACAAAATGAGAGGGGAAGTTCATGTCTGTGAGCAGGTGGGTGTGTAACAAGTAGAAGGGCAGGGCAGGAGAGGAGAGAAAGACAAATCTGAATGCAATAGCAATATATATTAGCCAGGTGTGGTGAATCATCTGGAGAGTTGGGAGGTGGCTGTAGTTGTAGGGGCAGACAAGGGGGGGGGGGGGGGGGGGGAGTGACACAAAGGGATTTTGAAGTAAAGGGAGAGAAGAAGAAAAAGAATGGAGGTGAAACGTAAGGTTGAACGGAAGTGTGAGGGGAGGGAGTGTTTATGGAAAAGGCACGCGGAGAAAAGGGGGGCCAAAAGAAGAAGAAAAGGAGATGAGATGTAAATAATACTTGAAACAGCTGAGGCTAATCTGATGCAGCCCTTAAGTGCTTTTGTTTCTTTGTTCATCTGTTAATGCATGATGTTTAAATGCTACAAATGTAGCTGTAAGAAATAAATTCTGTCCATTACGACACATAGCGTGCTGGATTTAGGTTAGTTGGGTGGATTAACTTTGAAAGGAAATAAAACCACATCATATGTTAAATTATGATACGGAAGTGTGTGTGTGTGTGTGTGTGTGTGTGTGTGTGTGTGTGTGTGTGTGTGTGTGTGTGTGTTTGTGTACCTACGTGTGCCCGAGTACAGAGGCAGGGTTTCTATGACAAAATAATCTCTCTCTCTCTCTCTCTCTCTCTCTCTCGCTGCGGTCACGTGGTTTGACACGAAGCGACTGGGCGCCATTTGTCTAAGCTGCGAAATCTATTTTCGATTAGTCTTTGACAATGCCAGTTACTGGACTTCCAGCGACTGTGGAGACAGCCCTTAACGCCCTGCTAACCGAGAACACAGTGTCAAGCTGGAAAATTGCAGGTGAAAGTAACAACACCGTCGTCGTCCTACGAATGAAGCCAGCCGTCCCTGTCAAAACAACAATGGCGGATCCCGTCTTGAATCGAGGAACGCGAGTTCAATATTACCGAAAGAAACCGCCCAGCCAGGTGCGACGTGATCAGGAAAGAGCAAAGCAGCAAAATATACGGCTTGAACAGGTTGGTGCAGATAACGGAAACGCTTGTGTAGTGAATCAGCTAGCCTTGTTTGACACAGAAGTTGAAGATCACAGTACACAGTGCACTACACAGGATGTTATTGAACACATCAAGCCTACAGATGTTGACAGCGAGACTGACACGTCCAATGTTCAAGACAGTCTTCTGCCTTCGTACTCCAGTCAGTCTGAGTGCGACATCGTTAACCAGGAGATCCAGCACTCTGTCATCGACACAGGCCTCGAACATTCTACCGACAGAACAGTAGCAGGCTTTGACACGGGTGTGGTGAAAGACATGTTAGCACTTTGACCCCCAGAGACGGTTGAGAGATAAGCACAGAAACTTGGCATTCCAAAAGATCGTGCTTCACCAGTCAGATGGCGTGGGTGTGTTACTGTGCGAATCGGATGACATTGTTTTAGAGTTCGCCTGCGATCCGAGTTCGGAAGACGACTGTCTATTCTGGTTTGTCAAGCAGGAACAAAAGAACATGCCATCATAAGAACGTGTTAAAGTAGCGCACCTGCGGAAAGGAAGACGTGCCAGCAACACACAACACACTGAGACGCAAGCACGTGCTCTACGGAGGTTGCACACTCTCCTCGGCCTGGTGCAATTCTACCTGGGATGACGGTCCTCCGCTGAACGGATCGTGCACACATGTCAGAGACAGTTTGTCGTTCACGACTTTGTCATGTAATGTTAAAAAAAAATGCATTGCTGTGGTTTCCATGTCAATGATATTATCATGTCGCGTTTTGTCAATGTACATCGCGACGCCTTGCTAAAGGAGCTGTACAGCTTAATAGCAATAACATTCGTTCGTTCGTTCGTTCGTTCGTTCTCTCTCAATCTCTCTCTCTCTCTCTCTCTCTCTCTCTCTCTCTCTCTCTCTCTCTCTCTCTCTCTGTACTTAAAACACTTGTAACTTATTGGCTGGATAAATATTCTGATGAAATGTCTTTTAGTAGTCGTATAGTCTCCATATGATGATTAGTTAGATTTAAAAGAAAAACAGTAGCAAACCAAAATCAATAGTGATTGTGGTATCCAATATATCTGTCAAAGACTTTTTTTTCTTCCAAAATATTTTTTACAAAACGTCAACTCTTTTGTGCCGTATTCCACAGGGTACGTCATTTCCAGCGTTATATGGTTCACGAGCAGGGCCACTGCTTCCGGCTGACAGACCGGTGCCCCAAGGTCATGCTTATGATTACTTGGCCTACGATTGGCCTATCATGGCTTTTGGGGACACCCAGTTCTGTACACCATACCTCGCTGAATTGACCAAACATCAAATCTCTCAGTTCTTCGAACTTTTACTGTTTTGCCAAAATCAAGGGATTCATGTTCTCTTGACATCAAACCCAACAACGAGTGTGAGAATTTGTCACTTTTTTCTGCTGGGGAGATCGTTTAGTTGATGCACAACAACCAGACTCCACTATTGTCACCACACACCATCTTCTTCTCTCTTAACTCTGTGGGGAGTCATAGGTTCCTCCAGTTCTGTCGGTTGTATCCCAAGGCCTTGATCTCTGTAAATTGTATCCCTGTCCATTCTGCAATGCGGAATGTTGTTAGTCCATTGTTTTGGGGTTTTTTGTTTGTTTTTTTTTGCAAATGTTTTTGCTTGTTTTCATCTTTCCCTTTGTCTCCATCCATTAACACTTCCCTGGAGGATTGTTTTAAAAACGCTATTGGATCTCGTTACGTGCACAACATAGTTTTTTTCCCCCTGACTGATGGCAGTAGATCTTTGTACAGTCTTATGTGTTGCCTGATGGTTTGACACGCTTGTTGATTGTGATATCATCAGCGTATCGCATGTCTAGTATCTTGCGGTAAAATTAAATTTCCAAAGCATGGATTTTCTTTCCAGTTCACCGTAAGGATTCAGGTGTCACATGCATATAGGAAGATGGAGTGTGCTAGTGCATGCAAGAACCTAATCTTGTGTTTCAAGCAGATGTTCTGGTCCTTTTGTGAAAGGTTTTAATCTGGATAGTGCGGTAGTTGTCTTTGCTGCCCCTGAGAGGATTTCGGATTTGGATCCCTCACTCTGAAAGATGGATCCCAGGAAGTGATTTGTTGAACAGATTCTAGATTCTGACCGGGGATAGTTACATCAGTATTGATGATAGCGTTGTGGCTTCCCTGTGGCAGTCTGTGGGGTCTACGTCAGCCCAGTGTTGTCTGATTCTGCCAGTCTGTGGGATCCACGTCAGTCCTGTGGTGACTGATTCTGCCAGTCCCTGGAATCTACGTCAGTCCTGTGGTGACTGATGCTGCCAGTCTGTGGGATCTGTCGGCCCACTGTCGATTGTGGTAACATGACGACGGTGAGCCGATCACGGGCCCACAGCTTTGATCTGATGACGAAAATTTCGCAATATGTTTGTTTCCGCCTTCTACCTTCCCTCCTTTTTTCTTTGTCTCTGTCTTCGTCTATCTCTGTCTGTCTGTCTGTCTGTGTCCGTACCTGTGTCTGTCTGTCTGTCTGTCTGCCTGTCTGTCTGTCTCTCTCCTAAGCTCTTTTGTTTTTTCTGGTGATGTTTATGGTACTGTGGATTAGTTCTATACAATGTACACCCTTCACTAAGGGGTGCTGCCGTACTATGAATAAGCTATTCTCTCTCTTCTCTCTCTCTTCTCTCTCTCTCTCTCTGTTTGTCTCTGTCTCTCTTCTCTCTCTCTCTCTCTCTCTCTCTCCCTCTCTCTCTCTCTCTCTCTCTCTCTTCTCTCTCTCTCTCTCTTCTCTCAAGGAAAGATTGGACAGCTTCTCAAGAAAATATTGTTCTGGACTTCTGCCTGATGAAGCCTGGATAAAGGCGGAAACTTGGGAAGATGACTGATTGTGGAGTGGGGCTGCTGGGTATGCAGATGTTCACATTACTCTTTCTCCTGTCAGTTGTCAACTTTCTGGTCCCAACGTCCTTTTGGTCGACTCAGTGAAAATGCCCCTAAGTTGACAATGCGTATGTCACAAATTGATGTGTGCATTAAGGAAACCGAATAAGCGCAGAACACCTTTTTTTTCAGGTAAAGGAATCTGTAATTTAATTAAAATGTTCTTCACCTATGAACGATGTATGTAAATGCGTACGCATGTATAGATGAATAGAGAGGTAGAGATTAGACAGAAAGAAATGCATATTGTTACACAGATGTTGGATGGATAGGCAGGTCAGACAATGGTTACGGACTGAGGTTTTAAGTGACTTGAGGTGACCTTGCTGCAAAGGTGGCCAAACGTACTAGCTCGGAAAGCACGGCTAATATATGTCCGGCAACGAACAGATCTCTACTTAGCAACATGAAAGCAAAACAATTGGAAATGAGTCGCAGTGAAATCAACTGATCGAAAGATATGGGGGTATTACAAAGTATGTTACGACATAAACTGAAAATAACAAGATATATATAAAAAAATAAATAAATAAATAAAAAAAAACCCAGGCAGATCCGTTTGTTGCAACACAATAGTTACTGCAGGTTGATTCATGGGGTCTTTTCAGTGAAGTCAGCCTATTTCCACATTTAAACAAACAAATTACAACAAAAACATCCTTTAGATAAAAAGAAAGTTGTCCTATGACGTTGTCGTCACAAACTACATCGGCCAATCAAGACTTCATGATGCTATACTGCGTGTTTGACACACTGCCGATAGTTTGTCCAAGAGGTGGCGAAGTCCACACGGTGACTGATTTTGGTCACCCAAAGTCCTCTATAAGGTCAAAAGTGCCCATAGAGTGACCTTGGGTCGCCTCAAGCACCGTTTTTCTGTGTGTATAAAACTGTACGCTGACATCTGGGAACAAGGTGTTTCACAGTATATATAAATACGTGACCTGATAGTACAACACTTTTGTTGCAAAGGTTTTGTCATTTCTTTCCTGCGGATGATAGTTTGTACCGAGGAAACGTTTCATTGGTGTTGTTGCTGTTGTTTGTCACGGACGGCCTTTTCTGCTCTGCTTTGAACGCAGGATGTGTTTGTTTGTGTGCTGCAGGGCACACAGACTTCAATGTATACGGATAGCAAGGATGCTGATCCCTGCTCAGTTTTCTCTGGTTAGGAGTACTCTGGCGGGCTTGTTCTATTTTTCTGTGTTCGCCGTGGCTGTTTAGCTCGTTGCTTGTTTCAGTCTGTGGTTTCACCTTATCTTCAGTGGCGTGTTGCGTCAGGTACCATTTTTATAGTGCCGTTTCCTTGGTAGGTTTTATTTGGAACCGAATTCTGTTTAATTCTGTTGGGGAGGATGCATATCCTTTCCGGGTTTTATCCTTGGCTTGTTCACTCTGTCAGAGGCCAGTAAGTCCGTGCCGTCCGTGACTCCTTTAATTTCATCACGCCTCCACCTTTGTAGGGCCTGTTGGCTGCGTGTGTGATTCACGTTCTTTTTGTCTATGTCGCCCATTTTCTTTTTAAGTCGTGTTCATGCTTGTGTTGGGGGAGCGATCTTTTCGTCCTGGCCTGTCAGTACCGTACTCGTTGGATCCCAGTCCAGACCCAGGGTCACTTTCCTAAGCCTCGTGGCTGTATTGCCCTTCGCTGGGCAGTGTATTTGTCAGTTTGCCTTTCAGTGGGCAGTGGTGTTGGCCGTCGGTCTGGCCTACCTTCGCTGGTACGGGCCAGGGGTTGGTTTTCCTCCTCTTCTTTGCTTCTCTCCTGCACAGGCTGTGTGGTAATGTACTGGTTTAGTGTTTGGTTTGTTTTATTTTCTTTTGCTCTGTGTGTTGTTTGTCCCCCCTCCCCCCCCCCCCTCCCCCCTCCCCTATGGTAGATGGTGGAAGCGAGAGTTAGAGAAAGGGAAATCGTTAGGCCGTGTTTAGAATTGAATTCCCTTCATTCGGAATTATATTATTAGTAATGGTTTCTGCTGACTGTTTTCAGGCCGTTGTGAGGGTGGATTATTTATGACGTCAGGTAGCTCTCACTTGCCGCAAGTCTCGTTTGAAGTGGCGGCCAAGCCTTTATTTCACATTCCATGTTTGTTCTCCCATTTTATACCTCGGTCAATGTGTGCGTGTTTTTTTGTTGTTGTTGTTGTTTTTAATTGCTTTCTTTAACTGGAGCCGTGATGGAGGTTTTTAATTGGTTTTGGGGTGGGGTGAGCGAATATTCTGGAAGGTCCCTATGTAGATATCGTGCATTCTTCTTGTCGCGTTGTGAATTCACACAATTTTCCGTGTCGAGCGTGCGGCGCGCAAATTGGCAGGTAGCGGTCTGTCTCACTAATGTGGGTGGAGGACCCGCCCTACCTTGTTGCACCCTTCTTTGCCATCCTGTTTCTCTGTTTTTCCATGTCTTGTGTTCCTGTTTGTTCTGGGATGGGGCAGTTAGTTGAGAAAAGGGGGGTGGTTTACTAAATTAGTTAAGTGCTTTATTAACTGAAAATGTTTTGATTGGTTTCACTTTAAGTAAAGACTCTTAGTCATACTGAAGCCTATTGAAATGTTACTGTTGTATTGCAACTCCTCAGTATTTAAGTCAAAGTAATTCTTACAACTCTGTTCTGTGTTTTGAATCCGGTTAAAGCTGGTTTCGATTTTGCTGGTGTCGATGTCAAGGAAGGGTTAAAGGAGGAAAACATAATCTTTTAATATTTGATTCAGATGTTTCTTTCCTTCTTTCAACTTTTTTTGTTTTAGCAGACACTACCTAAAGTGTAAACTGTGTAACCGTAAAGTTCATTTATTCTTCATGATTGTTGGGGAATTATATTGTATTTCATGTCGTCACTGTAACAAATCATAGCTCATTGGTACTCACAGATGTGTAAAAATGTAGTATGCGTGTACTTTATGCTGACAGACACTTGACATGCAGGCACTGCAGTCACCCATGACTCATGAACCCAGACATACTGTGAGTTGTTCCGTGTCACATTCAGAACTCCGTGCTTACAGAGCTTTCGATCGTGACCAGTTTCAAGCACACCAAGCTGTGAGCTGTCCAGCCTGCGCGTTTTTTGCTGTCCAGTTTGGGCCTGCGACTCGGCCTGTGAAGACCCCTCAGACTTCAGCGCGTCGTCCCGGCAGGGACCGACCTACCTTGAGTTCGTCGCTGGCTTGGGCTGTCTGGGATTCTATTTACACGCCAGAGACACTACCGCAAGGTCATGTGTTCATGTTCATGTCGTGACTGTTGCCTGTCCCTGACTTGTGGCCTGTTGGTGTGTGCATGTGCATGCCTATAAGCCTACTATATTCGTAGTATCCACCAGGTATTCATTGTATTATGTCACCTTGACCTGTTGAGGTCTAAGGACGGGCCTGCATGCAATGTAGGTTTTTTTTTTTTTTTTTTTTTTTTTTTTTTTTTTTTTGAGAGTGTGAGTGAATTTTGCAGGTCCTGTTTTGGTTATAGGAATTGTCCCTCCCTTTTTCTCCTTTGGGTGGTTTGGGGGTTGTCCAGGTTTGGTTTAGGTAGGTGAGGGGTTTAACCGGGCTACCATTGAAATTTTTTTATTCCCTTCATCTTGTGTCCCTGTAGGGTAGTCCAGCAGAGGGGAACTTTCTCTTCTTTCCTTTTTCTCAAATACTTTTATTTTGCTTGCGTCTGTCTTTCTTTTCTTCTGTATGGCCTTATCCCCCTTTAGTGTGTGAATTTTGATACATTATTCTATGTCGTTCAATTAAAGTGGCGTCCTTGTTTGTACTTCGCTTGCCTCCGCGTGTTTGTTGGTGAGTGTGTGGTGGCAGTTGGATTCTTGCCCTCCTCAGAACCCTGTTCTTTTTGTGACATTGTTGTTGTTGTTGTTGTTTCATAGCTGCGTCCAGTATCAGCAAGGAAGCAGCTGTCTGTCTTCTTTTTTTTTTTGGTGTGTGTGATGCTCCTACACAGCACTTTACAAAAATGTCGCCAACAGGGCGTGAGTAGTGACGTTAACAGAAGCGTCAGGCAGGTCGCCAGAAGGGATGTAGGTGCTCTCTCCATGGGTTACCACTTCACTGAGTTTGTCTGGTTGTAGAGCAACACCATGACCAGTATGACCTAAGGTGTTACTCATTCCTCAGCAAGGTGGAGGAAAAACATATATCATTACCAGTTCAGGCATCGTCTTTGTCTGAGGTAGAGTTGAACTCAGTGTATTGACTTGTCGCACCACATTAGTGCCCATGGCGATATTCTTTGTTTAACAGAAAAGGCTCTAAAGAGTTCCACTTGACACCCCAATCCGAGGACAGCTCACCTGAAACCGCATGCGTGCTACAAATGACAGCATGCATTTACAAAAAAAAGTACCCCTTACAATGTGAAGATCATCATCCTGTATTTTAATGCAAGTTGTCCATTTAAGTATGCAATTTTTCATTCTTTTTCTTAATTACAAGGCAATTAACTTTGGTTATAGTGAACGTAATGTCTTCCTTCGGTATATCTGTGTCACCCTCATTTCATAACACTCATCTGATAAACCGACCTCTTCCTTTATGTTTTGAATACAGACTGTCACCTCTAAACTGCTTCACTGGAATCAAGGATTCCCATCTGTATATGTTATAATTTAACATAGGTAAAGGAATAAGAATGCCCCATGATTCAAAAGTGTGCCACTGTCCAATTAAATGTAAAGGACATCAACCAATGTTATCTTTGATTTGATTTTGATTGATTTAATTTAACGTCTGTTCAAACAATGGTGACAGACTAAAAATGAACCAATCCACAACAAAATAAAAATAAAACGAGCTGTGTAAGAGTTTGTGTCTGTGTTTGCGTGTGTGTGTGTGTGTGTGTGCGCGCGTGTGTGTGTGAGTGTGTGTGTGTGCATGTGTTTGTGTGTGTGTGTACTGTGCGTATGCATGTGTGTGGAGTGGTGTGTGTGTGTATGTGTGTGTGTGTGAGTGAGTATGCAGTCATGTGTGAAAGGCTACATATGAACATTAATACAATAACTATAAATGACTTAACTTTGGTTATGTGTAATGTCTTCCTTCGGTATATCTGTGTCACCCTCATTTCATAACACTCATCTGATAAACCGACCTCTTTCCTTTATGTTTTGAATACAGACTGTCACCCCTAAACTGCTTCACCGGAACCAAGGATTCCCATCTGTATATGTCATAATTTAACATAGGTAAAGGAATAAGAATGCCCCATGATTTAAAAGTGTGCCACTGTCCAATTAAATGTAAAGGACATCAACCAATGTTATCTTTGGTTTGATTTTGATTGATTTAATTTAACGTCTGTTCAAACAATGGTGATATTAGACTAAAAATGAACCAATCCACAAAAAAAAAATAATAAAACGAGCTGTGTAAGAGTTTGTGTCTGTGTTTGCGTGTGTGTGTGTGTGTGTGTGTGTGTGTGTATGTGTGTGTGGTGTGTGTGTGTGTGTGTGTGTGTGTGTGTGTGCGCGCGCGCGCGTGTGTGCGTGTGTTTGTGTGGGTGTGTACTGTGCGTATGCATGTGTGTGGAGTGGTGTGTGTGTATGTGTGTGTGTGTGTATGCAGTCATGTGTGAAAGGCTACATATGAACATTAATACAATAACTATAAATGACTTAATATGTACAATAAATTTGCAAGTATAGTGCTGGATAAAACTGATGCAATTTGTATCATATCTTCGCTGTAGATAATATCATTTAAAGATCCCATTTTTTCTACATCTATCCCAGATGTGTTGTAGAATAGCGATAGCAATGGGCAATCAAAAAGAATATGTTCAATTGATATTGGATGACCACAAGCACATTCTACATTTTTTTGAAAATTTAGTCTTCCATGAATTTAATCGAATTTTGTAAATGAGACTAGACAAGGATCTTGAACACGGTAATATTTTTGATTTTGAAGAAAGTTTTTCTGTCATTTTACTACTTTCTAACATCGAATTTTTTTCATATTTTTCTAATTTTAGTGTACTATCAGGATATTTTCTAATAGCTCCTTCTTTCGCTGATCTATCAGCCATTTTATTCCCCCAAATACCACAGTGAGATGGAATCCAACAAAATTCTACATTAATACCTTTACATATAATTGAATATATGAAGTATTTTACGTCAAATATCAAATCTTTTCGAACTTTTGCATTCCAGTTTTGCAGACTGTAAAGAACAGATTTTGAGTCAACACAAAGTAAACTGCTATAAATCGCAATATCAATATCAGCTATGAAGGATAAGGCCATAATAATTGCATACAGTTCTGCAGTAAATACAGAAAAAACCTTTTCCTAGACAAAATGACTTTCTTATCTTTAAAGCAGGAATAGCAAACCCAGCCCCTGTGTATGATTCCAAAACTGAACCATCTGTAAAAAATCTTTAAATGATTCAGATACTTATTTTCTAGATGTTCTTTTGCTTCAACGGATATAAGATTGATGTTATCCTCTTTTTCTAGAGTTGTATAATCTGTATCAAATCCAGCAGAAATATGCTCCCATTGAGGAATAATGGGTATTATGGGACTACTTGAAATGGATGTAATATCAATATCACAACTCTTAAAAAGATCATATGTACAGTTTCTAATAGGTTGAAGATATGAAATGTTTTGCGCTCTCTTCGGGAAATCCTGTCTTGAGTCAAGAAAAATGTCATTTGTCACTGAATTAGAAACTGAAAGACATCTAGTCACATACTTTGCGGTGGCCAACTTCCGTTGGTCCTCAAGAGTTAACAGATTAGCTGCTCTGCATGTTTTGAGCGTATTTATGTGTACTGGCACACCAAGTGCCAACTTAACAGCCTTACTATCTATGCTTTGTAATTTTTTAGCAGCGTCTGTGGAGCTGAGAAATATACCTCTTGACCATAAGTTAATTTCGATCGAACTAAACTGGTAGCAAGTTGTAAAAGTGTTTGAGTATCTTTACCCCATGACTGAGCATTAATTATTTTGAGAAAATTTAATCTTTGCCTAGCTTTACTTATTATGTGTTCAATATGATATCGCCACTTTAACTTACGGGTTAAATAGACTCCTAAAAATTGTACAGCTTTTGAATATTTGAGAGTGTTGCCTTTTATAACAAGTTGAGGGGGATGCTTTGGAGTATCACCATTAATAAAAAGCATTAATTGTGTATTTTCTCCCGAAAGTTCTAAACCATTTTCTTTCATGTATAAGTCTAACTTATCTAGCTCAACTTGATATAGTTTTTGAACGTGGGTTATAACTCTCTTATTTGTTTGTTTTCTGACGTTTGTATTCATCCATATAGCAATGTCATCAGCATACTGAACGAGATGGATATTGTTAGATGGAACGTTTGGGAGATCATGAATGAGAATAGTAAAAAGAATTGGAGCAATGATAGACCCTTGAGGAATTCCAATATCAATATCCTTGAATGACGAATAGCATGTGCCAATTCTTGTACAAATAGATCCCCCAGAGAAGAAACATTTTACAAATTGATACATTGCTCCACTAATTCCAGTATATTTTAGCTTATAAAGCAGACGAGCATGCCATACACTATCATAAGCTTTTCTAATATAAAAAAGTAGCAAGTGTACTTTTTCTTCTTGAAAACTTTTTTTAACTTGATTCGTAATTTTGACCAGATGATCAGTCGTACATCTTCCTTTCCTGAAACTTGCTTGGTTGTTTGGAATAATATTGTTCTTTTCACAGAAATGTAAAATACGACGTTCAACAATTTTTTTCCAATATCTTACCAACTTGCGATATTAAAGCTATTGGACGATAACTGCCAATTTCGGATCTACGTTTACCTTGCTTTGGAACTGGTATTACAACCGTTCTCTTCCAGATAGTAGGGAGAGTTCCATTTAACCAACATTTTTGGTAAAATGACTGGAGTAATTGCTTCCAAGATAAAGGCAAATGGCAGAGCAATTGATATGAAAAACTATCGATGCCAGCAGCAGTGGTATTGCAAGTAAAACACTCCAATGAATCATTAAATTCCTCAAAAGTTATAAGAGAATTTAAGTAATGATTTTCATCTGGAAGAGGATCACAATAAATATGTTTTTTCTCTTCCTCTTCTCCGTATCTTCTTATATTTGATGTAAGACTTGATGATGAATTATTCTTTGAAAACACTTCAACAAATAACTCTGCTTTTTCTGCTGATGTGGGGATAGCGTTGTTATCTAATTTAATGGGATATGATGGTAAATGGCATCTGTTCTTTAATTCTTTAACCTTCTTCCATACTTTGTGCATGTCCTTTGATGTAGATATTTTTGAATGGCAGAAAGTAGTGAAATAGATACGTTTTGCTTTAGGCCACAACTCTGTTACTGTGATTTTTTGCACGTTTCATTGCAATAAAATTTTCTTCAGTTCTGTCCTTTAGCCATGTTTTATTAGTTTTGTTTTTACTGCTCACTGCTTCTGCGCATTCTTCATTCCACTATCCATTTCCTCTGTACTTCTTATCATTATAGCATTTACGTTTGGGCATTGATTTTTCAGCAGCTTTTCTGAAGTTCTCATAAAATATATCAGTGTCTTCATGTTCCATGGAATTATGATCTATTGACAATAGAGTTGACTCATAGAGGTTCCAGTCAGCACTGTTTTATAAAAACTTAGGAATCATATCTTCAACGTCTTCTTCATCTTGAATCTTTTCATTTAGTGTAAGAACAATAGGGAAATGATCACTTCCTAATGTGTCTTCCTCTGTTATCCAACTAGCATTCAATGATATATCAGGAGATACTAACATTAAGTCAATAGAGGTTGGTCTATGATTTGAAACATCAGGAACTCTTGTTATGCTTCCATCGTTCAATAAAACCAATTTGGAATCCACAATATTTTCAACAAAGCGATTACATGTTGTGACAGAGCAATCTGGTTCCCAAAACGGAGAATGTGCGTTGAAATATCCCAACATGATCCAATTTTTTTCTGAAGAAGGAAGGTGTCTTATCCAGTCTGAAGTATCTATGTTTGGGCCATTTGGATAATATACAGAAAGTATATTTATACTAGAATCTTTGCTCATTTTTAATGATAACCCGGTAATAAAACATTCTTCTTTATTTTTAGCTGTTGAATTTAGGTCTAACTTCAAAGATCTATAATTAAGATCTGATCTAACATATATTGCAGTCTGAACCCTTTAAATTGATGAACTACAGTTATATAGAGGAGGGTAGTAGAATCCCTTGAATTGATTGAATTGAGGTAATTTACTTGATTCTACATATAGAGATGCAAAGCCAAATTACAAAAGTTGTTGGAATAAACTTCGTTCTCAAAATGAAGTAGATTTTTAATGATGGATCTACAGTTCCATTGTAGAACAGTAACATAACTGTCAACATGTTTCATAATAAGTGGTAGAATAAAACGTTATAAACAGACTTTGGGCAAAGTCAATAAGGTTGAAAGATGGGGACCCAAGGTTGTCGAGAGCACCAGGGGAAAGGCACTCTGGGGATGTGCGCAGGCCTGTAGCCGTTGCTGGATGGTCCCCGATGATCACCGAAACCATGTCCACCGACAGGGTATTGGGAGCACCTTCTGTGTGGACGTTCCCAAAAGATGCGGTGGACGTGACGCCCCAAGTTGCCAGCATGGATGCTGTGGTCTGGCGGGTGGATGGAGTCCTTCATCAGCCTGTTGTTCGTGGAGTCCAAGTTCTCATGGGACAGAAGGGACACGTTGTGCATGGGGAGCTCTGCAAGGAGTAGGGCGTTGAACATCTCCCGCTTGCTTTGCAGATGTTGATCTTTCACTGGGGCCACTTTACTAACAACTATCTTGGTGTTTGGATGATTTGCTTTTGCTTGTTTTACAAGTGTGGACATCTCTGACACGACTGTCTTAGGATCTTTTCCTTTTAGATCGTTGATCCCACAGTGAAACACCAAGCAGTCAGCAGTCTTCACGGTCTTGGTGTCGCCTAGGTTTTTTGCACAGTCCTCCAATCAGTAGGATGGTTTTGAAACCATATGTATAGTGTACGCGTACCCCAAACGACGTGGGTTTATCTTCACCCTTGTGGAATCATGGAATAGAATAACCTTAGGCAGACCAGACTGGTTGACGTCATCCCTCTTTTCATCATGTTTTGACGTAATGACAGGCTTGGATTTGTGTTCGTGTATAAAAGAATCAACGTCATTCTTAATTGGTTTGACGTCACAATTCTGGCCTGATCTTGCTGGCGATTTTTTGCCTTTTTTGAAGGGGATTTCAAGCATGTTATCTTTGTTTACACGTACAATAGGGGCCATTTTCCTTGGCCTACTCTACAAGTCAGAGATGCAAAACGAAATCGTGACTTTGGGCCCCATTACAATGACTCCTTCCCGTTTCATCACGATAATAAAGAGGGTCGGATTCCAAATCCGTCTCACGTCACGCTGTATTACACTTGATATGAAATACGAACACAGTTTTCATACTATGACTGATGCTGCAAAAGTGCTGTGTTTGTATCGGCATTATTTAAACTTTTAAATAAAATTTGATGAGGAAAATAGATAACTTCAAAACTTGAATAGAAGAAGATAGTTATCTATTAACACCAAGACATTCAAAATGTTGTCTTCATTTCTTCTTCTTCTCTCCTGCTTCTTCTTCTTCTTCTTCTTCTGCATTAAACAATGGAAAAAAAAACTATGTTTGGTCAAATACATTCATGACATACTCAAGGACATGGCCAGTGCGATAGGCCCACAAATGGTGGCTCAACCTTTCTTTTACGCAATAACTGATACATTAAGATAACGTTAAAATTCATCAAAGAGAGTGGACACCAGACGCACGCATGTGCAAAAGAAAATGACATACGGGTGTCGTGATGAAATCAGATAAAACTTCAATGCAATGCATGTAGAACGATTGTGACTTCTTTCAGACAGTTTTTAGCATAGTGCGTTCATACATGACATACCTCGGCACTCCTCTCTTTCTCTATTTTTGTACTCCCAGTTCTTATAGAACAGGGAGTACTTTAGAATGGAAACGAAGAAATGCTGTCTGTGTGTCTGTCTGTCTGGTGTCTGTCTGTGTGTCTGTCTGTGTGTCTGTGCGTCCATGGTCAAAATGTGTTCCACTCGCTCCAGACAAAACTACTAGGCCGATCTTTCTGAAAATTTGTAGGTATGTTCATTATGGGCCACGGATGATGCCCGATGTTTAATTTACCGCTATAGCCGTTACTAACGGCTGTAACGGCCTGTAACGATTTTTTTCTTTATGGAATATCTCAGAAAGTACTTCGCCAAATTATAAGCAGTTTGGACGCTCTTGTGACAAATCGGAGCCTCTGTCCATATGTAAGTGATGTAATGCTGAAAGTGGATTAAATAACCGTTAAAAACCGTTATTCTGCCGTTATTTCTTATATATAGGTGGATTTTAATGAAATTTGTAATATAGAAAGGTTGTCACACACAAATGGCACTTCCATAGTGTTTCAAAATTTGACCGTTAAAAACCGTTATTCTTGACATATTGTCCGATTTGGATGAAATTTGATATGTACACAGGCTTTTAGCCCAGTGAGGACTAAAATACCGGTTTCAAAAGTGTATATCGGTTATATAACCGTTAAACCGTTATTTTGCCGTTATTTTTTTTATATATTGGTGGGTTTTAATGAAATTTTGTATATAGAAAGGTTATCACACACAAATGGCACTTCCATGTAGTGTTTCAAAATCTGACCGTTAAAAACCGTTATTCTTGACATGTTGTCCGATTTGGATGAAATTTGATATGTACACAGGCTTTAGCCCTGTGAGGACTAAAATACCAGTTTCAAAAGTGTACATCGGTTAAATAACCGTTAAAACCGTTATTTTGCCTTTATTTCTTATCTCACAAAGCACTTGGCCGAATTATAAGCGGTTTGGAAAATTGGGAGTACGTTTATATGCTTCGCATCTTTTTTGTTAATTTCCATCTTTATTTTCACCTTTTTTTCTGCATAGTGAGCTGTTGTCTCACAGTTCCCAATGTGCTCCATTCTCCACGCAAATCATAGGACTCCCAGCATTGTAGAAGCCGTCAGATGACAACGTTTCTTGTGGACTATCTCTCCGAGGATGTCGGCCATTCTCACCTGCAGGTGACTTCGTCCATCATCAGGGATCCTGCTGCCTCCCATTTTTTTTTACATGGTTTCTGTAGATATTTCAAAAAATGAAGACACTCACGGTTTTTACACACAGTGGATTCTTCTTGCTTGACAAAATCCTGATTGTGCATACTTCGGAGTCTTCTCGATTGACGACGTCTTGGCTGTCTTCCGAACAATACATGTTTTGAATCTGATGACAATCTTCACTTCACGCTTTAGTCGCCAACATTACGTTAGTCATTGCAAAGTGAATGTAAAGGACACACTTTACATGATGAAAGTGGAGCATAAAACAAAAATATGTATTACGTCTATGAACCTTCCACAATAATGACAGCGTTCACTAAACAGAAGAAAAATAAAGTGCATGTAGTTGTCAAAGATGACATCATTCATTCATTTAACGCGTGTGTAAGCTGTAAAGCGAGCATTCACACACGGAACATCGACTTACAGTCTCACTGGAGAGGACTTCTCGACTAGAGTGCGAGACGTAAGAAGGATGTTAACACCTCATCTTAAAAAATCCAGAAGTTAAGATAAACGCGCAGCATTAGTTTTGAATTACCTTTTCACCAACGGCAAGCAATACATCGTAGGTACAGACAATGAACTTGTTGAATTAAGATAGAAGTTTGGCCAGTCCAAAATCATTCTAAGTTATGTGTCCTCAACAGTGAAGGGCATCAATAGTAAGCACATATCGGTTGTTTTTAACCCAGGGCTGTACATCGGTAGCAGTTGAAAAGGCTGTGAGATTGTGGACTGTGTTCACAAAATCTCGAGAGAAAGAAAACAAACTGTAAACGATATAAGTTTAGAAACATGGTTTCATCATTTCAGAGATCTGCTTGTAGGAAACGCCGGCTTTCATAATGATCTCGGAAATGAACATTGCATCGATAAAACCGATCAAGACCATCACAATCTAAACCGTCCCATTTCCAAAGAAGAGGTTTTAGTTGTTCTATGACATATATCAGTTGTAGAGACTGCATAACCATTTACGATGTTTATCTGTCTGTGTGTCAATGAAAATAAGACACGCGTTTGAAACGTGTTTTGCCCCAGTTCGGATTTAGTGTCTCTGATCTCTATATTCACTACTTCTGTCATGGACAGTCGTGTAACCATAATGCCTAAATGCTAAAGAGGATTAAGTTCATTTTACATAGGCTTGTCCAGTATAATCTTAGAGAGCAATTCTTCCCTCGAAAGTATTTCAATAATCCTTACCGTTTCAAAATTTACCCTGTTAATGTCATCATCATATGAAAACAGTATTAAACAGTTAACTATTTATCTATATGAAGCATTCAAGAAGTGGACTATACATACCTGTGTCAATGTGTGTGTGTGTGTGTGTGTGTGTGTGTGTGTGTGTGTGTGTGTGTGCATGCATGCGTGCGTGCTTGAGTGCGTGTGTGTTTAAGTGTGTGTGTGTGTGTGTGTGTGTGTTACGTGTGTGTGTGTGTGTGTGTGTGTGTGTGTGGGGCGCGCGCGGCGTGCGTCGTGCGTGGTGGTGTGTGTGTGTGTGCGTGTGTGTGTGTGTGTGTGTGTGTGTGTGTGTGATACAGAATGCCAAGTTTCCAATCGATTGCAGACCAAAGAAACGTTGGGTTTTTTTTCAAGTTCTATACAGGTTGTCAACCCCATGCGTATGTCGTGCCACGGCTTGTGACAATAAATCAAGTGACAAACCTTACAAACAAACCACATAAATCATAACCTTAAACCGTTGGTAAATCATGCGACCTTTTATCCCGTATGAGGAATGTTTGCTTGAGAAAGAACACACACACACACACACACACACACACACACACAACACACACACACACACAAAGGCGGGAGAGCTCTCTCTCTCTCTCTCTCTCTCTCTCTCTCTCTCTCTCTCTCTCTCTCTCTCTCTCCGCTGTGTGTGTATGTGTGGTGTGTGTGTGTGTGTGTGTGTGTGTGTGTGTGTGTGTGTGTGTACGTATGTGTTTACGCCCTGTTATTTATTCAATAAATTGAGCTTTGGTCAATCACTACCACACTGACTTTCCAAGGAGATTCAAGTGCAGTCCTGTCTGCACTGGTTTAAGCTTCCATCAAAATCGATGTGACTACCTACTGATTTTATTCTTCATGCAAGTTATTTCCTTATCATTTGTTCTTGTCGTTGAACTTTCTACCCTTCAGTGGCTCCTTTGGAAAGGAGTTGTGCTTTGCTTTTGATCCCTTTGAGGTGAGAATACGACAGAATAGAAACGTACCTCCAATTAAGAGAACATACAGACTACGCACGGTGTGTAAGGTACTGCTTGGAGAGAAAAAAATAAAGAAAGAAAAAAGCTAGTAGTAGAAATTGCTTTTTTTTTTCACATGAAGAGGACAGCGTGAAGCACCAAAAAATGAACAGGTGGGTTTCGGCCTTAGGGGAAAAAAAGACAGAAAGAAAAAAATCACCGCCTTAGGTGCTCCATTGATCCGATAACTGATGCCACAAAAAAAAAAAATGTACCTCCACATGGTGCAGAGGGAGGACAGAGACAGGCAGCCAGGTTCAACTGATAGGTCCTAATCACCGGACGAACGTGGACTCTGGACAGGCCACATGGATGGTTCTGTCTGCGGAACGGATTTGATGGTCCACAATGGCTGCTCAATGTTTTATATTTGTAAAGCCCTTCTCTTCATACCCGTTTTTTTCCCTCGCACGGCCAACATCGCTACTCCTATCTCAGCCCTAAAATTAGTGTTACTACTGTGTTACACACACACACACACACACACACACACACACACACACACACACACACAGGGAGATAGACAGAAAGACAGAGAAAGACACAGAGACACATTACAGACAAACAGCGGTCACTCTCTAGAAGGCTTGTTTTTCTGTTTTTTTTTTTTTTTTTGCCTTGGTGTGAAAATCAAAACTACAATGGCAGTCTCATTTTGAAGCTCTTGCTATGAAACTGGTTCGCAGTCTTTTCTTTTTAAGCACATGGATGCTCGACATGTTTTAACATTCCCAATCTTTCTCTCTCGTACCAAGCAAAGTTTTAAGAAGATATTGGTTATTCACATATTCACACAACACACACACACCACACACACACGCACACACACACACACACACACACACACACATATATATATATATATATATATAATGCTGAACAATTAAGTAGTGGGGGAAAACAAGTGCAGGATAACAATTCTTCAGTCGTTATAGTAATGACTTGGCAAAGATTTAAACTTTTAGAGAAAAAAAAGAAAGTTGAAGATGAAGAAAATGAGGAATGTATTATAAATGTGAGAAACCCTTCACTAGCTGCCTGAGGATCGCAATCCCCCTCGAAGGCACATCTAGGCATATCTATTTGTATTGCCTGCCCCTAGGCTTTTCGTCCACTGGATCGGACTCATCAGGGAGACACGGCTGATTGTGTCTGTGCTCTTGGTGTCAAATAGAGACACACCACAGTCCATAATTCTGTGGTGTTCTCACCACCAAGGGTTCAAAAAAGAATCCAACAGCACCCTCAAAGCAGCCAGCAAAGGGTAGTAAAATGGAACAAAACGAAAGTGTGGAGAGGAAAAATGTTGCTGAAAAACTAAAAGCATTATTCAAACAGTATAAACTATAGGGGACATTCTTTGAGCCTATGCTTGAGGATCCATTCAAGGATGCAAGGAGATCAAAAGATATGGAACAGTCTGAGTGGTCAGCTTTGCAGTTCAATAACCCAAGGATTGTGAGTGGCTAAGAATTTTACAGAACAATATTTACTTGGATCTCCTAAGAGATGCAATCTCCCACTGATTGACCAAACAATATAATGCTGAACAATTAAGTAGTGGGGGAAAACAAGTGCAGGCTAACAATTCTTCAGTCGTTATAGTAATGACTTGGCAAAGATTTAAACTTTTAGAAAAAAAAAGTTGAAGATGAAGAAAATGGGGAATGTATTATAAATATGAGAAACCCTTCACTAGCTGCCTGAGGGAACCATCGTAATCCCTCTCGAAGGCACATCTATTTGTATTGCCTGCTCCTAGGCCTTTCGTCCGCTAGATCGGACTCATCAGGGAGACACGGCTGATTGTGTCTGTGCTCTTGGTGTCAAATAGAGACACACCACAATCCATAATTCTGTTGTGTTCTCACCACCAAGGGTTCAAAAAAGAATCCAACAGCACCCTGCGAAGGGTAGTAAAATGGAACAAAACGAAAGTGTGGAGAGGGAAAACGTTGCTGAAAAACTAAAAGCATTATTCAAACAGTATAAAATAAAGGGGACAATCTTTGAGCCTATGTTTGAGGATCCATTCAAGAATGCAAGGGAGATCAAAAGATATGGAACAGTCTGAGTGGTCAGCTCTGCTGTTCAATAACCCAAGGATTGTGAGTGGCTAAGAATTGTACAGAACAACCTTTACTTGATCTCCTAAGAGATGCAATCTCCCACTGATTGACCAAACAATATAATGCTGAACAATTAAGTAGTGGGGGAAAACAAGTGCAGGATAACAATTCTTCAGTCGTTATAGTAATGACTTGGCAAAGATTTAAACTTTTAGAAAAAAAGTTGAAGAAATGGGGAATGTATTATAAATATGAGAAACCCTTCACTAGCTGCCTGAGGGAACCATCGTAATCCCTCTCGAAGGCACATCTATTTGTATTGCCTGCTCCTAGGTCTTTCGTCCGCTAGATCGGACTCATCAGGGAGACACGGCTGATTGTGTCTGTGCTCTTGGTGTCAAATAGAGACACACCACAGTTCATAATTCTGTGGTGTTCTCACCACCAAGGGTTCAAAAAAGAATCCAACAGCACCCTCAAAGCAGCCAGCGAAGGGTAGTAAAATGGAACAAAACGAAAGTGTGGAGAGGGAAAAAGTTGCTGAAAAACTAAAAGCATTATTCAAACAGTATAAAATATAGGGGACAAACTTTGAGCCTATGCTTGAGGATCCATTCAAGAATGCAAAGGAGATCAAAAGATATGGAACAGTCTGAGTGGTCAGCTCTGCTGTTCAATAACCCAAGCATTGTGAGTGGCTAAGAATTGTACAGAACAACCTTTACTTGGATCTCCTAAGAGATGCAATCTCCCACTGATTGACCAAACAATATAATGCTGAACAATTAAGTAGTGGGGGAAAACAAGTGCAGGCTAACAATTCTTCAGTCGTTATAGTAATGACTTGGCAAAGATTTAAACTTTTAGAAAAAAAAGTTGAAGATGAAGAAAATGGGGAATGTATTATAAATATGAGAAACCCTTCACTAGCTGCCTGAGGGAACCATCGTAATCCCTCTCGAAGGCACATCTATTTGTATTGCCTGCTCCTAGGCCTTTCGTCCGCTAGATCGGACTCATCAGGGAGACACGGCTGGTTGTGTCTGTGCTCTTGGTGTCAAATAGAGACACACCACAATCCATAATTCTGTGGTGACACACACCATAAAATACATGAATTTTCCCGTCTGTAACAACACCCTAAAATGTCCTTAAATCTCTCTCTCTCTCTCTCTCTCTCTCTCTCTCTCTCTTAATGTGCACATATATTTTCCCAGTTCAGTCCCATGCAGGTTTTTTTTTCTGTTAAACTGCGGTTTTGTTCGTATACACTGGTCCATATTGTTCTCCAAAATATTATTTGCGCACAATGTGTGTAATGGATTATTATAATGCTGCTCTGTACGCTACTCTTTCTTCTCTCTTCTCTCTCTCTCTCTCTCTCTCTCTCTCTCTCTCTCTCTCTCTCTCTCTCTCTCTCTCTCGTTTGTATAGACACGCTTTATGACTGTGTTACTGTTGTTGTTTTTTCTTCTTAAAAGTCCGTTATATGCACATCTGTTTTGGTACTGATATTTTCACTTATTCGCTTTACAAATTCTGCGTTCATGTAACATTTCTTGTAATGTTTTTATTTCATCTTTACAAATATGTTGGAGGGTCAGATGTTAATGAGTCATTGGGTGTTTGATCCGCTATGTGACATCGGATAAATGATTTCATAAATAAATGAATTAGTAAGTAAGTAAGTAGGTAAGCAAATAAACAAATAAATAAGCAGGTGAATAAATGAATGAATATATAAATAAATTTAAAAAAAACAATGGACAAAATTAACAGGCAAATAAATGAATAAATAAATAAATGAATGAGTACATACATAAATGCATAACTAAACAAATAAATACATCTTTTTCGTGCTCTCTCTCGCTCTCTCTCTCACCTTACTCCTCTCTCTCTCTCTCTCTCTCTCTCTCTCTCTCTCTCTCTCTCTCTCTCTCTCTCTCTCTCTCTCTCTCTCCCTCTCTCAAGTTCGCCGAGTTTAATGGATCTCTCAAATAACATGTCTTTGTAGACAGTTTAAATACGCACTGAATTATCCAAACAAGATTGGCAAGATCAATAAACTTTTATGAACGGGGTCCACAATGCCTGGAACAGATGAAGATCTGTCACTGTCGTTTAATGTTGACAGTTTTACTATCGTTGCAATGAACTAATGCCGTCGATCATTTGCTAAAGTGATATCAACGAGGTGATCTCGTACGAAGCAAATGTAGAATAATGGAGAACACCAGCCATCTGAACATTGATCCTTGGTATGATGAGTACGAACCATTTGAAGAAATCTCCAACCTGATCTGGATCATTGGTGAGTATGTTGTGTGCATGTTTGGAATATTGGGAAATTTCATGATCATTTTGATCATGATTCGCCTCCCAGGATCCACTTCTAGTGTATTCTTCCATGTTCTGGCCTGCTGTGACCAGCTGATATTGATACAGCATCCCCTAAGCGACTTGCTCATCGAAGAATTCGATCTGCCATACTTCCCCGATCTCGGTTCCTGGCAATGCAAAGTGTACAACATGACGATGTACATGATACGAACTTTATCGCCATGGATGCTTGTCTCACTCACCATGTTAAGAGCAGCTTCTGTGCTGTGGCCACTTCGCGTCAATGCTGTGTGGACGAAAACAAAGTCGCGAGTCACTGCTGGTACAATGACCGTTTATTTCACTCTGACTAACTGTCACTTTCTCTATGGATTTGACATAGGATCTTGTGATGAGATATGCTGTCCTGATGCCGTTTCAGAAATTTACAACAGGTATTATTACGTCATTGGGCCTTGGATAGACATGGCTACAAATTGCTTTCTGCCTTCCATGTTGTTGGTGGCAAGCAACGGTGTTCTACTGTGGACTGTTATCAAATCTCTCAGAAAAGGCCCGAATCCTCGAGTACAACAAGCTGTTCAGGATTCAAGACAGCGGAAAGTGACGTCATTGACTATTACCCTGATTGCTACAAGTGTTTGCTTTTTCCTCTTCACAACGCCGTTCACAGTATACTCGATCACGTATCATTACATTGATTGGGATGACTCGATTCAGAGTGGACACAATGCAGTCTTATCTGCTGTCAGCTATGTCCTGTGGTACTGCAATAGTGCCATCAACTTCTACTTGTACTGTCTTACGGGTGCCAAGTTCAGAGCTGAGTTTCGCACTATGATGTGCGAGTTCTTTTGTAGATTCTGTACAGCTAAAACGTCCGGGCTGAGCAAAGATCCGCCCCATCAACAACGGTGCCATCTTGTGTCGGATTTGCGTTGATAACAATGATGGAAACAAAAGGATGATGTTTCTAATGACGGCCATTTGGAACAGGCTGTCCGTAGTTGCATAATGATCATTCTTCCTAAGAAATATTTCTGTCATGAAGTTTGAACACAAGAAATGTATTCGTTCCTTTCTGTATTCAAACATACTGATGCATATAATGAAAAGACTGACTGGCCATGTTGGCGAATATACAAGAGATTCAGTCACGCAATGATTATGCTATTTAGCGAGCTCTTATTTAGCGAGATCTTATTTTATAAGGGTCTCTCAGCTATAGTGTTTCAACTCACATCTGTCAAGACAGAGGGTTGAACATGTCAGTGTTACTTTTTGACAGCACGATAGCGTTTAAAGGCAAGATAAGCTATTTCTCTGTGGAAAAAAATAGCTGGTATTCTTGAGGAAAACAGCAACTGTGGGTCATTTTTAGCTTAATGCTACAGATCACAGCAGTATTTGTTCTGATCACAATGTTTCCCTATTTTCCTTAGGACTGCAACCTATTTCCCTATTTTCCGTAGAATTATGAATATGTTCTTTAGTGAAATGGCTGATCTCTAGAGCAAAAATACGATAATAGAGAAACTAGATAGGATCGCCATTTTCCCTGGCAGGAATTTGCAGACTGGTGTCATTGGTATTACCACAGGATCCTCCGGCTTGAAAGGCAAACACAGCTGTGATGCTAGAAAACAGATAAAACAGCTGTAATACTCAGGGATATCTCAGATAGCAACTAACAATAAATTTTGTCCTTAGCAATAGTAACAAAAAGATAATGATGATTGAAGAAAAAAAAAACTAGTAGTAGTAATAGTAGTAGTAGTAGTAATAGTAGTAGTAGTACTAGTAGTAGTAGTAGCAGTAGTAGTAGTGGTAGTAGTAGTAGTAGTAGTAGCAACAGCAGCAGAGTAGCAGTAGCAGTAGGAGAAGCAGTTGTTGTTGTTGCTGTTGATGCAGTTGTTGTATCATTAATTGGCATCAAAGTTTTGGGAGATCTGTGACAGAATCAGTCAAAAAAGTGGTCGAAATACTTCAAGTTAATGCATAATAGAAACGGTAACTTTATTTGAATGCGCTGAAAATTATAAAGTGTATCACGGAAAACTAGACTGAAACAGACCTGCGAATCAAAGTTTCGTCAACAATTTAAAATACCGGCATAAAACTGATGTGCTTATCGTTTGCAATAATTTTCTGCATGTTGCGTTTGCTACTAACTCAACATTTCGCACCTTGTTCTTGAATACAAGATAAAGATTAGTTGTTTATTCCTCGATTTGGCCATCACGTCAACTCACAAAATGTGAACTGTGCCTGTGTTGTTAGTCTATCTAGGAAAAATGTTTTCGCAAAATAAACAAACATCGATGAATCATCTTGTTTAGATCAATTAGAGCAAGTCTTTATCTGTAGAAATACTAAATGTTTTTCCTTATGTAATTACTTTTTTTTATTTATTCATTATTCATTTAGTTGTTTATTCATTTATTCATTATTTGTATATTTGTTGTTGTTTTGATTGGTGGAATGGAAATATCTGTAATATCCAAGGTAATTTGAAACAAGGAAAATTCTATTTGACGCCAGGAGCGCAGACACAACCAGCCGTGTCTCCCTGATGAGTTCCGACCCAGCGGACGAAAGGCCTCGGAGCAGGCAATACAAATACATCTGCCTTCAAAAGGGATTACGATGGTTCCCTTATGCAGCTAGTGAAGAGTTTTCATATCTGTAATATATTTTCTTAATTTCATGTTCCCAGTTTCTCCATCTTCAAACTCCCCCCCCCCCCCCCCCCCTTCCTTAAGTCCAAATCTTTGCCAAGTCATTACTATGAAGACAGTTCAGTTGTTGGCCTGCGCTTGTTTTCCCCCCACTATTAGATTGTTCGTCTATGTATTTGTCTGACTTTATTCAAGTTTAAAAGGCTGTGCCAGTCTTGAATAAAAGTTACTCTGTGTTAGGTTTTCTTATGGGAGCAAAAGTTACCCCACTTGTTTACTGTTTATTGTTTACTGTTCCCTGCCTCATTTCATTTCCAATTTTGTTTCGATTAAATTGAGGTTATTTGTATTTGTTTCTGTCCGTCTGTGTGTTTGTCTTTTGATCTCCCTTGCATCTTTGGGTGGATCCTCAAGCGTAGGCTCAAAGATTGTCCCCTGCATTTTATACTACTTGCATAATGTCTTTAGTTTCTCAGCAACGTTTTTCCTCCCCACACTTTCGTTTGGTTTCATTTACTACCCTTCACTGGCTGCTTTGGGGGTGCTATTGGATTCTTTTTTGCACCCTTGGTGGTGAGAACACCACAATATTATGGACTGTGGTGTGTCTCTATTTGACGCCAGGAGCGCAGACACAACCAGCCGTGTCTCCCTGATGAGTTCTGACCCAGCGTACGAAAGGCCTCGGAGCAGGCAATACAAATACATCTGCCTTCAAAAGGGATTACGATGGTTCCCTTATGCAGCTAGTGAAGAGTTTTCATATCTGTAATATATTTTCTTAATTTCATGTTCCCAGTTTCTCCATCTTCAAACCTCCTCCTCCTTAAGTCCAAATCTTTGCCAAGTCATTACTATGAAGACAGTTCAGTTGTTGGCCTGCGCTTGTTTTTTCCAAGGAAAATTCAGCTCAGTACACACACAACATAGGACAAATCATGACGGATCCTCATTCATTTTGAGTTTCCGCATTATCCAGCCTACCACACAGAACCCTTTAAGTGCATGCAACAGGTTCGAAGAAAAGAAGTCCCTTCTTTGAAAACTACAGAAGACAAAAAAAAACCCACAAGTCACATATAAGTCATAGGATTTCACAACAAATTCAACTATTAAGTCTTAAAGATATCTAAAACATAGTCAGCTATTCTGCTTAATGTTTCATAACCTGACAAATTCAACAATTAAGTCTTAAAGATATCTAAACCATAGCTATTCTGCTTAATGTTTTATAACCACATTTCTTTTACTGCACTATTCAAATTCATTTTATATACATAACAATCACATTGGCAACTAAAACTGCAGAATAGACAGACGAGGATGGAAAAAGGTTGTCAGTTGAAGGGGTGCAAAGACCCTTGTGTTACTGGCCTGATGATAATGATAACTTCTTCTTCGACTTCTTTTTCGTCTTATTCTTCTTCTTTGTCTTCTTTTTCTTCTTCTTCGTCTTCTTCTTCTTCTTCTTCTTTGTCTTCTTCTTTTTCGTCGTCGTTGTCTTCTTCTTCTTCATCTTCTTCTTCTCCTCCCTCTCCTCTCTCTCTCTCTCTCTCTCTCTCTCTCTCTCTCTCTCTTCTCTCTCT
>CM065720.1:17866445-17876445 GCA_033310375.1 Conus canariensis
CCGAACTCTGACCTTACTGCTGCGCCGGAAGTGGTGGCTCTTTACCAGCAATGACGTGTATCCTGGTTTGGTCCCTTTTTTTTTTTTTTTTTTTGCTGTCCCAACCTCTGCGCCACCTCAGAGGCAGTGCACCCACGCCGCTCATTCCGACACCCCGTCCACAGCCACAGCCCGGTCGGCCCCGCCGCAGCCCCGGCACCGGCAATCCTCCGGGAGCAGTCAATGTCAAGTCGTCAAGAGGCAACCCACCAGAGGAGACACTGCACTGCTGCCGAGTCACTTCGGTGGTGTTCAGTGGCGCCTGTTCTGATCCAACATACGCAGGACACCACCTACTAAGCCCCCTACTGACGACAATAATTGCTTAGTCGCGGAGCCGGCGTGAGTGAGCTCTCCCTCCGGAGGGCGCCACCACGTCCGTCCAACGACAGCCCCCATGGACTCGCCGATATCGGTGATCCCGACGGAACCAAACCAAGACCACAGACGTGGACAGGACATCGAAACTGAGGTCACCATGAGAGCAGGGCATGAAGGGCCACAAAATTTGAGACTCAGTTTCATTTCCTTTATCGCACAGCCGACCACACTGAGCCATTTCAGGGCTGCAAGAAAGTATAAAGAGAGGTCACTCCTCGGAAAACAGCAGTTGTTACATTATATTCACAGAGCACAGCCAAACACACAGGGCCTTTTCAGCGCTGTCAACGTGCAAAAGGCGATATCCTGAAAGAAAGAAAAAAACATCCTTGAAAATGAAAAATCCAACAAAACAGTTCATGACACAGTAGTTAATCTGCTGATATCCTTAAGGCAGATCAGACTAGACTTTGGTAAGAGTGTCAGACATTCTGCCTAACTCGTTGCTCTCAGGCTATGAAAAAGACTCTTTAAAGTTAATGAAAAGCACGGCAATGTAACAATAGTTCATTCAATGCCATACAGGCATGACAACAGTGCAGAATGCACACTTTGGGTTCATTTTGGACAGTGAGGTAATGTTCATTACTTAATCTCATGATTAAAACAACAACAAAAAAGTATGCCAAGTCATAGCAAGTCATGAGCAAACAAAATGTGGAAAAGAGTATCCACAACACAAAGAAGACAATGGTCCACTAAGGCATTGAAACAGCAGACAACACCAAAGAAAGACCAACAACAAAAAAATCAAGGTCGAGGAGAGTGACAGGAAAGAGCAACGAGATTCAGCTTCAGAACGACTGACGCATCACTACAGAAACTGACCGACTGGAAATCCATGACCGTCTGGTCCAACTCCAAAGTTTAAAGCAGTTCACCCATAACCCCGGCAGAGAGTCTTACAGGCATAACTTGATTATCCGAGCGACTAGAGTAAGCTTGGCGAGAGAGAGAGAGAGAGAGAGAGAGAGAGAGAGAGAGAGAGAGAGAGAGAGAGAGAGAGAGAGAGAGAGAGAGAGGAAGAAGAGAGAGATGATTGATGATTGCTGTTTCATTGATTTGATTGATTGCATGTTCATTCATCATTCATTCATTCACTTTCGATGTCATTACATTATTCATTCATCTCACTCATTCATTCATTCAATTTGATTGTTGGGTAAGATTTACTGCATAATATGATAATTACATTCCAAAGGTAATAAAAAACAACAGTGCTTTTTCTAATTTGACCTTGTCCCTCAGGACTAAGAATATAACACATGCACACATACACAATATAAAACCAATTATTAAAAAAAAACAGTGGTAATTCATTATATCACAGAAGAACAGGGCAAACAGACCACAACGTATGTCACACACGCACGCAATCACGTCGTTGAAAAGTGCATATACAATCACGCCTGTGAGAATGAACAAGGATTCATAAGCATCACGTTCGATTCGCAATGTATATTCATATCAACCTTACTGTTCATGCAAGATTTCAAATCAACGAGGAACAGGGATAAGTCGACGCAGAGAGAGAGAGAGAGAGAGAGAGAGAGAGAGAGAGAGAGAGAGAGAGAGATGAGAAGAGAGATGGACAGAGAGCAGAGAGAGAGACAGACAGAGAGACAGAGAGAAACAGAAAAAAACCGAGGATCAGAGAGAGTCCGACCTTCAGTAATGTTATGTGGGGAAAACTAAAGAAGAACACACACACACACACACACACACACACACACACACACACACACACACACACACACACACTACACACACACACACACACACACACACACACACACACGCCACGCACGCACGCACGCACGCACGCACGCACGCACGCACGCACACACACACACACACACATGCATGTATGTGTGGCCATATACACAGACGCACATGCATGCACAAATATATGCACTCGGACATAAGGACATACGTACATGGAGAAGCATGATCTCGAAGGTTCACAGATTACACACACACACACACACACACACACACACACACACACACACACACACACACACACACACACACGCCGCCACGCACACACACACACACACACACACACACACACACACACACACACACACACACACACACAAATCTATAATTGTACCAATTTACAAAAACAAAGGAGACGTGAACAATCCCGACAACTATCGTGGAGTATCACTTACCGCATTTTAAGTAAAATCTACACTTACATACTAAATGCAAGATTAACTGAATGGGCTGAAACTGAAGAAAAAATAGTGGAAGAACAAGCAGGTTTTAGAACCAGTTACAGCACCATAGACATATATTTACACTGTATTCTTTGGTTCAGAAACATCTACTCTGCAAATCGAAGCTCTACATTGCATTTGTAGATTTCAAGAAGGCCTTTGACTCGGTAAATCGGAATGCTCTGTGGAATGTACTCCGTAAAAGTGGTGTTAATAGTAAACTGTACATGGCTATTAGAGGGGTACACAACTCAGTGCTCGCATGTGTGCGTGTGAAGAGTGACTATTCAGATTATTTTGATTGTCCAAATGGAGTAAAACAAGGATGCTTGTTGAGTCCGCAGTTGTTTTCTTTTTTCATAAACGAACTGGCGGTGGAATTGTCCCGCAAAGGAAGACATGGTATCCAGATGATATCTGGAGCAGTTTGAATTACTTTTACTACTGTATGCTGATGATGTTGTTCTTCTGTCCGGAAAAGTTGTAGGTTTGCAAAACCAACTAAATGTATTGAAAGAAGAAGCAGACCGCTTAGGTTTATCAGTTAACTTGGATAAGACGAATATAGTGGTCTTTAGAATGGGTGGCCACCTATCAGTGTATGAAAAATGGTCGTATGGAAATGCAGATGTTCAAGTAGTTAATTCATATAATTATCTTGGAATGATATTTTCAACAAAATTAACTTTCCGTTACGCATGGGAAGAATCTCTGAGAAAAGGGAAAAAAAGTACTATTGAAATTCTGAAATCCCTGAGAAAACTGAATTGTACAGACTGTGGTATATTTTGGAAAATGTTTGATACACAGATAAAACCTCTTCTTACTTATGCAGCTGAAATTTGGGGCTTACATGAAAATTCGCAGATGGAAAAAGTACATACGTATGCTATGAAGCGTTTCCTTCAAGTACCTATTCATTCATCCAACACCGTCTTATATGGAGAAATGGGCAGATACCCTTTGTATATAAGTACATTTGTGAAATGTATTAAATATTGGTTGAAGATCTTGAAGCTACCCCAGTCCCGTTTGAGCAGGCAAGCCTATGATATGATGCTTCTAGAAATGGAAAAAGGTAAAGAAAACTGGGCTATAAAGTAAAGAAAGTCCTTTCAGAACAGGGTTTTGGAATAGTGTGGATGACTCAGGAAGTAGGAAATGAGCAACAGTTCATTGCGGAATTTAAAGACAGGCTTATTTGTTCTTTTAAACAGAATTGGCACTCGGATATGGAAAGTAAAGAAAAATATCGCTGGTTTTTCTCATTTAAGAATGTGTTTCATTCTGAAAAGTTTCTCAATGTCACAACAGATAAATGGCACAGAATAAATTACGAAAGATTTAGGTTGAGGACTTTAGGTTTTAATGCGAACAAAAGATGGTTTGAATGTGAAACATCCACAGAATCTCCTTGTCCTGCATGTAGACATATTATTGATGACGAAGAACACTTTCTGTTCCACTGTACTGCTTATAATGAAGTGCGGACAAACTGTTCATTTTTCCAGTTAGATGTAGCGAAAAGACAAAATGTCGCTGATGTGTTATCATCAGATAATGAAATTGTAATATAATCAGTTGCGAAATTCATGGCGGAAGCATTGAAAATTAGACGGATGAAGGATAGTGAAATTGAAGATAATACATTATAAGAGATATCTGAATGAATGTTATCATACATCGCATGTGGAAGAGATCAGTAAAATACAATGTCATCATTTGATTGAGTGGATGGTCGAGTCAGTCTCTCTCTTTTTTTCTTTTTTTTTTTCATGTTTAAGACATCAGTAAAATACAATGTCATCCTTTGATTCAGCGGATGGTCGAGTCAGTCTTAAAGTGCTTTTTTTTTTTTTTTTAAACCTTACTGCACTACTCCTGTGCGTGATGTGAGGACATAACGAAATGTTACGAATTTATTTGTTTTTGTTAATTTTGGATTTAATACACACTAGGAATGAAAGTGTACTATTTGTTTGCAGGAAAGGAAGAGGGAAATGTTTTTGTTCTGTTACCTAACCCCCCCTTGTCAAAAGACCTCTTTGGTAATGACAATAAAATATCAAAGTGTCAAAGTGACACACACACACACACACACACACACACACACACACACACACCACAACACACACACACACACACACAACACACCACACACCACCCCGCGCACAGAGGCCCGTTTTCGAGCCGGCTTTTATACTGATAAAATGCCCTTCAAAAAACGATCATCCTTCCCATTACACCCCACCATACCACCCCCACCCCCCACCCCCACCCTTCCTCAATGCCCGGTTCTCCATTTTATGTGCATTTTCCTTAATGCATTCCCAGCATTTAGGCTCTGTTGGATTTTATATTTTAGTTTGGCCTTTCCATGCCCGCCAGTTCAAAACTGTGAACAGTTTTTATCTTTTTCCATTTTCCTTTTTACCCCCTTTCTGATTTCTCACCAACCTCTCCCCCATAGCCCCTCCCCCCCCCTCCCCCCCCCCCCCCCTCCGCTCCTCGATACACATACATAGTAGTTGTTTCTGGGACAGCTTTTTATATTGGTGAAAAGCCCTACAGAAATAATGCACTTCCACTGGCACTCCACCGTACCAACCCCCCCCCCCCCACCCCCCACCCCCCACTACTGCATTTTTTGTACATTTACTCTTATGCATAGCTTTTAAAAAAGATAATAATGTGATGATAATGATGATGATTGATGATGATAATAATAATAATAATAATAATAATAATAATAATAACATAATAAATAAATAATTTTTTTTATCTATCTTATTTATTTATTCATCTATTCTATTATCATTATTATTATTATTATCATTATTATTGTTGTTGTTATGTTATTATTATCATTATTATTATTATCTTTATAAAGATAATTATTTATTATTATTATATATAAAAATGTTTTTCATATATTTCTGTATCATGCTTTTATCATATATACCTTCACTATAGTTGTTAACATTATCATCATTAATACGATTGTTAGTATTGATATTACCATCGCTAGCATTAATATCACCATCGCCATCGCCACTAAGACTGTTGCCACGGTAATCTTGCTGTTTATCCCGCTCTCCTTTCTCCCATACTACAACTGCTATTGCCATATTATCACCAAAAGTGGTAGTAATCCTGTCTTTATTTATTTTTTCAATATTTTGATCATCATCATTACCATTATTAACATTCCTATCAGTAATATAATTATCATCATTACTACCTTGACTCACACATTCTCTCCCTTCTGGCAGCCTGGTTTTCATTCAACGCCTATCTTGCGCTGAAGTGATTGAAGATAAGTGATTGCTCGTTCATTTTCGTTGTCCTATCTGTTTTGTATCTTGCCTGAAGAAGACACAAGAGGTCGAAACGCGTCACGTTTTGTCTTACGATTCGTTTGTCCACGTTTTTTTTTTTTTGGCTGTGCGCTAACATTTATTTAAGATTTGTTTAGATTTTCGTCTGCAGTCGTCTCACTTTTATATCTCTTTTTACCTGATTTCACCTGGTTTTACCTGAATAGGAATTCACCATCAACGATATGTCATTTTACTTGATGTGAGGCTTTTATCATTGTACCTTGGCCTGATGAAATTTTTAACGGCGAAAATTTGTTAAAAATACAAGTCTGAGACATGAAACGACTGTTGTTTTTATTCTCGTAGTTTACTGTCTCTGGTTTTTCCTTCAGTGTATTCTACAAGGTGGGGAACTCAGGACAACAAGAGAGTATTACTTTCAACTATATATATATATATATATATATATATATATATATATATAATATATATAGGTTGTTCTGCACAATTCTTAGCCACTGACAATGCTTGGGTTATTGAACAGCAGAGCTGACCACTCAGACTATTCCAAATCTTCTGATCTCCCTTGCATCCTTAAATGGATCCGCAAGCATAGGCTCAAAGATTGTCCCCTACATTTTATACTATTTGCATAATGTTTTTAGTTTTTCAGCAACTTTTTTCCTCTCCACACTTTCGTTTTGTTTTATTTACTACCTTTCGGTGGCTGTTTTGGGGGTGCTGTTGGATTCTTTCTTGAACCCTTGGTGGTGAGAACACCGCAGAATTACGGACTGTGGTGTGTCTCTATTTGACGCTTAGAGCACAGACACAATCAGCCATGTCTCCCTGATGAGGCCGATCCAGCGGACGAAAGGCCTAGGAGCAGGCAATACATAGATGTCTGTCTTTGAGAGAGATTCCGATGGTTCCCTCATGCAGCCACTGAAGGGTTTTCATATTTAAACTATATATTTTCCCATTTTCTTCATCTTCAATTTTTTTTTAAATTAAATTTCAAATCTTTGGCAAGTCATTACTATAATGACGGAAAAATTGTTAACCTGCACTTGTTTTTCCCCTACTACTTAATTGCTCAGCATTATATTGATTGATCAATCAGTGGGTGATTGCATCTCTTAGGAAGTCCAAGTAAAGGTTGTTCTGCACAATTCTTAGCCGCTGACAATGCTTGGGTTATTGAACAGCAGAGCTGACCACTCAGACTGTTCCAAATCTTCTGATCTCCCTTGCATCCTTAAATGGATCCTCAAGCATAGGCTTAAAGATTGTCCCCTACATTTTATACTATTTGCATAATGTTTTTAGTTTTTCAGCAACTTTTTTCCTCTCCACACTTTCGTTTTGTTTTATTTACTACCTTTCGGTGGCTGTTTTGGGGGTGCTGTTGGATTCTTTCTTGAACCCTTGGTGGTGAGAACACCGCAGAATTACGGACTGTGGTGTGTCTCTATTTGACGCTTAGAGCACAGACACAATCAGCCATGTCTCCCTGATGAGGCCGATCCAGCGGACGAAAGGCCTAGGAGCAGGCAATACATAGATGTCTGTCTTTGAGAGAGATTCCGATGGTTCCCTCATGCAGCCACTGAAGGGGTTTTCATATTTAAACTACATATTTTCCCATTTTCTTCATCTTCAATTTTTTTTTAAAATTTCAAATCTTTGGCAAGTCATTACTATAATGACGGAAGAATTGTTAACCTGCACTTGTTTTTTCCCCCACTACTTAATTGTTCTGCATTACATATATATATATATATATATATATATATATATATATATATATATATAAAGATTTCTTGAGTCTCCAAACTACAACGTTGTTTCAAGCTTTCGCTCTCATCAGGTTCTAGAAGTTATTAGATGGCGTAATTTATCAGATGGCGTATTTTATCAGGTGACGTGATTTATTGGCTACGTTGTATATGTGTGACGTTCTGATAGGATCTTTCTGTGTGTCATTTTTGTTACGTTTGCTAGGAGGAACTTTTGTC
Organism: Conus canariensis; assembly: GCA_033310375.1. Taxonomy (NCBI): domain Eukaryota; kingdom Metazoa; phylum Mollusca; class Gastropoda; order Neogastropoda; family Conidae; genus Conus; species Conus canariensis. The sequence continues at coordinate 17,874,429 of CM065720.1, forward strand.
TATGTCGGCATGCGCTGATCATCTCCACTCTTGAGTTCAAAGTTGCCATGCCTGATTTGCAGAGTATGAAGTACTTCTCTGTTGTACACAAGTTGCATCTTTTGCTGGAGGGGGAGTACGACCTTACTCTTCGGACTATCTTCCAGGAAATGTCGTAGTCAATATTGTTTTCTTTTAGTGTCCATATGTGTTTACTTAATTTTGTGTGTGTGTGTTTATATATATATATATTATATATATATATATTCGATGAACAATAAGTCGTCTCTCTCTCTCTCTCTCTCTCTCTCTCTCTCTCTCTCCCCACACACAACACACACCCCACACACATATATGCCCGTAACGCGGTATAACTACTACCACCATCTCTCTCTCTCTCTCTCTCTCTCTCTCTCTCTCTCTCTCTCTCTCTCGCCTTCTTCAGAAAAGGTCGGTTTGTTATTAACCCCCAACTCCCAGAACCCCGGTCATATGCTCAGGTGGTGGAAAGAGAGGATGCATGCAGTGCTCTCACAAGTCCAACGAGTAGTCATGGAATGGCACGTGTGCAAAGTACCACAAATGTGAATAAGCAGGGTGTGTCTGTTTCAAACAAGCAGCAGATCGAGTCCCGTTCAAACAAGACCTCGATGCAGAACGAGCAGGGCGGTGTGAGCGGGTGTTCATCCCCCTCTTCACGTCACGGTACCCGGCCCATCCAGGATCAACGACAGCGTGATGGTGGTACCAGCGGTGGACACGCCCCTTGCAATGGAACAGGGAGAGAGCGACACGAGTCAGCAAAGGTCAACCGGGATTCTCCATGTCCTGTCAGTGGTGAACATCGGGATAGCGACGCACGTACACCACGCGGACGCAACCTGCCAGGCAGACAGGCAGGCATACAAACGCCTGTCGGAAACAAGTCAAGCAGGTTCACAGATTCGAGTCGAGGCAAAGGGACATGCAGTGGTGTGAACGACAGGAACCTGCGTTCAAGCGCCTCAAAAAATGAATAGGACAGGTCCGACCATCCAACTCAGTGGAAGTTTCTTAATTACAATGTCGAGAACTTATATAGTAAGATACAGGATGCTTTTTTCATGAATTATGTAAATACATTTGATTTTGTTACTCTCACTGAAACGTTCCTCGACTTGTCGTTTGACTATAGCAATATATTCACTGATTATATGAAGTTTCCTGTACCAGCCAAAAAAACTATCAGTTCATGGAAGGAAGTCAGGAGGTGTGTTGCTGTTAATAAGGAAGAGTTTACATAACAAGGTTAAAGAAACAAAGCTCAGTTGTGACAATGCTATTGCAGTAAAAATAGATAAAAGTATATTTAACACTGATAAAGATGTAGTCTTGGTTGCTTGCTATGTGGTCCCAGAAGGAGGCCCGATATACAATGATAAATTGATCAAAGATGGTGTCCTAATAATGGAAGAAGCCTTACTTCAAGAGTTTGAAAAGAAATGGATACACTTTATTTTATGGTTATGGGAGATTTGAATGCCAGAACAGGTTACAAACAAGCTGAAAATGAAATTATGACAAACTATGTGAGCTGTATGAAGAATGTCAATGTGGATGATGACAACTGCACACGTTGCTCTAAAGATTCAGTTATGAACAATTTTGGTAAATCATTGTTGGATTTCTGTATCATGTTCGACTTGAGCATTTTAAATGGTTTTTGTGATGGTGATAGTGAAGGTGAATATACTTTTGTGTCTCCAAACGGATGTAGTGTGATCGATTACGTACTGGTTCACAATGGCTTGTTGTCAAACTTTGATTTACACATTGGTGATTGCATTTATTCATGGCACTTACCAACTGAAGCTATATGGAGAAGAAATTGTTGTAAATTATAGAAGAGGTATTCAGCCGAACAATGTGAAGAAAAAATTGTATGGGCTGATCAATATGCTGGTATATTCAGAAATGAACTTGAATGTGATGAATTTCTAGACAGCATGCAGAAAGCGCGTCAGTTATTACAAATCAATGTGAATGAGAGTCTATATAA
>CM065720.1:17881445-17891445 GCA_033310375.1 Conus canariensis
GGATCATGTGAATAATCTAATTACAATGTGTAGAGAAACACGCACTCTTTCTGTTGTAGGATCATGTACATAATCTAATTACAATGTGTAGAGAAACACGCACTCTTTCTGTTGTAGGATCATGTGAATAATCTAATTACAATGTGTAGAGAAACACGCACTCTTTCTGTTGTAGGATCATGTGAATAATCTAATTACAATGTGTAGAGAAACACGCACTCTTTCTGTTGTAGGATCATGTACATAATCTAATTACAATGTGTAGAGAAACACGCACTCTTTCTGTTGTAGGATCATGTGAATAATCTAATTACAATGTGTAGAGAAACACGCACTCTTTCTGTTGTAGGATCATGTGAATAATCTAATTACAATGTGTAGAGAAACACGCACTCTCTCTGTTGCAAACTCATTTCTGCATGCCGCTTCTTTGATGCTAGGAAGGCTAGTTTTATTTTCTGTCTTTGAATCGTCTGATAGATGCGTCCTGCTTTTACAATCACCTAAGCATACTCCTCGTGAAACAGGCTGTACTCCACATTTCCTCTTAAAATATGTCCCGACGTAAGTCAGGTCTGAAGAACGAAGAAACCTACAGCGTTGCTGAGAAAGTGTGAGCAACACTTTGAGAAATAAGCCCCTTAAGTGAAGGAAGTTTGACACCGTGGTTTCAGTTTTTCCTCCAACAATAGCAACATAACTCTCAATGTGGGATCCCGTTGTGGCCAAAAATTGTCACAAAGGAATGCCTGTGACGGGAGTCGAACTGACAACCTGATAGACTACGAGACTGCAAGGCTGACACCACACTGGCTGCTGCTTTCTGATGATCTGTAGGACCTACGTCAGCCCAGCGTTGATTCCTTCTGCAAGTCCCTGGAATCTACGTCAGTCCTGTGGTGACTGATTCTGCCTGTGCCTGGGATCTACGTCAGTCCTGTGGTGACTGATTCTGCTGTGCCTGGAATCTACGTCGGTCCAGTGGTGATTGATTCTGCCAGTCCCTGGGATCTACGTCAGTCCTGTGGTGACTGATTCTGCCTGTGCCTGGGATCTACGTCAGCCCTGTGGTGACTGATTCTGCCCGTGCCTGGGATCTACGTCAGTCCTGTGGTGACTGATTGTGCCTGTGTCTGGAATCTACGTCGGTCCAGTGGTGACTGATTCTGCCAGTCTCTGGGATCTACGTCAGTCCTGTGGTGACTGATTCTGCCAGTCCCTGGGATCTACGTCAGTCCTGTGGTGACTGATTCTGCCAGTCCCTGGGATCTACGTCAGTCCTGTGGTGACTGATTCTGCCTGTGCCTGGAATCTACGTCGGTCCAGTGGTGATTGATTCTGCCAGTCCCTGGAATCTACGTCAATCCTGTACCTGGGATCTACGTCAGTCCTGTGGTGACTGATTCTGCCTGTGCCTGGGATCTACGTCAGTCCTGTGGTGACTGATTCTGCCAGTCCCTGGGATCTACGTCAGTCCTGTGGTGACTGATTCTGCCAGTCCCTGGGATCTACGTCAGTCCTGTAGTGACTGATTCTGCCTGTGCCTGGGATCTACGTCAATCCTGTGGTGACTGATTCTGCCAGTCCCTGGATCTACGTCAGTCCTGTGGTGACTGATTCTGCCAGTCCCTGGGATCTACGTCAGTCCTGTGGTGACTGATTCTGCCAGTCCCTGGGATCTACGTCAGTCCTGTGGTGACTGATTCTGCCAGTCCCTGGGATCTACGTCAGTCATGTGGTGACTGATGCTGCCTGTGCCTGGGATCTACGTCAGTCCTGTGGTGACTGATTCTGCCTGTGCCTGGAATCTACGTCGGTCCAGTGGTGATTGATTCTGCCAGTCCCTGGAATCTACGTCAGTCCTGTGGTGACTGATTCTGCCTGTGCCTGGGATCTACGTCAGTCCTGTGGTGATTGATTCTGCCAGTCCCTGGAATCTACGTCAGTCCTGTGGTGACTGATTCTGCCTGTGCATGGAATCTACATCAGTCCTGTGGTGACTGATTCTGCCTGTCTCTGGGATCTGTCAGCCAACTGTCGATTGTGGTAACAGGACGACAGTGAGCCGATCACGGGCCCACAGCTTTGATCTGATGACAAAACATCAGTTATTGACAGAATCACTCAATCAAGTATCTCAAGCTTTGCTAAAAGATGTATGTAATAGAGCTAAAGCGAGGTGTGTAATTATGGCTTATAAATACGTGTATTGCTCATCTTTTATTTCCCATCACCTCTCTCTCTCTCTCTCTCTCTCTCTCTCTCTTCGTGCCCCTTCTTCCATTCTGTCTCCCTCCCTACCCCTCTCTCTCTCCCTCTCTCTCTTTTCTTTGTGTTGTTGTTTCATTGAACATTTATTCGTTGTGGCATGTTTCACGTGCATTAGATGCTAGCTGAACAATAACATATACACGTGGTGTGTGCATGTGCGCGCGTGCGGCGCGCATATATATATATATATATATATATTATATATATATATATATATATATATATATTATATATATATATATATATATATTCAATTATAAACAAAGCTTGCTCTTATGTCTTAGATTGGAGAAATAGGGGGCAAGCTTTGTTTATAATTGAATATTTCTTGCAGCCATTGCAACACCAAGCTGCTCTGTAAGTTGCTGGAATGGTGCTCGGTATTTATCCTTGGAATTTATTAGTTTATTGTAATTTAGTCCCTTGCGGATTCATTCCAAGAACTGGCCCTCAGCACTTGTGTCTTAAGAGGTTATCTTTTTATATTTTCTACATTTCATAAGAAAATGTAGCTTGTTTTGCTCTTTCATGATTTTCTTTTGCTTCTTAGGTGGCACCTTTGGTTGGTTTTTTGAAAACTCAACAAACATACTACGGTATTGCACACCAGACTTTTCTAGGATAGCATTCTTGTTAAAACCGAAAAGGCAGATGAGTCAAATTACCACTTTCCGCGGTCACTGAGGAGAAACAATCAGGTTTCGAAATATCGGTATCTGACCAGGAGTTATATGCTAGTGAGTTTTCCTCCCCATTGGAGAATGTCTCCCCCTTGGAGACTATAAGCTTGCCGAAGGCTCATTTTGAGAAGCATTTATTTCATTTTTCCCCAATTACCCACTCAAGCACATACTGTTAGTTAGGCAGAATTATCTACCACTGCAGATATGAATGCTTATCTCTCCCCTATTTCTCCAATCTAAGACATAAGGGCAAGCTTTGTTTATAATTGTATATATATATATATATATATATATATATATATATATGAACAAAACAAGGAAAAGAACAAAAAATTCCGTTTGACACCCAAATTTTCGGCACAAGGCCTTCCTCCGGGGAGTTTATTGCGACTGAAAGATAAAAATGTCTCTCACACATGTTCACTCTGTTCATCTGAAATTTCATTGGCGTTCTGCACGCGTAACATTTCAACCATTGAAAAAGTGATCACATTTAACAACACATTCTATACCACATCCGTGAGAGTGAACCGATATGCCCACATACACATACTCTCATACACACATGAGAGAGAGAGAGAGATGGGGGGGGGGGGGGAGAAAAGTGGTCGTGGTAGTTACATGCTTTCATATGGCCCCACTCTCACTGGGGCCACAAAAATCCAGGACTTGCTCTCACCAAATCCGTAAGAGAGAGAGGAAGAGAAATATATATATATATATATATATATATATATATATATATATATATAAAATTTTAAAACGAAGTATTAAAAAGGAATGTTAAAATCTCTACAAATTTGTTTCAAGCCTATTTTCTGGCCCTCCTCAGGATGATGTTTGGGTTGCCCACCGCCGGTGTTATATAGCGTGTGGGGCCCGGTTTCAGCTGTTTTCACGTGTGGGTTGGCTGCACGTGTTTTTTGAGATTGTCAGGTTGTTGTTCGGGGTGTATTCACTAACAACGATTTGCATTTATGCCTGCAGTTGTTTACTATTTCTGTTTTAGTGTTTAGGGTTGCTAAGTGTGGCTTGCATAGTATTAGCCATTTTTCAGTTAAACATAAGTTGCATCTTTTTGAAAAGTTGCTGTATGGTGATGCCCTTTTTATTATTTTCCAGGATATATTGTAGTTTATTTTTGCGTCTTTAAGTTTCCAAATGTATTTGCTCAGTTCTGTTTGGTTTTTGTATTTTTCTTTATTAAATGACTGTTTGTGGTTTGCATATCTGGTTTTGAAGTGGTTTTCAGTAATCCCTATGTATGTTTCTTTTTCATTTTCTGATGTCACAGTGGCTTGATATACAATGTTGTTGTAAAGGCATTTATTGCTTAGGGGGCACTGCTCTTTTTTGGTGCAGTTGCAAGATTTCCTTTCTTCACCCTTCTTTGTTGTGTTGATTTTCATTTTGTTGGATGTATCAATTAGATTTTTGAGGTTAGGCATACATGAGAACGATAGTTTGACAGTGTTTTTGTTGAATATTTTAGACAGTTTGTGTTCTTTTGGGAACGAAGTTGTTAAGATTTTAAAGAATTCTTTCCCTATGTTTGTTTTGAGTTTCCCGTCGTATGGTGGGTTGTACCATATGATTTTTCTTTTCCTGTTTTTCTTACTTTTATTTATGTTGTTGTCTGGGTTGTATTGTAGTTTGTAATTGTACCCACTTTTTTGCAGTGCTTCTTGGTATTCTACTGCTGCGTTGTTGAATACTCTTTCGTTGCATGACAGATTTGATAGTCTCTTGTTTATGCCGTTGGGTATGGTCTTTAATACAGTTGGTGGATGGTTGCTTTTGATGTTTACATAGATAGGTGTGTCGTTAGGTTTCTTGTATGGTTTATATATGTGGTTGTTGAGGTCAAGTGTTATGTCTAAGTAGTTCACTACCTTTTTGTTTGCTTCAATGGTGATTTTTAAGTTGTAGTTTTGGAAGATTTTGCATAGTTCTTTTTTCTTGTTTTCAGTGGTTCTTGGGTTGTTGGTTAGTGCAGCAAGGCCGTCGTCTCTGTATAGTCCAACTTGTTTTCCAAGTTGTTTCTTGATGTTGGATAGTATGAATAGTCCGACCAGTTCGCATGTTTCTGCACCATCATATGATCCCATGGTTACGTCAAATGTTCAGTTGCTCTTTGTTTTCTTGATCCAGGTTTCGTTTTTGCTGTACAGTAACGTTTTCTTGGTGTGGAGGATGATTTCCATTTCTGACCATGTTATGTCTGTGTGGTTACTAGCAAATTTCAGAGCTTTGGTGAGTAGTTCCTCATCTATGGATGGGTAGAAGTCTACTATGTCGAATGTGATGAATACTGTGTTGCTTTGTTTATTGAGTTTTTTTAACCATTGGATAACTTCATGTGTGTTCTTCCAGAGGTTGTATTCAGAGTTTGATTTTATGTTCTTTATTATTTTTTCTAGAATTTTCTTGCTTATTTTGCCTAGTTCAGATTTAGATGGGTTTATTAGTCTACATGTTGTGTTGTTGTGAAAGTTGGGCTTGTGGTCTTTGAGTGTTATAAAAGCTTCTTTTGTTGCTGTCGTTTCTACCCTGTCACTTAGGTCTATGCGATGCACAAGTTCTTTTTCTTTGATACGGATATTGTCATGTGTATTTTTGTCGGCTTTTTTGTAGTTTTTCTGGATGTTTTTGTCAAGGAGTTGAAAACGTTACACCAAGAAAACGTTACTGTACAGCAAAAACGAAACCTGGATCAAGAAAACAAAGAGCAACTGAACATTTGACGTAACCATGGGATCATATGATGGTGCAGAAACATGCGAACTGGTCGGACTATTCATACTATCCAACATCAAGAAACAACTTGGAAAACAAGTTGGACTATACAGAGACGACGGCCTTGCTGCACTAACCAACAACCCAAGAACCACTGAAAACAAGAAAAAAGAACTATGCAAAATCTTCCAAAACTACAACTTAAAAATCACCATTGAAGCAAACAAAAAGGTAGTGAACTACTTAGACATAACACTTGACCTCAACAACCACATATATAAACCATACAAGAAACCTAACGACACACCTATCTATGTAAACATCAAAAGCAACCATCCACCAACTGTATTAAAGACCATACCCAACGGCATAAACAAGAGACTATCAAATCTGTCATGCAACGAAAGAGTATTCAACAACGCAGCAGTAGAATACCAAGAAGCACTGCAAAAAAGTGGGTACAATTACAAACTACAATACAACCCAGACAACAACATAAATAAAAGTAAGAAAAACAGGAAAAGAAAAATCATATGGTACAACCCACCATACGACGGGAAACTCAAAACAAACATAGGGAAAGAATTCTTTAAAATCTTAACAACTTCGTTCCCAAAAGAACACAAACTGTCTAAAATATTCAACAAAAACACTGTCAAACTATCGTTCTCATGTATGCCTAACCTCAAAAATCTAATTGATACATCCAACAAAATGAAAATCAACACAACAAAGAAGGGTGAAGAAAGGAAATCTTGCAACTGCACCAAAAAAGAGCAGTGCCCCCTAAGCAATAAATGCCTTTACAACAACATTGTATATCAAGCCACTGTGACATCAGAAAATGAAAAAGAAACATACATAGGGATTACTGAAAACCACTTCAAAACCAGATATGCAAACCACAAACAGTCATTTAATAAAGAAAAATACAAAAACCAAACAGAACTGAGCAAATACATTTGGAAACTTAAAGACGCAAAAATAAACTACAATATATCCTGGAAAATAATAAAAAGGGCATCACCATACAGCAACTTTTCAAAAAGATGCAACTTATGTTTAACTGAAAAATGGCTAATACTATGCAAGCCACACTTAGCAACCCTAAACACTAAAACAGAAATAGTAAACAACTGCAGGCATAAATGCAAATCGTTGTTAGTGAATACACCCCGAACAACAACCTGACAATCTCAAAAAACACGTGCAGCCAACCCACACGTGAAAACAGCTGAAACCGGGCCCCACACGCTATATAACACCGGCGGTGGGCAACCCAAACATCATCCTGAGGAGGGCCAGAAAATAGACTTGAAACAAATTTGTAGAGATTTTAACATTCCTTTTTAATACTTCGTTTTAATTGTTGCTCCCGAAGGGGTTGAGCGCTTTTAGAATCGTTTTAGGCTAGTTAACTATATTGATCTCTCTCTCTCTCTCTCTCTCCTCTCTCTCTCTCTCTCTATATATATATATATATATATATATATATGTGTGTGTGTGTGTGTGTGTGTGTGTGTGTGTGTGTGTGTGTGTGTGTGTGTGTGTTCGCACGGGCCTAAAAACATAGGTAATGCCGGCACGATATGAATCAAGCTTTACTAAAGAATATATAAGTAAATAACTAATTTATAGTTGATTAATTATTAAATAATTAAATCAATCAATCAATAGATATATAGATAAATAAAATAATTAACAATTAAGTAAAATAAGAACAAATAAAGAAACGGGCAGAAGAAGAAGAAGAAGAACAAGAACAACAAGAACAGCAAAATCACCAGAAACAATAACAACAGCCACAGCAGCAGCAGCAACAACAAGAATATTAATAATGATATAATAATAATAATGATAATGATAACATTAACAATGATGATATCAATAATGATAATAATAACAATAGTAATAATATTGGTAATAATAATGACTATAATAATGATGATAATACTAACAATAACAATGATGATGATGATGATGATGATGATAAAAAGAAGAAGAAGAGCTATAATAATAATAATAACGATCGTGATAGTAATAATGATAATGATATAATAATAATTATTATTATAACAATGATAATAATAACAACAACAATAATAATAATGATGATGTTGATGATGATGATGATGATGATGATGATAATAATGATAATAATAATAATAATATAATGATGATGATAATAACAACACAAACAATAGTGATAATAATAACAATAATATTGATAATAATAATTATAGTGATGATAATAACGGTGATGATGATGGTAACGATGATGATGATGATAATAATAACAACAGTAATATTATAGTAATAGTAATAATGGTAATGATAATAATAGTAATACTAATAATCATAACCATTATCATAATGATGATGATGATGATGATGATGCCGCTGCTGCTGCTGCTGCTGCTGCTGATGATGATGATGATGATGATGATGATGATAACAACAGTGATAGTAATGGAAAATAGCAACAAATCAAGTTCTCAGTATTAAAGACTGAATTATTTTACAGACACTGATTTTAGTCAACGCAGAAATAAATACAGTCAACAGGTAACTATAATCAGTAGGGGAGGGGGAGATGATAGCAAAATGAATATACGACGCCTCTCTCTCTCTCTCTCTTCTCTCTCTCTCTCTCTCTCTCTCTCTCTCTCTCTCTCTCTCTCTCTTTCGGAATGTTGTGCTCTTGGATTTGTATACCTGTAAGTCTACTTACTGTTCTTAGTTTGTATCATTCGATTATTTAATATTGTTTTAACATTGAGAATATGCTGACTCTAAAGTGATAAAGTCACACCACCACTGTGTAATGTATGCTGGGGAAAAACTACACACACACACACAACACACACACACACACACACACACACACACACACACACACACGTGCACGCGCGCATGCACGCACGCGCGCGAACACAACACACACACACACACACACACACACAACTACACACACACACACACACGCACGCACGCACGCACGCACACAGGGGGAGGGAATAACGGAAGGAGGTGCCAATGTGCATTCAACTTGAATGAAAGTGTCAGCGCCACACATTAGTACATGAATAAGCCCAGACGCTTTGTATCAAACGTTAAAACACAAAGATCAACAAGTGAATGTTCTTCTGTAGACACACACACACACACACACACACACACACACACACACACACACACACACACACACACACACACACAATGCAGGATCGAGGCCCCACAGTCGAAAAAAGGGGGAAAAAAACTAAACCAAAAAAAATAAAGTGGAAAAAAAATGGAGGCTGAAAGACAAACATTATTGATTATAATGATAATGATAACAATAGCAACAACAACAACAACAATAGCAGTAATAATAATAATAATAATAATAATAATAATAATAATGATAATAATAATAATGATAACCATGAAAATAATGATAATAAAAGACGAAACTATAGAAAATCGTGTATTAAAGTTTTGGACCAAAACTGTTCCAGGTTTACCACAGTGTGTCACTGAGACCACTTGCCTCCGTTGATGCTGGGCGTCATTAGGCTTGTGCTGCGCGCGTTAGTAAGAGTGTCACTTCTTCTGGTGTACCCCAATCATGCATTGACTTCATCATAGGCCACCAAAGTTTTGGTTTTTGCCTTTGGGCCTTTTTTACTTTTTATAAATTTTGTTTGTTTGTTTGTTTGTTTTCGGTCTCATTGCCCTGTCACCATAGTGTGCAGGTAGCTATTGAAATACCACCTCCTGCATTTCAGAACTGAGGTAAGTGGAAGCTGAGGCTTCGGGTGTTCAGTCTGTAGGCAGCCGTAATGCTGAAACCGGGAATAATGTCAGAATGCCACATTACACCAGGCTTACATTCTGACTACTACAAATGGCTGTCTGTGTGAGGAGAGCGGATGGGGGAAGGTTCATGGTTTCGGTAGAGATTTCAAACATGAAGAAAATTTCATTAAGTTCCTCTCCGTTGACGAAATCCTCATTATATACGCTTTGCGTTCTTCTCGGTTGACGAAATCCTGATGTACACACTTTGAGTTCTTCTCGGCTGACGAAATCATGAAGTACGCACTTTGCTTTCTTCTCGCTTGACAAAATTCTGATTCTACACACTTTGCATTCTTCTCGGTTGACGAAATCCTAATTGTACACACCTTGCATTCTTCTCGGTTGACAAAATCCTAATTGGACACACTTCGCGTTCTTCTCGGTTGACAAAATCCTAATTGGACACACTTTGCGTTCTTCTCGGTTGACAAAATCCTAATTGTACACACCTTGCATTCTTCTCGGTT
>CM065720.1:17893945-17903945 GCA_033310375.1 Conus canariensis
ATAATGTACGGCGATAAACACAGCACAGCTGTACAAACAATGTACGGCGATAAACACAGCACAGCTGTACAAATAATGTACGGCGATAAACAAAGCACAGCTGTACAAACAATGTACGGCGATAAACAAAGCACAGCTGTACAAACAATGTACGGCGATAAACAAAGCACAGCTGTACAAACAATGTACGGCGATAAACAAAGCACAGCTGTACAAACAATGTACGGCGATAAACAAAGCACAGCTGTACAAATCATGTACGGCGATAAACAAAGCACAGCTGTACAAATCATGTACGGCGATAAACAAAGCACAGCTGTACAAACAATGTACGGCGATAAACAAAGCACAGCTGTACAAATCATGTACGGCGATAAACAAAGCACAGCTGTACAAATCATGTACGGCGATAAACAAAGCACAGCTGTACAAATCATGTACGGCGATAAACAAAGCACAGCTGTACAAATCATGTACGGCGATAAACAAAGCACAGCTGTACAAATCATGTACGGCGATAAACAAAGCACAGCTGTACAAATAATGTACGGCGATAAACAAAGCACAGCTGTACAAAATCAAAACAAGTGACAAATACCAAACTTCTGACTCTTCAGTAAGTCAGCGATGGCTTTTACAGGTGAGCAAAGTTTTTTTTTCAGATTCCATTGTAACATTTGCGTGCCATTTAAAACCTTCATAGAGATATGAGTACAGGTTCTTCACAACTTGTTTGTTCCGACTGAACATGAGCAGAGATCTACGGAACAGACATGGGTGTGCATAAAACCTACGAGGAATAGATTCTTTTCTCAGGTCACTGATAGCAGGACAACAAAGTAAAATATGTAATTCGTCTTTCGTTGCGCTTTTACACATTGGACATCTCAAATTGTTGTCTGAATATTCTTCATATCCACTACGATGTATTCTCATATCAGTAAGTTTTTTTTTTGTTCGTACGCAGGCTGATACACCTGCGGACACTCTCTGTATAGACAGGCAAGATTAATCCCATCTACCCAATACAGGGAGTGGAGTTTTGTGTGTAAGACCGTTTTTTTTTTTAATCCCGCCATTAAATCAGCCATACTCCAACTTCAGGGAATCAGTAAGCTTTGCCAAATACCGTTCAATGTGTCTCTCTGTAAATAGCAGAAAATAGCTTTCACAGTTTCTAAAAGTACTATACCAAGAAAGTCTTTTCCGTTTGCTAAATGTGATCTTCCCAGTTTTGCCATCTGGCATAAATCAGCCTTTGAAGAAATTTACCCTCACTTCTTAAACTCCCTGATTTAACCATACCACCCCAAATCCATTTTGATATGACATCTCGCAAACATTCATAACCCATGTTTGTTTGCCGTTGGAATCCAGATTTAACAACATCCTGTAAGCTTTCAGCGACAACCTACTACGAAATATTTTTAGCCAGTACCTAATATGAGGAATATTTGACTCAATTACACATAGGATGGTGTCCTGTCTCTCCATAAACTAACTCATTTTGGTTTTTAGTGTGAGCACGAAGGAATTTCTTAAGTGCATACAAGTGAATCTTCTCGAATTCTGCGCCATACTTAGCGAAAGGTGGAACTTGAGAGTCAAATATTTTAACAAACACATTCAAAGATTTTTAGGCGAGATTCATTTCTGGATAATATACAATAGAGCCTCCTTTCCTCTTCTTGCCGGGTCTTCGTAGGCAATTACAAAGCTAAGACGAGTGGCAAAGTATATATCTAAACACCACGATGTCGCTTTTGTTCGTATTAATTTTGAGTGGCTGTCCAGACGCTGCATCATAAAGATTGTTTAGTTGATTTTCCAGACCAATAGATATTTCGGAATTCAGTGCGATAATATCTGCTAAAAATGAAATGAATAATCCTATGGGACTTTGAGTGAGTGTAGCGCCATGCTTTCCATTCTTGGACTATATATTGACCTAATCCATTTATGAATAGGGCGAAAAGGACAGGGCTACAGGATTCACCCTGTTCAACACCTCTTGTATATATGATACAATCAGTATAATTAGCACCATTTTTTATCTTTGTTAAACACAGTTATACATACTTTTAATATATCTATAGATTTTATCTTTAAGCCCATTGTTACATAGAATAGCAGTTTTTTTTTAACGGAATCAAAAGTCTTTTCGAAGTCTATAAAAGCCACATACAAATTACTATTCCAAGAGAAAATGTTTTTGACTATTGCTAAAAGAGTGAACATGGGATCAATGGTAGAATAGCCTTTCTTAAAACCTGCTTGATATTAATTTGTGATTTATTCTGCTTCATTAACTCTTGCAATATTCAATTTATGATGGAACTATAAAGTTTATTATTTATATCACACAACGATATGCCCCTATAATTACCTGGGTTATTTATCGACCCTTTCTAAAGCAATGGCTGTATAATAGATTCTGTTAATCTTTCAGGAAACATCCCTTGATCAAAAAATGCATCAAAGAATTTTCCAAGGAAGTCCTAAAAATACTTCCGTGTTTGTACAGTTCGTTAATAATTCCATCCAGCTGTGCTGATTTTCTGTTCTGAAGTACAAATTAAGTTAAAATGTTATAAGCATATATATTACTTTATAAGCGCAAGCTCGCGAACGACTTACTGATAAAAAAAAAATCAGAATCATGGGATATTAGAGAACAATAATTGTGATACAGATCGCAGCGGTCACTCATATGAAGAACATAGTCATCTGTTATTTGTTGGTCGCAACCTAACTCCAACACCTTGGAAGAACGCATAATTACTACTGTCTGGTACAGTTAATTTTCTTCTACACTTGGGGGTCTCACACAGGCATTGTTTACAGTCAGAGCGACTCTGGTAGTCTGCCCTCACATTGTCTTCACCAGGTATTATTCTAACTTGAAATGAATACAGTTGTTACTGGATAGCCCAGCACATGAGCCTACCATTCTCAGTCTTAGTTTTGCTAATAGTGTAGCTCAAGGGCTTACTGACAAGGGTGCGCCTTGCAGGTGTTTCACGTTTCTACCTTGGATGTCATCCCTTTGGGTGTCACACCCCTTTCACGAGTGATCTACACCACTTCGTGTACTTAGAAGGCTAAGCACCGTATGAGCATCAGGCACAACTGGAAAAATTTTTGATTGTGTAACAGATCAGTCTGAATCTATTTCTACCATGTCTCTGCCTCGTATATCCCTGCTCATTTCTTTTTTTTTCTTCGAAAAATGACTTTCAACAATTACTTTTGAAATATACTACATGTAACTAATTTCTTCCATTCAGTGTTTGCCACCATAGCACCATCATTAACCCAATACATTGTCTATAGTCTGTATTGCAAGATTGTATGTGATGCCTAGAAAATTAAACCATCGAATCAGACAGCAGGTTGGGTCTGCTCCTTCTTGAGAACCAAAACTAATGAGAATAAATACAACAGCAGTCTAGAGTTACACACACTCCCCTCCCCCTCCCTCCACTGCAGAACGGAAGTGGGAAAATTTTGCTTACCTTTTTTTTCTAAGTCCACAGACGTTACTGTGGAAAAAAAATGTCCAAATTAATATACAGAATGTAGAACTGCTGGTTGAAAACACAAGGTGTTGTCATGTTGTTTGAGGAGCTTATCAAACGAGCTGCCAAGAGTTCTTACGACATACGTGCAATGCTCAGAACGTACATGAAAAACACTACCATTCTGAGTGAATAATATAAGCTTCATGGTAGTGTTTCCGGTACGGTGGTTTTAATGGTGCGTTATACCGGCATCAAGTGACTGTATAGATAGAGGACAAAGTTACCCGACATGACCTGACTGAGCAAGGTGCACAAAGTACGTGAATACAACGTATACAAAGCATCAACTGATCGAATGTATGATTTGTTCTCTGCCTTTCTTAATTGCTTCCGTTCCTTTCCTGAATGTATAAATACTATGTGTAAACTTTATTCCTCGGTTTTACGTACTTTTCTGTAACATTAATCGTTCACTCTAAGCTAAGCTAACAATTCTTCTGTCATTATAGTAATGACTTGTCAAAGATTTGAACTTTGAAAAAAAATATGGGGTTAAAGATGAAGAAAATGGGAACATGAAATTAAGAAAATATATTATAAATATGAAAACCCTTCACTAGCTGCACGAGGGAACCATCGCAATCCCTCCCGAAGACAGATCTGTTGGTATTGCCTGCTCCTAAGCCTTTCCTTCGCTGGATCGGACTCATCAGGGAGACACGGCTGATTGTGTCTGTGCTCTTGGTGTCAAATAGAGACACACCACAGTCCATAACTCTGTGGTGTTCTCACCACTAAGGGTTCATAAAAGAATCCAACAGCACCACCAAAGCAACCAGCCAAGGGTAGTAAAATGAAACAAGACGAAAGTGTGGAGAGGAAAAAAGTTGCTGAAAAACCAAAAACATGCAAACAGTATAAAGTGTAGGGGACAATCTTTGAGCCTACAATGCTTGAGCATCCATTCAAGGATGCAAGGAAGATCAAAAGACACGGAACAGTCTGAGTGGTCAGCTCTGCTGTTCAATAATAACCCTAGCTTTGTCAGCGACTGGGAATTGTGCAGAACAACCTTTACTTGGATCTCCTAAGTGATGCAATCTCCCACTGATTGACCAAATATATACTGCCAAACAATTAAGTAGTGGGGGGAAAACAAGTGCAGGCTAACAATTCTTCTGTCATTAAAGTAATGACTTGGCAAGGATTTGAACTTTGACCAAAAGAAATGCGGGTTAAAGATGAAGAAAATGGGAACATGAAATTAAGAACATATATTATAATTATGAAAACCCTTCACTAGCTGCACGAGGGAACCATCGCAATCCCTCCTGAAGACAGATCTGTTGGTATTGCCTGCTCCTAGGCCTTACGTCTGCTGGATCGGACTCATCAGGGAGACACGGCTGATTGTGTCTGTGCTCTTGGTGTCAAATAGAGACACACCACCAAGGGTTCATAAAAGAATCTAACAGCACCCCCAAAGCAGCCAGCGAAGGATAGTAAAATGAAACAAAACGAATGTGGAGAGGAAAGAAGTTGCTGAAAAACCAAAATCACGTTGTGTGTGTGTGTGTGTGTGGTGTGTGGTGTTGTGTGTGTGTGTGTGTGTGTGTGTGTGTGCGTGTGTGTGGTGTGTGTGGTGTGCTTTTTAACCCAGAAACCGCAAAGTTTGAGTGCACCTGGACTGAGTTAAAACATCCAAAATTATATCCCATTCTAAACTGTTTATGTAAAATGTAATTTTGCTTTACCACACGACTGACTTAACAGCTTTGGTCATATGAAGAATGCAATCATCGAAGACAATCGAATTTTATGTAATTATGTGATTTAACTGTACTTCCTTTCAACCATAAGCATACTGGCAATGAGCTTCCGCGCTGTTTAGTCCCAAACCAACTTGTCCATATCTTATGAGAGTGACCCTTCCACATCTACCTTACAAGACCACGTCTACACTAGCAGAAAGTCCTTAATCAGTAAATATTTCTAAGGCACAAAATGTGAATGGTAACTCTCCCATATAATACATATGGCAAAAAAAAAACCTTTAATGCTCGAACCAGAGACAACGCTGCCATTTACAATAGATATTTCAAACGTTTCAATAAAAAAAAAATGTACGCCTTCTATGGTTCATTACAAGTTGTGATTGGAAACATATACCATTTTGCCAAAAGAGAGTCAAGTTTCCCAAAGTCCCTGGTTGGCTCACTCCGAATGTAACAGAAGCCATGAATTTCTATAAACTAAAAATGAATCAAAGCAGAAATTCCAGAGAAACATTGACTTAGTACCGACAGATATCGGAGCCCTAACAAAATGAAAGGGGAAACAAGAAAATCAAATTAGACGCATACAAGGTATGGCTAATATTTACAGCCCGTGGAGACAATATTTCAGCAAAATGTTAAATCCAAACAAAGGCATAACCTAACCGAGGCAGGCAATAAATTTCATTACACCTAGATCACTCAGCAAATCACAAAGCCAAAGCAAGTGGTCATCCAACTAATTCGATAAACATTTATCAAATCTCATTGAAGTTATTTCAAAATCAAAATCCAAAGTGCGTCTCAGAAAACTGCAGTATCCCTTCTCCTCTCCAAACATTCTGCGACAGAAGTCTCAGACCTGATAAATCATTTGAAATGCATTATCAGTCTTTCAAAATCTATCTTACCAACAGAACCTAACAATTACTGCTTCTCATCTGCTGAGGTTGACTAATCTAGAGTGTCTGAAAGGTCTGTTTCAGAACTTCCCGTATTCTGTTTGTACGGTTTCCCACTAGAACTGTCTGAGAACTGAGTCTCCTGTGTGATCTTTTTGCTGTCTCTCAATTCAAGCGAGGTAGACTTACTGACAGTCTAAAACTCCTAATTGGTACGTTTTAACGATGTCTCTGAGTGTGTTTTTTAACATTTAAATGGCATATAATCCTAAGAAGAAGGAACACATGGATATCACTTGAAGGCAAAACATAGACAGAGAGTCTGAGTACAAGAATGATTACAGACGTCAACACCATCAAACAAGTACGTTAGCACCGAGTCCCGGGGGTGGGGCTCGAGGCAGTCTCATATTGAAACTCCTGTTGACAAACTGTTTTACTGTCTTTTTCTAAGTCTGAAATAGACGTGGACGTATGATTAAGAGGCAGTCTCACATTGAAACTCTTGCTGACAAACTGTTTTGCTATTGTTAATCTGAAAAAGACATGGACGCACGATTTGTTACCGATCTCACCGACTCCCGCATATCATTATTAACTTATTGTGGTCTTGTCATGTACGAAGTTTGTATTCTCTCTCTCTCTCTCTCTCTCTCTCTCTCTCTCTCTCTCTCTCTCTCTCTCTCTCTCTCTCTCTCTCTTACAGAATAAACAGCCCCCCTCTCTCTGTCTCTCTCCTTCTGCCTGTTTGTACTTTCACCGTTATGATAAAAAGAATCATTGTAATTGCAATTGTCATTGTCATTGTCTCTCTCTCTCTCTCTCTCTCTCTCTCTCTCTCTCTCTCTCTCTCTCTCTCTCTTAATTCTGCCATATTTGATTGATCTGTCCCTTAGCATGCATTGAGAGACAGTTTAGATAAGCATTAAGGTAGTCCATTTAGACTGAGAAGGTCAAAGTACTTTTAAAACTAGGGTTTACAATGAATGCAGTGGATGTAGATCTGTCACTGCTTTTCAATGTTGACAGTTTTACCACCAGAGTATAGCTCTCATCCCACTGATCACCTCCAAATTTGATATTAACAGGCAGTCTCATTGACTCAGAAGTAGAATAATGGAGAACCCAAGCCGTTTCACAAGCGAATTTTGGGTGGATCAATTCGAACCATTTGGAAGGATCTCCGACCAGGTTTGGAAGATTGGTAACTATGTTGTATGCTTGTTTGGAATATTCGGAAATGTCATGATCATTTTGATCATGCTTCGCCTTCAGGGATCCACTTCTAGTGTTTTCTTTCTTGTTCTGGCATGCTCTGACCTGCTGATATTAATAATGTTTCCCCTAAGCGACTTGCTCAACGTTGAATTCAATGTGCCAAACTTTGAATATCTCGGTTCCTGGCAATGCAAAATTTTCAAGATGTTGCTGCTCATCGTAAGGACTTTATCGCCATGGATGCTTGTCTCACTCACCATGTTAAGAGCAGCTTCTGTGCTGTGGCCACTTCGCGTCAGCGCTGTGTGGACGAAAACAAAGTCGCGAGTCACTGCTGGTACAATGACCGTTTATTTCACTCTGTCTAACTGTCACTTTCTCTATGGATTTGACATAGGATCTTGTGATGAGATATGCTGTCCTGATGCCGTTTCAGAAATTTACAACAGGTATTATTACGTCATTGGGCCTTGGATAGACATGGCTGTGAATTGCTTTCTGCCTTCCATGTTGTTGGTGGCTAGCAACAGTACTCTACTGTGGACTGTTATCAGAGCTGTCAGAGAAGGCAGGCATCCCCGTGTTCAACAAGCCATTCAGGATTCAAGAGAGCGGAAAGTGAGTTCATTGACTGTTACCTTGATTGCTACAAGTATTTGCTTTTTCCTCTTCACAGCGCCAATCACAGTCTTCTTGATCAGGTACCCATATGTTGATTGGAATGACCCAGTTGAGAATGGACAAACTGAAGTCTTCCATGCTTCCAGCAATGTCCTGTGGTACTGCAATAGTGCCATCAACTTCTACTTGTACTGTCTAACGGGCGCCAAGTTCAGAACTGAGTTTTGCAGGATAACGTGTGCGTTCTTTGGCATATGTTACAAGGCAAAAAGTTTGATCTGAGCAAGGCCTACACTGTCGACGACAGTAATGTCTTCTGGAACTAGTTTTGTTGTGAACACATTGATGTAAAGGAAAGGGCGAGAGCTGGCACTGAATGTGATTTAGAGCGGGTTGACTGCTGCTTCATAGTGATCATACTTCCCAAGTGAAAAGAATGCTGTCTACTGAAACGTTTATGCTATAAAATATGATAACAAGAAATGGGTTCGTCCCCTCCTGAATTCAAACTTGCCTATAGGTATAGTGTACAAGAGATTCAGTCACAAAATGACAAAATCATCATGCGAACAAGTCAAACAAAGAGCCATATCAAAATGATAATACATTAAGCAGGTAAATAAAACAAAGAGCAACTGGTACAAGCATCCGTGTTACAGAGTCAAGAGTCAAGACATATTTTCTTCATATTTTTTACATCCATTCAGAGATGACCAGACGGTTCCTTTTGTGCCGTGCACTGTTTCACAGTGCAGACTTTTTATAGAGAGAGAGAGAGAGAGAGAGAGAGAGAGAGAGAGAGAGAGAGAGAGAGAGCAGAGTTTTGTTTGGTCGGCATGGAAGGCTGATATTTAGTCACAAGCACCCAGACAACTCTCATTTTTATTTCATCAGGGCGTTTTGGTTGTAGTTCTTCAGCTCACGTTTCTCAAGAGAGGAATTGAATCCGTCAGTGTTCCTTTCTGGGAGCACTGTGGGGTGTAAGGGCAAGAGTAACCATCCGGTAGGGAATAGCTGGCCTTCCCGTGGAAAACAGCAACAACAGCGACAATTACAATAATTGTTGTTATCTGTCAGATCACAACTGCCCTCTTTTTAATGACTAATGCTTCCCTTTTCCGTAGGATCGCAGTTATTTTCTTCATTTTCTGAATGGTAATGAATTTGTTGTTGTTGTTAGGAAAAGAGTTAAGTCTGAAGAAAAAAAGGCGACAGCAGGAAAAAATTTACGATAGCCACTTCCCCTGACAAGCGCACACATACTTGTGTCATTAGCATAACTATACCATGTACTGGCTTTAATCTAGAAAACAGTTGTGATCCTACAAAAATAGGAAATCAAGTGTGATAGTTGGAGTTTACTAACATCATAAATGTTTTCCTCAGTAAGAATAAGAACAATTACTATTATTATCATTATTATTATTATCATCATTATCATTATTATCATCATTATCATTTAACATTATTGTAGTCACCATTACTATTATTTTTGTTATTATTATCATTGTCATTCAAAGGTTTTTTTTTAAGATCTTATAAAGAATGAGCATTAGTGAACATTGTCCATATGCTTTAAATTTATGCATTATACAAACGTTGATTTTGCATTAGATGTTTTGGTAACATTGGACGCGTTGAAAATATACCAATCGATCCACTAAGTAATAGGAGTGTTGTTGTATACTGACCTAAAATACACTTGTGAAGCAAAGCTTTGTTGACAATTTAAAATACCAGGTGTAAAACTGAAGAGTGTATTGCTCGCAAGTCTCTGCATGCTGTGTTTGTCACCAAAATGCATTCTATATCACACTTTATTCATGGATGAGAAATAAAGTATTTTTGTTTATTCCTGTATTTGGCTTCAGCAACATAACAATACATTTATAAATCATGTCATCTCACGTCGACTTACAAAATATAAACTGTGCCTTTACCCTTCTCAGTAAGGAAGGAAAAA
>CM065720.1:17911445-17913945 GCA_033310375.1 Conus canariensis
GTAGACAAGAATCCATGATGAACACACAACACACACGCGCGCGCGCGCGCGCGTACGCACGCATTCCTGCACGCACGCACGCACGCAAGCACGCACCACCCACCCACCCACCCACCCACCCACCCACACACACACGTTTACAAAGATATCGACCAATAACTATCACATCGTATATGTTAAGAGTTAATACGCGCAACAATTTCGTGTCCATTCAATACACAATATGAAGAAAAAGGAGTATCTTGGACAGCCACTCACACACACACACACACACACACACACACACACACACACACACACACACACACACACACACAGAAAAAAAATATATTACACATACAAAGCAGTGAAAATTAAATAAATCACCAAAAGAGTAGTAGTAATCCTGTCTTAATTTATTATTTCAATATTTTGACCTTTATTAGTATTATTATCAGTAACATAATTATCATCATTGCTACCTTGACTCACACATTATCTCCCTTCTAACAGCCTCGTTTTCATTCAACGCCTGGCATCCTTGCGCTGAAGAGTGAAGAGATCGAAGCTGAGTGCCAAATTCGTTCATTTTCGTTGTATTATTTGTTTTTGTCTTGCCTGAAGAAGACCTAAAAGGTCGAAACGCGTTGTGTTTTGTCTTGTGACTCGTTTGTCCACGATTCTCTTGGCGGTTCGCTAACATTTATTTAAGATTTGTTTAAATAAACCATGAAACATTGTAATCCTTTGATCAGCATATTGTTCCAATGATGCTGTTGACACTCCCATTCCTTTCTTCCCTCTTCCTAATACAATCCATAACCACCCTCTCCCCACTCACCTTCTTCCATTTTACCTGTTCGCCTTATCTCTTCCACCCCTCTTCTCCTTTTCAACTGTCAATGCCATCCTCTCCCAAACTCACAGCCGTCGCCCAACGATCTGTCCCGATGTTGTCCATGTGCTGTGAGTATGTTCCCCTGGCCGGCATCGGCTGTTCTTGCCTTTAACCTTTTCTATTTCTCTGCCACCCTAGCGTTTCCTCACTTGTTCTTTCAGCTATATTGCTTCTATTGCTGTCCAGCCCTTCTAACCTCTCAATCCCTATGTCTCATTTTTCCTTTTTTTTCCTTCTCTTCTTTTATACCTTATTTTGCTGCTGTTTTATCATTTGTTTACGGGTTGGGGTAGGAAAGGGTAGTAGTAGTAGTAAGTAGTAGTAGTAGTCAGCAGCAGCAGCAGCAGCAGTAGCAGTAGTAGTAGTAGTAGTAATAGTAGTAGCAGCAACAGCAGCAGTAGTAGTGTTGTTCTAACTACTACTACTACTACTACTACTACTACTACTACTATTGTTATCATTATGATGATTATGATAATTATTATCATTAATATTATTGTTATCATCATTATTGTTATTGTCATTGTTATCATTGTTATTATCATTATCATACTGTTTATTGTTATTCTTCTTCGTATTATATTATTATTATTATTATTATTATTATTATTATTATTATTATTATTATTATCATCATCATTATTATTGCTTTAATGTCAGTATGGCACTTCAACCCTCTCTGCCATCCAACCCAATACGTGTGGTAAGAAAGAAAGATCATACCAGAGAGCTGCCCACACAGACAAAAGAAAAGAAACGTTCACCAGCCAACGAAAAGCATACACACACACACACACACGAAAACACGTTGTCCCTCTGGTTGTCATGTTTTACAATACTACTTTGATCTTGCAACCCGTCCTTCCACCAACCTCTCTTCACCCTTTCCATAGCCCCTCCCTTCCCCCCCCCCCCCCCCCCCCACTACCCTTGCTCCTCTGTTTTCTTCAACCATCGCCCCTTTCTCCTTTACCACTGAAAAAGCCGTTCTCTCTCTCTCTCTCTCTCTCTCTCTCTCTCTCTCTCTCTCTCTCTCTCTCTCTCACACACACACACACACACACACACACACACACACACACACACACACACACACACCACCACCACCACCACCACCACCATCACCACCACTACCACCACTACTACCACCACCACCACCACCCCTCTCTCTTCGCATACACACATCTATTGCCCAAGCCTGCACCCTAGTATTGTCACTTTGCTTTGAGTTTCTTCCCCTGGCTAGTACAGATTGTTATTGCCTTTCTCTCTCTCTCTCTCTCTCTCTCTCTCTCTCTCTCTCTCTCTCTCTCTCTCTCTCTCTCTTCTATCCTTTTTGATCATTTATTATTTTTACTATATTGTTTTCATGTTTTGCGCACTGTCCAACCTTACCCTCCTCCCTCCCTTTCCCCATGCTCCCATTTCCCACTCATTCCTCCGAGTACTTTTTTTTAATCAATCATGTAGTGTACACAATTGGGGTGAACGAAAAACTGTGCTTCAGTCTTGTGTGTATTTTGAGTCAAATATACATTAAACCTGAAATTCCAAGCCCAGCCCCACCCACCCTGTCTGTGTTTCTCCCGTGTTAATAACCCTTGTTTTTCTTCTTAAGAGAAG
>CM065720.1:17918945-17968945 GCA_033310375.1 Conus canariensis
TCTCCAATGATATCGACATTCTTTGTGTAACGGAAACGTGGTTCAAGGAAAGCGGCGATGAACCAAAGCTACGTGACCTGGCCCCAGCTGGCTATACCACCAAGTCCTTCCCCCGCCCCACCACGACCTGTGGGGGCGGAATCGCATTCGTCATCTCGGATAAGCTGCTCCCCTATTGCTCTTTTGACTCGTCTTTTGATTTTCAGCATCGGACCTTTGAACTTGTTCACCTGAAACTGTCCCTACCTAGCACTCCTGTCACTAACATTTTTGGGATTTATAGACCGGTACCCAGCAGAAAGAACAAATTTACGCCCAGCATGTTTGTCAATGAACTTCCAGACTTTCTTGAATTTGTAAATGACCTTCCAGGAACATTGTTATTGATCGGAGACTTCAACTTCCATTTCAATAAGCCCACAGTTGGATACACGCCCGAGGTGTTAGAAATTTTAGATACTTTCGGACTCCAGCAGTCCGTGAATGAAATGACGAACAAACAGGGTAACATAGTAGACTGGGTAGTCTACAGAGACAGTGATCATCTTCTCAAATCCTCAACCGTTGACGATAACCTAGCATTGGATCATAATGCTGTGAAGTGTGAATTAGATATCGTTAGGCCCGCCGTTCCAAAGACTTACAAGGAAGTTAGGAAAATTTCTGCTATCGATATAGAGGCTTTCAAATCTGATCTGAGCACGGCCATACCGAGCGAGCCATCGGCCTGTCAGCTGACCTCTGCCCTCCGTGCCATGCTTGATAAGCATGCTCCAGTGAGCAGGCGCTTGATCACTGATCGCTCACTGTGTCAATGGCACAACACAGTGGGTCCCGAGTTGTCCGAGGCCAAGCAGGAGAGGAGGGGGGCTGAGAGGCGATGGCGCGCCACGGGACTGACTGTGCACAGGGAAATATATCAAACTGCGAGAAATCATGTTACTGACATTGTTCATCAAGCAAAAACCTTGTTTTATTCTTCAAAGATATTGGCCTGTAATACGGCCAAGCAACTATTTAATGTCACAAATAGTCTCCTAGGCAAAGTCAGCTACTCCCCCCTTCCCACCATCTTCCAAACTCAAGAGCTCCCTCAGAAATTCTTAGAGTTTTTCAATGGAAAAATTGACACTATCCGTGAAAAGCTAGATTCTACTGCACCTGTACATCCTCTGAATGACAAAGTTTACTGTGGACCTCCTTTGGCTTGTTTTAGTCCTGTTAGTCAAGACTATGTCAAAAAACTTTGTTTGCGATGCAGCCCTAAATCATGTGAACTTGATGCCATTCCCACTAACTTGCTCTTTCAGTGCATTGATGATGTCCTACCCCATCTTACTCATGTTATCAATACCTCTTTGTCCTCTGGTCACGTTCCTGAAATCTTCCGGTCCGCAGTGGTACGTCCATTGATCAAGAAACCTTCATTAGATAAAAATGTTTTAAAGAATTATCGGCCTGTATCAAATTTGTCATTTCTATCAAAATTATTGGAGAAGATCGTTTTGGAACAAATTCTAGAACATCTCGAAAAGAATCACCTTTTGAATCCTCATCAATCTGCTTACAGACAAGGCCATAGTTGTGAGACAGCACTCCTCCGTATAGTCAATGACCTCCTCTGCGGGCTTGACGATGGGAACGTTTCCTTATTAGCGATGTTAGACCTCTCTGCAGCATTTGACACGATCGATCATAATATTTTGTTCTCACGGCTTCAAACTTCCTTTGGATTCAAAGACACAGCTCTCGACTGGATTATCTCTTACTTGACTGGACGGACTCAGACAGTGTGTGTACAGGGAAGATACTCAGACAGTTCTCCTCTTAGGTACGGTGTGCCTCAGGGTTCTGTACTTGGGCCAGTCCTTTTTGTGCTGTATGCTAGTCCTGTGTCTGACGTCATCAGTGGTCACGCCATGTCGCATGAGAGCTTTGCTGACGATACTCAGCTTCATCAGTCGGCTCCCATTGCTGAAACTGACTCACTGATTTCTCGGATGCGGGGCTGCATTGCAGACCTGAAGGACTGGATGACAACCAACAAACTACAACTAAACGACGACAAGACGGAACTCATGTTCGTGACAAAACAGCCTAACCATCCTTCTCTGCCTTCAACTGTCACTATCAACGACTGTGCTGTCTCTGTCTCCACTTCTGTCCGCAGTCTAGGGGTCATACTTGACCAATCCCTCTCCTTTGAGAAACAGGTTTCAAATATTTGCAAGATTGCCTATTTAGAACTAAGACGAATCAGCTCTGTACGTCACCTTCTCTCTACAGATGCTACAGAAACTCTCATTTGTGCATTTGTCTTATCTAGAATAGATTACTGCAACTCACTTTTGGCCGGCCTTCCAAAATACCTGATAGAAAGATTACAGCGAATCCAAAATCATGCAGCCTGAGTCGTCTGTAGAGCAAGAAAACATGCTCACATTTCACCTCTCCTCCACTCTCTTCACTGGCTATCTGTCTCAAACCGTATCTCGTACAAAATCTCAACTCTCACTTTCTCTGCTCTCTTTGAAAATGGACCTTCTTATCTCTCAGATCTCCTTAAAATCTACACCCCCTCTCGACAACTACGCTCCTGTGCTGACGACCGCCTTCTGCGAATGACTCGCTTCAGGACTACTACTGGTGAAAGATCTTTCTCTTTTCAAGCTCCAGCGACGTGGAACAGACTGCCAGACTGTCTCAGACATTCAGATTCTATCTCTTCTTTCAAGTCTAAACTTAAAACCCATCTATTTTCTCATAATTAGTCAATGCTGTGGGGGGGGGGGGGGTGTACAACCTAACTCATAGCCGTCTGGGCCTTTTCAAATGTAGCGTATGTGTATGTTCTCTTTTATATGTATTTGTTGTATGATTGAACGTTATAGGATTAAATTTTTGTAGTGATATTTGAAGAATAAGTGAATGTCACATTGGTAGGATTAGGATTTGTTAGTTATTGTAGTAATAGTATTTGTAGTTGGGTGTAAGGTGTATTATTGTATATGAGAAGGGTGAATGTAGTATGACTTTGTAAAGCGCTTAGAGAAATTCGTTTGATTAAGCGCTATATAAGAAATCATTATTATTATTATTATTTAGGTTATAAGCAACTGAAGTTTCCTCTCAAACTCTGTGGCTGATCTCTTGTAAGTTACTCTAAGATTGCAGCTTCTAAATGAAAAAAAAGGAAAGGGATGCACCAGAAGTTGCGGGTGGAACCCAGAGAAGTACTGTCCTCAACCGCCGGACACACCGGCTGGGAGCAATCCTGCACCACCCTTGAAAGCCTGCTCTGTGTTCACATAGGATGCAGGCACGCACAGGGCATTCGATTACGACGTAAAGGGACATAAATCATCCCTGGCAGATGTAATCGTATAATAGCCACTGGAGTAACACGACAAAATCTCCAAGGTGCGTCCCCATGAGTGTACCAGCCCATATTTCGTGACTGCAGAGCCCGCTGGCGAAACACGCCACCGCCAACAACTGCCGTGTGCATCCCACAGCCTCACTCGATGCTGTTCCGCTGATATGTGAAGATTGTACAACTCAAAACCCGGCGAAGCTTTCGCCAGGAGGTCTTATTTGCTCTATGAAGAGAATCCCGGGTTACAATCTGTCCTGCTGTCAACAGGACTTTCCCTGCGGTCAGTGGGTCTTCCCTCACCGTCGCTGGCACTTTCCCCAGAGTTGGCCAAAAGGCGAACAGGAAAAAAAAATGCACCCGAAGATGAGAGTGACACCCAAGGAAGTACTGTCCTCAACTGCCGAAGAAACCACCTGGTGCGCACATGTATTTTATGCTCTTTCTAATGGAAAAAATGAACACACACACACACACACACACACACACACACACACACACACACACACACACACACACATACACACACACACGTTCAAAACTGTCCAGATTATGACAAAATGACTATTCAACGCCATAAAAAAGCCATTTATCTAGAATTATGGTTTACATTAGACAGTGCATACTGCTTCATGTGGAAGTCTGACTGGATCAATCACGCATGGAACGACGTTAATTTCGCGAACGCTGTACTCTTGTCCCAGAGACATTAGAGACAACAGCTGCCACTATGTTCATGCCCCAGTGACAATGGGCCCAACAGTTGTCTCTATGTTCATGCCCCAGTGACAATGAGCCCAACAGCTGTCTCTATGTTCATGCCCCAGTGACAATGGGTCCAACAGCTGTCTCTATGTTCATGCCCCAGTGACAATGGGCCCAACAGTTGTCTCTATGTTCATGCCCCAGTGACAATGGGTCCAACAGCTGTCTCTATGTTCATGCCCCAGTGACAATGGGCCCAACAGTTGTCTCTATGTTCATGCCCCAGTGACAATGGGCCCAACAGTTGTCTCTATGTTCATGCCCCAGTGACAATGGGCCCAACAGTTGTCTCTATGTTCATGCCCTGATGCCGACAAAACACACGTGCTGTGCTAGTTTCATGTTTTAATGATATTAGTGCCAACAAATGACGCTGCGTGCGTGCCCTTAGTACATAATGACCGAGCGCTCAGGCTGTGCTTATTGTCAATTGACAGTAAATACAACAGCTATTGCTATTTCCATGACTTAATGACATTAAAGCCAACAGCTGTCACTATGGTCATGTTGTGATGAAGTCAGAGCCAAGAAATGTCGCTGTTTTCACGTTCTAATGACTTCAGAGCCAACAGGTATCGTCAGATTCATAGATCACCATCAAAGATAGGAACTCTCGTTATGTTCATGTCCTAATGACTTCAGAGCCAAGACCCCACTATGTTCATGTCCTCATGACGTCAGAGCCAAGACCCCACTATGTTCATGTCCTCATGACGTCAGAGCCAAGACCCCACTATGTTCATGTCCTCATGACGTCAGAGCCAAGACCCCACTATGTTCATGTCCTCATGACGTCAGAGCCAAGACCCCACTATGTTCATGTCCTCATGACGTCAGAGCCAAGACCCCACTATGTTCATGTCCTCATGACGTCAGAGCCAAAAGTTGTCGCCAGATTCACAGATCATGTTCTGCCTGAGACAAATCCCAAACGAGAGCTCAGTAGAAAGAAACTCGTGGAGAGCGTGGCAGCAGAGAGTCCTCAGAAGAGAAGCCCCTTCAAGCAAGTGTTTCGGCCCTTATCTCCTGACACTCTAGGGGGGTTGGGCCACACCCGGTTCATGACTCCGGATGTCCCTCTGCTGCCCCCTTTTTTTTTCTTTTTTTTTTCCCATCTTGGGACGAGCCATGGCTGGGATTCGAACCCATGACCCTCTGGACATGCTCATTTTCCACTTAATGACTTGCGCTTTAACCACTGAGCCACAGGGACACCTGATATTTGTAGGGAAATTAAGCCTTATGAAGTTCACTTTTGTTCCTCCTTGAC
This sequence comes from Conus canariensis, assembly GCA_033310375.1. Classification (NCBI taxonomy): domain Eukaryota; kingdom Metazoa; phylum Mollusca; class Gastropoda; order Neogastropoda; family Conidae; genus Conus; species Conus canariensis. The sequence goes on from CM065720.1 coordinate 17,924,354, forward strand.
CAGATCCAGCTTGAACACCCCTCTGCCGCTTCTGCCACTGCTTTCAGGGCTCTGGTTTTTTTCCTTCCCTGCAACTGAGAGGGACACCTGATATTTGTAGGGAAATTAAGCCTTATGAAGTTCACTTTTGTTCCTCCTTGACCAGATCCAGCTTGAACACCCCTCTGCCACTTCTGCCATTGCTTTCAGGGCTCTGGTTTTTTCCTTCCCTGCAACTGAGAGCTGTTTCATGAGGCTGTATGCAGACGTTCCTACAAACCCCCTAGCTCCAATTTCTGCAGTGAGGACTTTGACCTGATAGCCTTCTCTCCTCAGGCTGTTTGCCAGATCAGCATACTTTTCAGTCTTGTAGATTTGAGCTGCCTCCATTCTGTTCTCATATGGCACCGTGAGCTCGATCATGATCAGCTGCTTGGTTGACTTAGAGTGGACTACTATGTCTGGTCTCATGCCACTCTTGCTGATGATCTCTGGGTGACTCTTCCATTCTGGGAGGTCTGCAGTGCACTCCCAGTCATCTGCCCCGTCCAGCAGACTCTGCCTGCATGTTTCGAGTGGCACTGTTGTTCTTGGCCATGATTTGCTGCCTCCTGCCGTGAAGAATGTTGCGGATGCTTTTGGAGTCCTGATTTTCCCTTTTGTGGTGTTGGTACTAGCCCAGACTACTTGTACAATCTCTTTGAGCACTTGGTTGTGCCTCCATGTGTACCTTCCTTGAGCCAGGGCTACTTTACATGAGCTTAGGACATGCTCCACTGTTTGTTTTTCATGGCAGAGGGGGCATGCAGGATCGTCTGTTTCCCCCCACTTCACCAGGTTTGCATTTGAGGGCAGAAGGTCATATGCAGATCTGAGAATGAAGCTGATCCTGAGAGGGGCCATGTGCCAAATGTCATTCCAAGTGAGACTTCTTTGGAGTGCATTCTCCCACGTTGTCCTTTGCCCTTGCTGGCTCTGCTGGACTGCTTTTTGGAGTCTTTTTTGGTCTTCTTCTTTTCTCATCTCCTGAATCATCATGTCTCTTTTGGCTTTTCCTTTGGCCTTTGACCACCATTCAGTTTTGGTCACCCCCAGTCCTTGTCTGTTGGTCTGTGTGTGTCCTGTTATTTCTCTGATCTTGAGACTTTCTTTTGCAGAATCCATCGCCTCTTGAACTTTCCATTTTCTGCCTGTCTTCAGCTGGGGCTTGATTGCTTCTACCACCTTGTCTCCTGAGTCCTCCAGCATGCTTTGAAGTCTGATCTTCCCTGCTTTGTATTCCTCCAGGATGGATTTCAGTGGTAGTTTCAGCTTTGCTTGGCGACAGTACAGCGCTATGTCAGTCAGACAGGGTGGGACACCAAGCCATTTCCTTGTGAACTTGATTTTGGCTTCCATTGCCTCCACTATGCTGGTGCAGATGTCGTATAACATCAGAGGCCATAGGAGCTTTGGTATCAGCATGAACTGCAGACACCAGACCTTGTATTTGCCAGGGAGCCCACACTGGTCAATGGTCTCCAAGCCTTCCTCCGCCATCTGCTTGGTTTCTTTTGCTCTTTGTGTGTCTTTCAGTGTATCATCATACCAGCTTCCAAGGCTCTTGACTGGTTCTTCTGTGACTGTTGGAATGGCCTAGTTGGCAACACTGAAAACCACAGATCCGCCACTTTTCCTTTCCTCAGTGAGAGACTTCGTGATTTCTTTGGCTTGAACTTCATTCTGGATGAGGCAACTATGTCGTCCAGCCTCTCCAGCACATGACGTGTCTCGTCTTCTCTGGATGAAATCACTGTAGTGTCATCCATGAAGGCCTTGAGAGGAGGCATCTTGTATCCATCGCCAAGGTCTGTTTGTCTCGCGTTGTTTGTTGCTGCTTTCAAGATGAGTTCCATTGCCAGCACGAACAGTATTGGGGAAATTGCACAGCCCATTGCAATACCCACTTCCAAGTTGATCCAGTCTGTTGTGTACTCCTTGGTAGAGAACCGCATTGAGAAGCCATTGAAGTACTTCTTGAGCATGTCACGGATGTTCTTTGGCACATGGTACATCTCAAGAGCCAACTGTATCATCTCATGGGGCACAGATCCATATGCGTTTGCCAGATCAAGCCACACTACGTCCAGGTCTCTCTTTTCTGTTTTTGCTTTTTGGATTGCGTCCCAGATCATTGTGGCGTGTTCTACACAGCCAGCCACGCCTGGGATGCCACCTTTCTGGACTGACACATCCAAGTACTTGTTTTCCATCAGGTACTTGATCAGCCTTGCTGCCATGACAGAGAAGAAGATTTTCCCTTCCACGTTCAGTAGTGATATTGGCCTGAACTGGCTGATGTCACTTGAGTTTTGCTCTTTGGGGATGTACACACCATCTGCCGTCATCCACTGGCCGCTGATCTTCTGGTTTCTCCAAGCCAATCGCAGCAGCCTGTGGAGCCACTCCAGCACCTTGGGACATTTCTTGTAAAGCTGGTAAGGTATTCCGTTTGGCCCTGGTGATGATTTGGCTCTGGCTTTGTCGACCACCTTCTTGATTTCCGCCAACGTTGGAGGCTTGCCATTGAACTGTTCCTCAGGGTTGGTTGGCCACACCAAACCTTGAATGTCGAGTGGTGCTTTGCTCTGTGGGTCAGAGTATGTTTTCCTCAGATGCTGCTCAAGAACTCCTTTGTCCACACTTAGGGTTCCAGATTTTGGCTGCTCAAACAGTGTTCTGGCAAACAGGAAGGGGTCTCTGAAGAAGCGCTCTTGTGTCTTCTTCTTTTTGCTCTTCCTCTTCCTCGCAGATTCCGCTTGCTGAGGGCGCTGTGGTTTTCTTTCAGGTCTTTCCACAGTTTTTCCAAGCCTTGTTTTTCAGCTGGCAGTGCGGTCTCCATTTGCATCTTGAGGTTTTTCTTTTGGACCCTGATCTTGTCCATCTCTTCTTGGCGTCTGGATTTCTTTGGAGGTGTTTTCTCTTTGGGTAGTTTTGCTCCATAGGCGTCTCTACATGTGGCATACACAATGTCCCCATATGTGGCTAGTTTGTGTTCCAGGGTGCTTTTCCCTATCAGTGCATCGAGTCTTTGGACGATTTTTGCATCCAGTTTCTCCCAATCTTCAGTTTCGTTTGCTCGTGGCAGGTTGAGTTTCAGGCGCCTGGCATCGAGGGCCTGTGCAAATTCCTCATCCGAACCAACAGCGTGGATGTCCTTGGCACTGTGGTTTAAATCCTGGCCTTGGTCTTCCGACGTCTTATCTGCTGATGCAGTGCGCTGCTGCTCATTCAGATGAGTCTTCACACATCCCATCTTTGTTCTGTGGATCTTCATGCCACGGGTGGTAGCGAAACGCTTTCCACAGACACATGGATATTCTATTTGGTCCATATTCATAGTCCGTTTGGGATTTGCAGTCATGATTGGTTGAGCACCGATGGATTCATCATTCTCTCCCCCTTTCGGTGAATCCTGGGAGCATCTTTTCCTTTTATTCTTAGTAGCCACATGTTTAAGGCAAAGTGGGGAGCCAGCCCACAGAGCCCTTGGTTCTGGTCTTTCCCAGTGTCCTCCGGTCTTTCCCGGACGTCCTCCGGCCTATTCCCGGAAGTCAATGGTTTACCCATGCATCAGTAGAAAGAAACTCGTGGAGAGCGTGGCAGCAGAGAGTCCTCAGAAGAGAAGCTCAGGCTCTAGAGCAAGCAGAAATACAATGCCTGTGCCTGGCTTCCTGATCGCTTGTGGGGATCTGAATAGGGAGTCAAGGGTGTCTGGAACAGGGATACGCTGTATATCCAATCTTCCTGATGGTGACTTCTGGAGGCTTTAAATACCTTGACCCCAACTGGACATGGCCATAGGCTGTCGAGGTAAAAGGCGAGGAGCTGAGCACGCACAGCAGACAAGGCAACTTTTCATGGCTAATAGTTCTCTGTAAAGGGAAAGGCTGGACGTGCTGACGGTAATAAAAGAACGCGCAGTAATACTCTATTTGGCCAGAGTTGCAGGTCTTAACAGAGAGAGAGAGAGAGAGAGAGAGAGAGAGAGAGAGAGAGAGAGAGAGAGAGAGAGAGAGAGATACACATACGAATACGAATATGAATACGAATACAAATACAAATGTTTTAATAAGGATGAATAGCTAAGCTGAAAGCTTCTCTACACTATGCCCTAAAAGAAAACAAAGTAGAAAGTTTTGTAGAATATACAGTCGTCAGAGAGAGAGAGAGAGAGAGAGAGAGAGAGAGAGAGAGAGAGAGAGAGAGAGAGAGAGAGGAATGGAAAGCAATCAAGACGAATGGAAATATTACATCAGTGTTAGGTTTAATTCATCATTGACCTCTACAACAATATTATATTGAACAAAGTGGTACACAACCACGATTTTCCCACACGCTTTTGACAATCCACATTTATAAAAGCAGTAGTGGGCCTCCGTTGGTCGTAGATAACCATGGATAGAGTATATCCGACCTAAGATTCGGCTATCTGTCCGGGCTGTCTGCTAGGGCTGTAAAGACCGATGCGACAGTGGCAGTTTCTGTCGCAGCGGTCACATCTGTATGTTGACACTGGTTTGTTGTTGTCATCCCCTTTTTGCGTGCTCGCTTTTCCGCTGCAGCAGCTGCCAATTCGTCTTTTCCAATCTGCAGCTGTTTCTTGAGAGTGATTCTTCAGCTGTTGCGGTCTGCTGCGAGGTCCTCCCAGGACTCAGTGTTGATCTCAAGCGCCTTCATTATTCTTTTGCAAACCGTCTTTGTATCTCAGCTGTGGGCGGTCAATACTTCTCTGCCCTGCGGCAAGCTCTCCATAGAGGACGTCTCTTGGGCTGCGACCATCCTTCATGCGACGAACGTGGCCCAGCCAAGGCAGCTGAAGCTGTCTCAGCAGGGTATAATGATAGGGAGACCAACGCGAGACAGGACTTCAGTGTTGGTCATCCTGTCTCGCCAGGAGATGCTGAATATGCGCCAGATGCCCTCTGAGGTGGAAGGAATTGAGCCTTTCTCCCCTGGCGAGAATGCGTGGTCCATGTCTCACTGCTCTACAGCAAGGTGCTGAGAACACAGGCGCTATACACGGCCTTCTTTGTCTTTGTGGTCAGCTTGGGATTTGCCCACACTTTTGTGTGAGGCGAGCAAGTGTTGTGGTTGCCTTCCCGATCCTTTTGTCGATCTGGCTGTCAAGGGAGAGGTTATCGTGATGGTGACCCAGGGTAAGTGAATTGATGGATGGCATCAAGCTCATATCATCAATGGTGATGGCTGTGGTGACGGCAGTATCTTGACCCAGGACATTGTCTCCTTTAGGTTGACAGTCAGACCAAAGTTTTTGCAGGCTTGGAGAAGCAGTCCATCAGCGACTGCAATTCCTGCTGGGTGTGGGTCGCAACAGCCGCATCATAGGCAAACAGCATATCTCTGATGAGCTTCGGGGAGCTTTGTCCTTGCTCTTAGGCGGGCGAGATTGAAAAGCCTGTCATCTGATCTGGTCCGAGGAAGATCCCCTCTCGCGCTGAGCTGAATGCATGCCTCAGGAGGACAGCAAAGAAGATCCCAAAGAAAAAAGTAAAATCCATAAGCATTTGGACAATATTCATGACGTCAGAGAGAGAGAGAGAGAGAGAGAGAGAGAGAGAGAGAGAGAGATGTAATTTTAGTAAGTATACTTTAAAATGTTTCTGGACCATTTGTTAATATCATGTTTCCAGCTGTCCATCGTGCTTTCGATCGATCAAAACAACCAGTATTTTTGCGTCTCTAAGACCTATCAGTTTGTCTGGACACACACACACACACACACACACACACACACACACACACGCACACGCACACACACACACAAACATACACACACACGCGCGCGCACGCACGCACGCACGCACACACACACACACACACACACACACACACACACACACACACACACACACACACACTGGTTAAAAACTTACCAACTTCAAAAGAACAACAATATGACACCACAATCATAACCGTTCATGACAGGGGAGACCATATATAGTAATAGCCACGACTGGCCTATGAGACGCTAAGCAAACCTAAAGAGGGATAAAGAAAGTTTAATACTTCTAAAGATAAATATATTTTCTACATTAAATAAACAAGAGCATTGGTCATGCTTGCTTTTGACTTTTCAGGACCCATTCTACCCAGAGGGACTAAAGACACAGGGTTTACTGTCTTTCTTTCTTTCTGTCTGTCTTTCTTTCTTTCTTTCTTACTGAGAGGGACACCGGAACATTTGTTTTTGTAAGTCGACGTGCAATGGACAAAGTGTGGCTTGGAAAGCATGTGGTAACAAATGCATGCAGAATGCAGAAGATTCTTCAGTTTTATACCGTGTTTTAAATTGTTGACAAAACTTTGCTTCTCAGGCGCATTTCAGTTTGGTTTACATTGATACACTTATTTTTGTAACTAATAACAAGATAAAAAAAAGAAAGAAAATGGAATCAATATCTACATGTTTGACGCATCCAAAACAATGGCAACGTTTCTCTAATGCAGAAATTTGAAGCAGTTGTACAATGCTCATTGATTGACTCCGTCAAATATCTTTAAAAAAAATAAAAAAAATCTTTAAATGACTATTGAGTAAAAATAATGGTAACAACAACAACAACAATAACAATAATAATAATATGATGATGATGATAACAACAAAAATGATAATAATAATCATAATAATAATCATAATAATAATCATAATAATAACAACAATAATAATAATGGTAATAATGATGATAATAATAATAATAACAATGATAGTAATAATTATAATAATGATGATGATAACAATAATCATTAATATTAATATAATCATCATTACTATTATTATTATTATTATGATAATAACAATTATAATGACGATGATGTTGATAATAATAGTAACAACAACAACAACAAAAACAACAGCAACAACAACAACAACAACAATAATGATAATGATAATAATAATGATATTAATAATAATAATAATAATGACGATGATGATGATGATGATATTAATGATAATAACAATAATAGTAATGATAGCTGTTAGTATTACTCAGGAAATATTCATTACCTTAATTATCCCTGATTTTCATAGCTGTTATCGCCATTTTCTATTAACTCAGCTGTGTTCCACTTTAAAGCTTGAACATAGTGTAGTGATACCTATGACACCAGTGTGCGTGCGCTTGTCAGGGGAAGTGGCGATCATAACTGATTTTCCCGTTGTTGCCTTTTTTCGTTTGATTTCAGACATTTTTCTGAGGAAAAAAATATACACTATGCTACAGAAAATATGGAAAATGACTGTGATCCTACTGAAAAAGGGAAACATCTGTCATCATAAGGAGAGCAGTTGAGATTTGAAGGATAACAGCAATAATGGTAATGTTCCCTGTTGTTGCTGTTTTCCTCGAGTGTAGCGGCTACATCCACGAGAAACAGCTGTTCTTGCCCTTACACGCGACAATACTTCCATAGGCGAACACTGACGTGTTCAACCCCTCTGTTGAGAGACGTGCGTTCAAAAACTACAGTTAACAGACCGTAATAAAATAAGATCAGAGGTGTCTGGGTACCTGTGACTAAATTTTAGCCTTTCATGCCGATCGAACAAAACTATGGCCTCTCACTCCTATTAAAAGTTGCAGAGAAAGAAATTCACGACACAGAAAGAGAGCTTGTCATTAAATAACCCTCGACTCGGACGCTTATACCACGTGGTCTTTGTTTTAAATGCTTGCTTAACAAAATTAACATTACGGTACCAAATCTCCTTTATATTCACATAGGTGGCTTGTCAGTTGCTCTATAATACCTGTATGTAAGTTTAAATAAAGAAGGAAACAAATACATTTCTTGTTTTCAAACTTTATGACAGATACGTTTCAAAAGACAGCGTTATGCTCACGTAGGAAGTGCGATCACTATACAGCAGCGGTCAGCTTGCTCTGAATGAGTCTGTAGCAACTCTCAAACTTTCGTTTACATCACTGTGTTCACTGCAAATTCGACTCAAGATGGTGCCGTTGTCGTTGACGGGGCGGATCTTTACTCAAAACGGACTTTTTTGCCGTACAGAATATGCCAAAGAACGCGCGCACTATAGTGCGAAACTCAGCTCTGAACTTGGCGCCTGTTAGACAGTACAAGTAGAAGTTGATGGCACTATTACAGTACCACAGGACGTGGCTGGCTGCATGGAAGACTGTATTTTGACCAGCCTGAATGGGGTCACTCCTGTCAACATATACGTATGTAATCAAGTAAACTGTGACTGGCATTGAGAAGAGGAAAAAGCAAACACTTGTAGCAATCAAGGTAACAGTCAATGAAGCCACTTTCCGCTCCCTGGAATCCTGAACGGCTTGTTGAACACGAGGATGCGTGTCTTTTTTGACAGATCTCATAACAGTCCTAAGTAGAACACTGTTACTTGCCACCAACAACACAGTAGGTAGGAAACAATTTGCAGTCATGTCTATCCAAGGCCCGACGGTGAAATAAAACCAGAGGTACACATCTAATAGGCCATCAGGACAGCATATCCAATCACAAGATCCTATGTCAAATCCATAGAGAAAGTGACAGTTAGACAGAGTGAAGAGAACGGTCAATGTTCCAGCAGTGACTCGCGACTTTGCTTTCGTCCACACAGCATTGACGCGAAGTGGCCACAGCACAGAAGCTGCTCTTAACATGGTGAGTGAGACCAGCATCCATGGCGATAAAGTTCGTATCATGTACATCATCATTTTGAACACTTTACATTGCCAGGAGCCGAGAATGACGAAATATGGCACATCGACTTCTCTTTGGAGCAGGTCGTTTAGGGCCTCGATCATCAACAGTAGAAGGTCAGAACAGGCCAGAACATGGAAGAAAACACTAGATGTAGATGCCGGAAGGCGAAGCATGATTAAAATGATCATCACATTTCCAAATATTCCAAACACGCACACAATGTAATCACCAATGGTCCAGATTAGGCTGGAGATCTTTACAAATGGTTCGTACTGATCCCACCAAAGATCCCTTTTAAGACGGCTTGGGTTCTCCATTATTCTAGTTTTGTGTCGTTCGAGAGATTGTTGATATCACATTTGCATGCAATCAAGTGGCATTAGAACAGTACAGAAACTGATCGCCAGACTGCTTAGGGTTTAAATGAACTAAAATTAAATGACCTAATATCAAATAGTTTGACTGCTTTCACCAATTTCATCCTTAACACGAACAAAGTCGTCAAGCCATTTGTGTGATGAAGCAGGATTTCTATATACATAACCAGTTCCACTGTGGCTATAACTTTGAATATTTTATGTCAGTCCAGGTGCACTCACCTTTGTGGTCTCTAGGCACTTGTTTCTTAAAACAGTAGGAAGACTGTTCCATATCTTTTGATCTCCCTTGCATCCTTAAATGGATCCTCAAGCACAGGCTCAAAGATTGTCCCCTACATTTTATACTGTTTGCATAATGCTTTTTAGTTTTTCAGCAACTTTTTTCCTCTCCATGCTTTCGTTTTCTTTTATTTACTACCTTTCGCTTGCTGCTTTGGGGGTGCTGTTGGATTCTTTTTTGAACCCTTGGTGGTGAGAACACCACAGTATTATGGACTGTGGTGTGTCTCTATTTGACGCCAAGAGCACAGACCCAATCAGCCGTGTCTTCCTGATGAGTCCGATCCAGAAGACGAAAGTCCTAGAAGCAGGCAATGCATGTAGATCTGCCTTCGAGAGGGATTACGATGGTTTTCTCATGCAGCTAGTGAAGGGTTTTCATATTTATAATATATATTTTCCCATTTTCTTCATTTTTTTTATTTTAAATCTTTGCCAAGTCATTACTATAATTATGGAAGAATTGTTAAACTGCACTTGTTTTCCCCACTACTTAATTGTTCAGCTTTATATATATATAAACAAACAATAATGCCGGTTCGCCACATGCAGAACCATCCGATGTACGAGTTACTAATTCCAAGCATTTTGTCTGTAATTTGCAACTAAGACAAATTTCAGTAATACCAAACGAGTGAAATGTTTGGAGGCTCATTCTGCACCAAATATACCTCAGGTATTAAGTTATGCAAATGATAGGCATTAAAATTCGTAATGTGCATTCCGCTTGTCTGATCACAAGGTTCACCAGTTTCATTTGGGCGATGTTCTTAATGTAAGTAAGAGTGAACGATTAATGCTACAGAAAAAAACGTATAAAACCCAGCAATAAAGTTTATATACTGATTAAAAAGTAACAAAAGGAATCGAAGCAATTAAGAAATGCAAAGGACAAGTCGTATATAAATCAACTGAAGCTTTGTACACGTGGTGTTCACTTGTACTGTGAGCTTGTATGGTCATTTAAAGGCGAGTAACCTTGTAGTCTTTTATACAGTCACTTGCTGTTGTAACGCACTACGAACACTGCTGTGGACTACCGTAAATCTTGTAGTGTTCACTCAGGACAGGAATGGTTTTCATATACGTTGTTAAACATCATGCTTATGCAGTAGGAACTTTGGGCAGCTCGCTTAAATCAGCTCCTTAAACAACATGGCTACCACTTGCCTTTTCAGCCAGCAGTTCCACATTTGATAGATAGACAGACAGAAAGAAAGATAGATAGATAGATAGATACACACATAGCCAGATGGATAGTAAATAATAAAAATAATACATGCATACATACATCGATAGATAGATAGATGGTTGCAATATCACACCACACACACACAACGCACGTAGGCACACAGACACACACACAACAAGGCACAACAAGATGGCGGCGACAGTCAACCACTAGGTTAAAAGCTGCTGAGTATTTAGCAAAAATCTCTGAGAAGATAACTAGAACCAGAAGCAACAACCTAATGAGTAAGACGGCTAAAGAACATTCGATTGAAAAAATGCAACAACCAGCCCCAGAAGGACGAGGTCTTCTTCTACAAGGAAAAGTTCTTTTCCAGTCGGCAACGACCTTTTGGACGGGCCCGAAAAAATGCAAACAGAGTCAATCAGCGATGAAAAAAAAAGAAGAAAACGAAGAAACCGTAAGTAGAATCATGTTCCTTGAACGAACCGTATCCAACATTGAATGAAAAAGTGTCTAAGCTAGAAGACACAATTAAGTCGCAAACCGAACTGATGAAAAGATGTTTTAATCAAGAGAGAAAAAAATTATCGTTTAGAACGCGGAAACACAGACTGAAACCACCGACTATCACACGCGTCTTATGCCGAAGCTGCCAAGGCTGGGACATCGTTATCGTCCGCTAAACAGCCCTCACCTTCTAACCTCCTACCCAAAACGGCAGCAAAACAAAATCCACAGAAAGAAGGAAAGAAATGTGACGACGGTAGAAAGAAAACTGAAGAAAAAAGAACTGATGACGCAAAAGCAAAGACCGACCACTTACGTCATGGGGAAATTTCAAAGAAGAAAAACCTTCCGAGAAGAGCGTAAAATCAGATCTGCCACGGGTGTTGTTTCTACACGATTCCATAGCCAACAAAATCGATAGCAAGAGGTTGGGAAATTCGTACTGCTTCAGAGCAACATCCAAAAAGGCGTATGTAACAGAGGAGCTTCTAAGAATGTTCAAGGCTGAAAGTGATTTACAAAACCCATGAAATATGACGCTCTAGTCATCCACACAGCAATAAATGACCTGAAAAAAAGTCCCCTGAAGACTGCTGTAGAGACTTTGTTGTGAACATTAAAGCAATTGTTAAGAGTCATCCTGATCTCAAAGTAGTGGTCAGCAAAATCTGCCCTACCAGAAACAAAGACCTGAACGTCAAAGCAGAACTGTTCAATGCTCTCGTCATGCAACAGCTAGCTGATTTCAACAACATCAGTTTCGTGGGGCATTCTAATCTACCAACCAGCCTGCGACATCTTCAGGATGGTCTTCATCCCACCTTCCTCGGAACCAGTAAGATGGCAGCTAACATCGGGCGCCACGTGAGAGACCTGTTCTGGAGGAAGCCCAGGAAAGCAACCAGGTTCCAGCACCACCCACCCAGACCCTTCCCCATGTACTACGACGACCTGTTGTTCGCTCCCAATTCATGGATGAACAGATTTGCTGTGCTGAGTGATTATTGATCCATTTTCTGAGGATTTCTTTCTGAGAGAGGGTGGAATATTTTTTGCAAAATTCCAGCACCTTTTTGACCGTTAGTTTTGTTTTGAACAAGGTGCCATCTTGTGATCTCATCATTTTGTAATTAACCTCATTATCATAAGAACATCAATCCCATAAATTAATTCTTTCTTACTGCGAATACCATTATATTGGTTGGCTAAGTGACACAGTTTGTTATCTTTGTTATTTACTATTTTTAATATTATAAAAGTTGCTGTTTATTTGGTTGTTTTTTTCTATTTAGAACAATACATTTTTTCATTCTTCAGAGAGCATGACAAAACATTCGAATTTGAAAATATTGCAATGGAACTGCAGATCAATATCAACAAATATTCACGAACTGATTCAACATCTCTCAGATTATTCGTATCAAGTGTCGATATTACAGTCTTTAAATACAACTGAACACAAAATTCCAATATTACAAAACTTTTATTACCCTCCAGTACTCCAAACTAACAACGAAACAAGGAGGGTTAGTACTGCACTATATATTCAAGAAAAGGTTGAATATTTTGAAACAGAGCCACCCACCCTTTTCAAAGAAAGTTAAAAACATTAATGCATGTGCAGCAAAACTGAAACTCAACGAATTACTTACATTAAACGTTGTTTCCATTTATTTGCCAAAAGGTCCTGACAATGAAAACACAGAATGGCTTCGCGCTATACTGGACCAGCATGAAAAATGGTTAATAGCAGGTGATTTTAACTCACATGCCCCGTTTTAGGATAATGAATGCGAAATAGTAACACACAATCGTTTGGTTGGAAATATAGTAGACTCTTCAATGAGTCTGTTAAATGATGGCAGTGTAACAAGAATACCTGATATTTCACACCATCGAGCAACAGCAATGGATTTAACACTTATATCTCCTGCCATAGCTCCAAGCTGTGAGTGGTCTACCTTCAAAGATCCTCTTGGTAGTGATCATTTGCCAATAATTATTACCATTAAGGGTAAACAATCCGTTCAAAACTGCGCTAAATATAAGATCCTAAAATATAATCATAATAAAGCTGTTTGGGATAAATTTGAAAACATACTCTCTACTTACAATTGTGAAGAGATAATGTCTGATAACATTGACACAAGCTACGCGAATTTTGTTGATATTGTTTTACATGCAGCTGATCTCTCAATACCAAGGTGCAATTCTGACGCATCAAACAAATATGCAGGGAATGTATGGTGAAATGCTACTTGTGAAGAAGCAAGAGAAAAAAAGATGCAGGCCTATAAAATATATTTAAAAGATAAGAAAGATCCTGACAAAATTGCTGAAAAGAACAGAGCAAAAAACCATAGTAACAGAGTAATCGAAAAAGTCAAGGAGCAATATTGGTCAAATTTCTGTGAAAATGAAATACATGACCACAAAGATCTTCAGAAAACATGGAAAAAATTAAAAGACATGAAAAACGGAATCAGTCTTCCTGAATATCCCATAACATTAGAAAATAATTAGTTTCCTTCAAAATTTGAAAAGGCTGAAGCATTTGCAAATATTTTTGCAAAAAAATAGCAATAGGGAGGGCCTGACAGAAAAGCAAAAGATATACAGAGAGAAAATGGAGGATAAGGAAACACATGAAAAAAGTCCCAATAATAGTCATTATACAAACACTCCCCTTACATTTCAAGAAGTAAAGGATGCAATTTTCTCTATTGGTTCGAAAAGAAAGTCAGTGGGACCAGATGCGATTTCCAATGAATTTCACAATGTTTCTGAACTTTTTTTTTTCAGAAATGTTGGTCTGAAGGGCTTCAACCATCTTTGTGGAAAAAATCAATTGTAACCCCTATCCCTAAAGAGGGCAAGTCAAAATCAGACAAAAATAACTACAGGCCAATTGCTCTCACTTCACATGTGGGAAAACTTATGGAAAGAATTATTCTAAAAAGACTTGAACATCATTGTGAAAAAAAATGGTATAATACCAATACAACAGGCGGGCTTTAGAAAGGGTAGATCTACAGTTGACCATCTTGTAAAAATTACAACACAGGTTAAACATCAGTTTGCACGTAGAAAAAATGTGCTTGCCACGGTTTTTGACATTAGAAAGGCATATGACCAAGTCTGGCATTCAAAACTTCTGAACAAATTGAAGTTAATTGGTCTCTCGGGGTGTATGTACAATTACTTAAAAACCTTTTTAAGTAATAGAACAATACAGACAAAGGTAGGAAATGTATATTCTAATGAAAGACATATTCAGATGGGAATCCCACAAGGAGCTGTGATAGCTCCTATCCTGTTTAATATTTTCATCCATGATCTTCCTAAATCATTATCAAAAACTGTTGAACTAGTACAATATGCGGATGATATCTGCATATGAATGAAAGTTACTTTAAAACGTCACACACCAGGTTAGATTAATCAACTATATTAAAAAGATATATCAAAATGAACTAGATAAAATTATAAGTACATGACTGAAAATGGATTGGCCCTTTCAGCTGAAAAATCGCATATGGTTCTGTTCAATACTGGTTATGATCCTAATCCTCTGCCTTCATTTCAAATAGATGGATTGTGCCTTGAAAATAAAAAAGTTGTAAAATTTTTAGGAGTAAATTTAACTTCTAAATTGAGCTGGAATTATCACATACAAGCTATTCTAACAAAAGCTAAGAAAACTTTAAATGTCTTGAAAATGGTGAGTCAACAATCCTGGGGTAAAGACAGTAAAGTATTAACACATTTAGCTACTGCGCATGTACGATCAAAACTACCCTATGCCCAGGAGACATTTTTTCAGCCCCAAACTATTTAATTAAAAAGTTGCAGAGTATCGATAGTAAAGCTTACAAGATAGCTCTTGGTGTCCCGGTTCATACATCAACTTTAAGAACTTATATGGAGATCGGAATATTGCCTTTTGAAGAAAATATGAAACTTGCATCTGCAAAATATATTTTAAATATCATACACTACAAAATCTTAATACCAGTGAAACTGAATTAAAATCAGAAATAAATTTTCCTAAACGGGCACAAAAAATTGATTCTCTAAAATCGATAGCCTCATACACATCTGACTTATTTACAAAAGCAGGCACTGCCCCTCAAAACGTAGCTCCTCGGGTGTCTTTTAGCACTATCCCAGAATGGGAACTTAGTAGAGCAAATTATGACATAGACTATACAAGTTTAAGAAAAAGTGATGGATCCTTGCTGCCAACGTATGTTAAGTCACATATAAATGAAACTGATATAAATCGCCTTAAAATCTATACAGATGGTTCCGTACTAGACAATCATTTGTCTGGTTTAGCATTCATAATTCCATCCTTAAAAATAGAGAAAGGTTACCACCTTGACAAGAATATGTCCATATTTACTGCGGAACTTGTTGCCATTATTATGGCATTAAACTTTCTTCTTGATTTTCGATTTCCTGTATTTCAAATACTACTTTGTGTTGATTCAAAATCAGTCCTACAAGCTCTAAAATTTTCAAATACAAGTGTGAGAGCAGAACTTATGTCAGAAGTGTACCACTTAATTCATTTTTTGCATTTACGTGGTTCTTATGTCGATTTTTGTTGGGTTCTATCTCACCGTGGATTATCTGCGAATGAAAGGGTAGACAAATTAGCCAAAAAGGCTGCTATCACTGAAACTGATTTAACAAAGATATGCATTCCTTTATCCTTACATGAGAGTTATAGTCTTTTAAAAGACGCAGCCTGGAACTCTATTTTAAATAAGGGGAAAAGGCACCAAAAACAAAAAGGGGATATTATTTAACAAGATAGCAGACAATAAAACAGGTATCAAGAATCTCTACCAAGAGAGGATTTTTAAAAGTTTGATTTTTAGATTGAGGTTTGATGCCTTTAAAACCAAATTCTGTAAACATGTGACTTGTATTTGTGGTCAGCAAATCACTCCGTTCCATCTACTTTTTTGTGCGATAGAATGAAACCCTATTTACCTGCTTGGTTGTTGAACACTGAACCGTCGATGTCAGTGTTTGAAGACGTCATCTCTAACGAATCAAACATTTTTGAAGTTGTTCAAGGACTGATTAAGAGCCCAATTGGACATTTACTTTAACGTCTATGTTATTTTCCCCAACTTGGTGTTAGTTGCTTATTTAGTGTTTCTTTTAAAGTTTTGGATTCAGTTATGTGGTGTGTTTTTTTTCTTTCTTTTTTTTTTATCTAGGCCTAATTGCATTATACATACCTACGTACGCCCAAAATCAACACCAACCGTTCGCATGCATACACCCCAAAACATCACATGCACACATACATAACACTTACATACTGTCTAAGATCATTGTTAGGTGGATAGACGTTACATTAAAGAACGAACAAACACTAATCAAGTTCTCCTTCTGTGTCTTGTCTGTATTGAGGCATCCCCTGTCGCATTGTTTCATTATTGTGCCAGTAACCTGGAATCGTGTGTGTGTGTGTGTCATGTGATGTAGCCTCACATGGCGACATGTGACGTTCCGTCGCGTACGCCCTTATTTGTTATAAAGCATTTCCCTAGGTAGGGAAGAGGAAAGGTAAAAGAAAAGAAAGTTTGAATGGCCTGACCAGTGTGATCGGTGTCGCTGGTGGCTATAGACGTAGGGCGATCATTGGTTGAATGGACGGACGTTGTCCATTGGTCAGCAACCATGGGCTGGTGATGCGTAGAGTTAGACGAGTACTCACTGAACGTGTACTCAAAAAGAGCGCAGGAGGGAAAAATAAGGAATAGGAAGGAGATGGCTTGGGGACACTGACCGGACAGGTTGTTTGAAGAACGAGTTCCACCTGCGATTCACCATTACCAGGTGAGGTATAGACAGATGGGGAGAGAAAAAAAGAGAGAGTTAAGAAAAGGGAAAAAGGGAAAAGAATTTATCATTATTCAGATTTGAAATAGATTACTTACACGGACTTCATTCGTGTTTCAGCCCTTCCCAGTGCTGTGGCAGCACCAGTTAGGCGACTGAGACAAATATTTGGGCTACAGTGCTGCGGCAGCACCTAATCGTCTCCAGGGTTGGAGAATCGAGCTGTAGAAGACAACGACTGCACCAGTCGTGAGAAAAGAAAGCATTTGTCATGTTGGCCCATAATGATTTTTTAATTGCCCCCCTGATGAACTCAGTTGATACTACAGTATTTTAAGCCATCTTTTGATTTGTCTTTGAAAATATATACATTGTTTCTCCAGTGAGGAGGAGAAACCAGTAAAAGATATATTTGTGAAGTATTATGTATAATGAGATGAAATTTGGTCCCAACTAGTGGATCTGTGGGATGATTGTACCTCCACTGGAGAGGAGGAATGAAAAATAATTCCTTGAAGACAAACCAGTTGAATATGATGGAAAATTGATTATTGTTTAGTAAATTATTCCCCGGAGAGGAGGGGGAGAAGAAGAGTTATTGTAGTGCGCCTTCTGGTTGTTGGGAGAGAGTGCGTGTGCACGGAGTAAATGCTGAGCTGAGTGTGTGCATGCACTTATGCACAGTATGACAGTGTGTGTGTGTGTGTGTGTTGTGTTGTGTGTGTGTGTGTGTGTGTGTGTAGATGATGACAACTTGGCAGATTATAAAACCTACGTGAGTCTGAGTGGGCACTGACGCCGACCTAGCACATTGTAAATCCTACGAGAGTGCGAGTGGGCACCGACGCCGACCTAGCACATTGTAAATCCTACGAGAGTGCGAGTGGGCACCGACGCCGACCTAGCACATTGTAAATCCTACGAGAGTGCGAGTGGGCACCGACGCCGACCTAGCACATTGTAAATCCTACGAGAGTGCGAGTGGGCACCGACGCCGACCTAGCACATTGTAAATCCTACGAGAGTGCGAGTGGGCACGACGCCGATCTAGCACATTGTAAACCCTACGAGAGTGCGAGTGGGCACTGACGCCGATCTAGCACATTGCAAACCCTACGAGAGTGCGAGTGGGCACTGACGCCGATCTAGCACATTGCAAACCCTGCGAGAGTGCGAGTGGGCACTGACGCCGATCTAGCACACTGCAAACCCTGCGAGAGTGCGAGTGGGCACTGACGCCGATCTAGCACACTGCAAACCCTGCGAGAGTGCGAGTGGGCACTGACGCCGATCTAGCACATTGTAAACCCTATGAGAGTGCGAGTGGGCACTGACGCCGATCTAGCACATCAACAGTATGGAAGCTGAGTGAGCACTGATGCCCACCTAGCACACGTTATTATTGCTTTGAGAGTTAGGAGTTTGGTGGAGAGGGACAGGAGGTGGGAGATGGGAGGGTATTACTTTAGAAGGCTGAACCTGGCACCCTCGTCACTGGACATGGAAAACATCGATTTATAAGCATTCCGCTCTGCAGTAAATTTGAACACATTGCCATTAATATTTACATTTTATTCCAGTTTGTATCTTTCATTCAGCTGAAACTCACGCAGATTTGGTAAATATTTTCTAGTTGCCATTAAATTATATCTGCAAATTTGCAAGCATTGTGATAAGCTTAAAGGCAGTATATGTGAAAAGAAGTTTATCCACATTCAAGGGAACAAGGGTAGGAGAAAACTATGTTTATTTACACAATTTTCATAGTGCAGATTTTTTTTTACTAGAGAATTCCAGAAACGTCTCGCGTTAAAACTAAAAACAATGTTCAATGGGATGTTGTGTTGTGTATTTTTGGGCACATTCACGCGTGTTGACCAACGATTACACTAGTATTTGTATGTTCTTCTGGCCTACTGATCGGTCGGGCACAACAAAAATAACAGCCCTTTTTTGATCACGTATAGATGTGCCTGTAACCGCCCAAGGGCGTTTCTTTTTTCTTCTTCAAAACTCAGTCATAGAAATTGTCTATTTTGCTCATCAATAAACACAGTAGGAAGGTAACTAGAACATATGAGGCCAGTACATTTCTCCCAGATTTTAGTTTTAGCTTTAACATAGATGCGATCAACAGTTTCAAGAAATTCTCTCTCTCTCTCTCTCTCTCTCTCTCTCTCTCTCTCTCTCTCTCTCTCTTGTATGTATGTATGTAAGTGGGGGTGGGATGGGGAGTTAGAATGTGAAATATTGAATCCTTCATGAACAGAAATTGCGAACCATCAGAATTTTTCTCAAAACAGAGTCCACCTCTGTTTGCTCATTCGGACTTACCAGTGGAACCCGGCTGACCGTCTTGATTATCCCTCAGCGCAAACCGGATCATTTTACGCTATAATTATGAGGTATTCTCTCGTCAAAAGGGAGGGCCTAAAAACACAACCCAGTGGCTCCCCAAAGCAAGCAGTGAGGGGTTAAAAAAAACTGCAATGATACGATAAGATAAGATAAGTTGATGTTGCTTATAGCCCAGCGGACCGCAAAGGGCCACATCAGGGCTGTCACCACGTTAAGTGCAATGATACGAAAACGCTACGGAACAATAACTTGCATAAAAAGGCATCACTAAGAATCTCATCAGTGCCGACGGAATTACAGAAATGTACAGAACAGCCTTCACATGAATCTTCTAAGAGATTTAACCAGCCAGTGACTGACCAAACTGTAATATGCTGAAAGAAAATCAAGTGGGCACACACACACACACACACACACACACACACACACACACCCGCGCGCGCGCGCGCGCGCGCACACACACAGGTCTTCCTCGAGCAAACCTGTTCCTCGTGTGTGTGTGTGTGTGTGTGTGTGTGTGTGTGTGTGTGTGTGTGTGTGTGTGTGTGTTCTTTGCCAAGCACACATTCGTTGATCAAAAGAAAAAAGGTTGTGTGCTTTGTAACTGTTCAAGGTTATGATTTATCTGTTTTGTTTGCACGATTCATCGTTAACCGAACGTATGATTTATTGTTGAATGCAGTTAAATGACATTCAGACGGGTTGACAACCCATATATAACTTCAAGAATGTGTTTAGTTCACAATCGATTGGAAGTGTGTGTGTGTGTGTGTGTGTGTGTGTGTGTGTGAAAGAGAGAGAGAGAGAAGAGAGAGAGAGAGAGAGAGAGAGAGAGAGAGAGAAATTGCCGACATCTGTTCATCAGAGCATTCAATATTTCTTTGTATTTGGATATTTCCAGAAGTGGCATACACATTTTTCAAAATTTTAACGGGTTGATATTCATTTAAAGACAATAATATAAATGAGCAGTTTTACGACATGGTCGCTCAACACCAGGCAAGTATCACAGAAAAATGTAGTGAATGACTCAATTGGTAGAGCGCCGGACTCGTGATTCTAGTGATCCTGGGTTATGAGTTCGAATCGCAGCTAAGGCGTTGTAGTACAGTAGGATTTTCCCTCATAGTTCAGTTTGGTTCTGACTCCACTTTCCCAAACGCCCGTCGAATGAGGCCATGAACCGACATTCCATGTGTGGACGCATGCGCGACATGTTGCACCTACGTGTGATGAATGAATGAAACTGTCTATGACAAATACATGTATTTTAATTTTCTCCTGTACAGTGAACTCTATCATTGTTGTGAAAGGTTCATAGATGTCATTCATATTGTTGTATTATGCTCTACTTTCTTCATCGAAACGTGTGCCTAGAGTTGTTTTATATCCATTTTGTAAGGACGCGCGCGCGACAAAAAGGAACAACGCTACGAGTTAGTGAGGAGCGTTCACGAGAAATGACTTGTAGCAAGAGAAAGAAGTAAAAAGTGTGGAAAGGAGTCACGCACAACTGCCCGGGGGAATGTTTCTGCCACTGTACATGCACTACTCCCATAGTTTGCATATATCGCAGCAGACTGGTCACAAACAGTGACCCCGAATGCACTTTGGCTGGTGAGGAAAAAGAGCAGTGTGTCACAGCAATCAACATTAGAGAATGGGCAATCATATATATATATAGCAACGCCTGAAGATAGCAACGCTAGAAACAAGCTTGTAGATTTTAATACTTCATTTTTTTAAATATTTTTTAACATATATATCTATATATATATATATATTCAATTATAAATAAAGCTTGCTCTTATGTCTTAGATTGAAGAAATAGGGGGAGATAAGCATTCATATCTGCAGTGGTAGATCATTCTGCCAACTAACAGTATGTGCTTGAGTGGATGAATGGGAAAAATAAAATAAATGCTTCTCAAAATGAGCCTTTAGCAAGCTTATGGTCTCCAAGTGGGAGACGATCTCCATTGGGGAGAAAACCCACTAACATATAACTCCTGGTCAGATACCGATATTTCGAAACCTGATTGTTTCTCCTCAGTGACCGCGGAAAGTGGTAATTTGACTCCTCTGCCTTTTCGGTTTTAAGAAGAATGCTATCCCAGAAAAGGCTGGTGTGCAATACCGTAGTATGTTGGTTGAGTTTTCAAAAAACCAACCAAAGGTGCCACCTAAGAAGCAAAAGAAAATCATGAAAGAGCAAAACAAGCTACATTTTCTTGCGAAAAGTAGAAAGTATAAAAAGATAACCTCTCAAGACACAAGTGCTGAGGGCCAGTTCTTGGAATGAATCCGCAAGGGTGCTCGGTACTTATCCTTGGAATTTATTAGTTTATTGTATATATATATATATATATATATATATATATATATATATATATCTAATGAACTAAACTCCGAATCATACTCTCTTTCTCTGATAACATTAGCGAGGGAAAACGAAACATGCATGGCTGATTGTAAAATTTCCTAGGTATTAGCTGCACACGAAGATCATTAAAAGCAGGGCACTGCAAGACAAAATGAACTTCATCTTCAGTCGATTCTTTACAAAGCGGACAGAGCAGTTCGTCGCAACTTACGTTTTGTAGCGATTAGCATGCACTTTTATTTCCGAGAGTCCAAATCTAAATCTAGTAAAGGTGCATCGTAAATTTTTTTTTTTTTTTCATATTAAACATAAGGTACTTTTCAACTAAATGCAAGGAACTATAAACTTTGTGCACATCAAACCTGTTACTTGATAGAATATGACTTTCTTATGTTTGGCATCTACTGTCGATTAATCTTTGTCAAATTGCTCGAATAAACCTACTTTCTTCTCCTGCTCCTTGATATATCCATGCATACCCTAGCCCCAGCTCAGATGAACAAAATACGTACATTTGAAACCCAGTTAATTTTGCCCCTAGAGTTGAGATCAAGTAATAAATGTTACGCTTTTCATGGTAATCTATCATTGTTCATTTTTAGCAACTTTAACCAGTAGTTGACATTTTTAACTGCGGAATTTATGTATATTGGGTATCTATTCTTTTCACCATATACTAAATCATTTGGAGTTCTACGTTCTACACCTAAGAAATTTTTTACCCAGTTGAATGAACCGATTCACAATGAACGATGGCATTCTTATCTAAACCCCATGGCTCTGAACAATACTGCACAATGGATTGCATCTGTGTAGCAAAAACTTTGACAAACACTTCTAAGGAGTTATTATTTACTACAGACAATTTCTTCATAACACGTAATAACATATTTCTAGCTCTACTAGAAAGGTCTCTACAAGCAGCAGCAAACCTCAGGCGAGTAGGAAAAAAATATGCCAAGGTATTCATAAACGTTTACAAATGGGCATAACAGAACTATCATACATCCATCTTTCCGTTGCAGCCAAGTGACCTCCTTTTCTAAAAACAATAATCTTACTTTCATTAAAATTGACTTTTAATTCTAATCTATTGGATGAGTACTTGAAATTATTTGGTTGTCGCTACAAACCAACCACAGTCTCCAAGAGCAACGCTACATCAACTGCTCGCAATAGAATAAGGAGTTCCGTTAGATCGTTTGTAAATCTAGCACCATGCTTGCCGTTTCTACTATTTCGATTGCGAGCTCGTTAATAAATAATGAAAATAGAACAGGGCTGCACACATCTCCTTGTTTCACTCTTCTTGTACACATTATATAGTCAGTTAATTTATTGCCGCTTCTTATCCTTGCTTTAATTGCTTAATACATGCTGTGAATACACTTAAACAATTTTCCTCTTAAACCGTTTTATTTTATCAATAAAGGCCATAGTAAATTTCGATTGATCGAGTCAAACGCCTTTTCAAAATCAATAAATGCTACGTATAACGTGAGAGAGAGAGAGATGAGAGAGAGAGAGGAGAGAGAGAGAGAGAGAGAGAGAGAGAGAGAACAGAGCATTAGGAGGGAGAACAGCATAGGAGAGAGAGAGAGAGAGAGAAGAGAGAGAGAGAGAGAGAGAGAGAGGTGATACGGATAAAGAAAGCAGAGCGCTAGGGGAAGCGAGAACAGCATGAGAGAGAGAGAGAGAGAGAGAGAGAGAGAGAGAGAGAGAGAGAAGAGAGAGAGAGAGAGAGAGGTGATACGGATAAAGAAAGCAGAGCGCTAGGGGAAGCGGAGAACAGCATGAGAGAGAGAGAGAGAGAGAGAGAGAGAGAGAGAGAGAGGAGAGAGAGAGAGAGAGAGAGAGGTGATACGGATAAAGAAAGCAGAGCGCTAGGGGAAGCGGAGAACAGCATGATAGAGAGAGAGAGAGAGAGAGAAGAGAGAGAGAGAGAGAGAGAGAGAGAGAGAGAGAGAGAGAGAGGTGATACGGATAAAGAAAGCAGAGCGCTAGGGGAAGCGGAGAACAGCATGAGAGAGAGAGAGAGAGAGAGAGAGAGAGAGAGAGAGAGAGAGAGAGAGAGAGAGAGAGAGAGAGGTGATACGGATAAAGAAAGCAGAGCGCTAGGGGAAGCGGAGAACAGCATGAGAGAGAGAGAGAGAGAGAGAGAGAGAGAGAGAGAGAGAGAGAGAGAGAGAGAGAGAGGTGATACGGATAAAGAAAGCAGAGCGCTAGGGGAAGCGGAGAACAGCATGAGCGTGCTGGCCAGCCTTCTAAAATTGACCCCTCCTTCGTTATGTGTTCGTAGAGAAAAAGCCGCAGAGAAAAGGCCCACGTGTTGGAGTGGCAAGGTCACTTGTTGAGCTGGAGAAGCCTTAGGAGACCACAGGCGTCCTTTCTGGTGAGAAGGTGACCGTCACTTCGCAACGATCCTCGTCCTATAGGTAAGAAGGCCTGCTGTTAATTCGACCTAGCTTCTGTCCCTGGACTCATGTTTTTTTCTTTCGATTATGGTGTGTCTGAAATGTGTTTCGCTGAATGTACGTGGATTGAGAAAATGGCTTTGTTTAGATTGTCTAGAGAAAGAAATGTGATGTTTTGTGTTTACAGGAAGCCTGTGTTACTGAACATGTGTGTCATATATGGTAAAAGGAAAGGGAAGATGGATGGTTTCACTTTAAAGGAAAAGATCATAGTCAATGTATCGTTATCTGATACGGTAGGGATTTCAGTGTAAAGGTACAACTCTTTCAGCTAAAAAGACATGATTTTAAGTATGAAAAATAGAAACTGACAATGACTCGTTTATTTTGTAAACACGCATGTCCCAAACCAAACGTGAGAGAAACGTTATTTATTTAGAAGAACTGCAAACAGAAAGTTTAAAATAAACGAGGAAGAAACTGTGGTGTGTGGTGATCTTAACTGTGTTATAGATAGTTCATTAGACATCATCAGTTGGCAACAACATGCGGAAATGGCAGCTGGTACGTTTAATGAACTTTAGAATTCGCGCGTCTTGAATGGAACATGGAGGATAGTTAATCCAGATATTAAGGAATATTCATGGTTAAGATGTAATATGTATCACCAAGTGCATACATTACGTTGTAATATATGACATGGTATTTAATAGCATAGTAGACTGTCATACAGATTTCGTTCCTTGCTCTGACCACCCATACATTTGTGTAGAGAAATATGTTTGCATATATAAAAAAAAAAGACCAGGTTGCCGGAAATTCTACAACAAACTATTAAAAGATATATGTTCTGTACGGTTTATGAATGGAGTGACTGAAAAGACACTTGAAGATTTTAGTTTTATGCAAATTAAAAGAAGTTTGAAGGATGAAACAATTGAATACAGCAAACGCAGTGCAGTAATGTAAATAGACAAAAAGATTAGTCTTATCGATCAATTACACGATTATCATTCAAAGCGTGTGTGTGTGTGTGGTGTGTGTGTGTGTGCGTGCGTGCGTGCGTGCGTGCGTGCGTGCGTGCGTGCGTGCGTGCGTGCGTGCGTGTGTGTGTGTGTGTGTGTGTGTGTGTGTGTTGTGTGTGTGTGTGACGTTTTCATGTTTTATTTCAAACTGCCATTTAATGCATTCGGCATTTCTGTATGAGATGGAAAGTTTGTGGCTAAACAAAATTTTGTTCTAAAGTCTCATAAAACACGACTTGCCGTTTTCTTTTATTCAACGACATGTCTTGTGTCAATTCTCTTTAAAGAATTTCAACATTACCGTACATGTATCTGCTACTGTAAAAAGAAATGGTTGATCCAATAACTGCGGGCATATCTTTTCTGCAAAATGTTTGTTACGCTGAATGTATTTATTCCACCGACATATATTTTCATACTTTCAAGAAGAAGAGGAAGAAGAATACACTTTGAAGATCTTGGTGCAAACTGGTTATTATATTCATTTATTTCTATTTTGAAGCATCCATTTTCCTCGTTCAGTTTTATGTCCGGGCTTTGATAAAAAAAAATATACCAATCAAACTTTCTCGTGTTTCTCCCATAATAAGAAAATTTTGTTTGTAGTTCATATCAGGTTTGATACAGTGTGACGTGAAACGATTTTGGAATCCAACCGTCCTTACTGTGGTGATGAAACGTGGAGGAGTTATTGTACTGTGGCCCTAGGTCACGATTTCGTTTTGCATCCCCTTGACTTGTTGTGGAGTGGGTTAATGAAAGTGGGTCCTTGATTTATCTGTAAATGGACATGACACTGGTTCATTTAATTTAGATATGATTGGATAATGTTACACTTTAAATCATGGGACATTCTTGTTCCTCCATCTGTGTTGAATAGTGATATACACATGGTAGGACTCTTTGATTTCGGTGACTTCGTTTCGATGCAGTTTAGGGGTGGCAGTCTATCTTCAAAACATGAAGGAAAGATGTCGTTTGTAGAAGATGAGTGTTTTGTAATGAGTTTGAAACAAAGACATTGAAGGGATGTTTTACGTTCATATAATTATCCAAAGTTCAGTGCATTCTAATTTTTGACAAAAGGAATAAGAACTATATATTTAAACGAATGACAGGCTTTGATTAAGTACTGGCAGATGATCCTCAATGTGTATGAAGAACGTATATCAAAAGGGAAGGAAAATACATCCTGCCGTTTATACCACACGTAAAGTTTCAGGTGAGCTTTCAAGGGAGTGGGGCGTCATGTGGAACTCTTCAGGGCCTTTTTGTTTAACAAAGAACATTGTCACGGGCATTATTGTAGTGCGACTAGTCAATACATTTAGTTCAACTCTAC
Organism: Conus canariensis; assembly: GCA_033310375.1. Classification (NCBI taxonomy): domain Eukaryota; kingdom Metazoa; phylum Mollusca; class Gastropoda; order Neogastropoda; family Conidae; genus Conus; species Conus canariensis. Next base: position 17,950,817 of record CM065720.1, read on the forward strand.
CTCAGACGAAGACAATTCGTGACATGGTAATACTATTTTTCTTGGCTTTACCAGGGAATGACAAACACCTTAGATCATATTGGTCAGGATGCTGCGCTACAACCAGACAAATTGAGTGTAGTGGTAACCAATGGAGGGGGGGGGGGGGGCGACCCGTGGAGAGAGCACTCTAAATCCCTGCTGGTGACCTGTCTGACGCTTTTGTTGACGTCACTACTCACGCCCTGTTGGCAACAATTCCCACTCCACAATCGGCCATCTTCCCTAGCTTTTGCCTTTATTCAGCCGTCATCAGACAGGAGTCCACGTTAATGTTTTCTGAGTAGCTGTCCACTCTTTCCTTGAGAGAGAGAGAGAGAGAGAGAGAGAGAGAGAGAGAGAGAGAGAGAGACAGACAGACAGACAGACAGAGAGGACAGACAGACAGACAGACAGACAGAGACAGAAATAGAGGAGGGGAAAGACGATGGAGACAAAGCATACGGCGGTATTTTCGTCACCAGACTAAAGCTGTGGGCCCGTGATCGGCTCGCTGTGTCGTCATGTTACCACGATCGACAGTGGGCCGACAGATCCCAGAGATTAGAAGAATCGGTCAACACTGGGCTAATGTAGATCCCACGGATTATCACAGGGTAGTCGCCATTGTGCAGTGATCAGCTTTACAGTCTTGTGGTTTACGAGGTTGTTAATTCGGTTCTTGTCAGAGTCATTTCTTTGTGACTTTTTTTGTTGTTGCCACAACGGGCTCCTACCTTGAGTTGTGTTACCATGGGTTTAAATGGAAAGACTGCAACCAAAATGTCTTAATTTCATAAGCTGAATGGCAATGTCTCTGAAAGTGTTGCTCACAATTTTAACAATATGAAGATTAACGTATCTACAAGCCCGATTTACGTCGGAATATATCATTCTGAGAGTAAGTGTAGCGTATAGTTGTACTTTCACGAATACAGTGTCTGGGCGTTTGTAAAAGCAGGGCATATCTGTCAAAAGAAAGGTTCGAAGATTGACATTACAACTAGGCTCCCTTGCACCAAAATAAATGACATGGTCAGGGAAGTTTGCAGCACACAGACAGTCCTTCTACATACATTGGAGTCACATCATTTGCATGACTCTACTCTTCATGCCCCATAAACTTGCTCACACCAATGAATGCAACAAAAATCCAAGTGGCAAAACACACATTTGGTTCCCGTGAGAAACACCATGCTTACACTTTCGACAGGGTCACAACATACGACCAACGCACGCGCTACAAAACGGTGCGACAGAGAGTGAAATTATTATCCATTTCATGTTGGGAAGATGCTAAGAGGGTAAGGATGTGGGGGCCAAAGAAAGGGTACCGCTTCATTTACCATGGCTTAATGACAGCCATGCTTGTCAGGAATCTTTCCTATGTGCAGACGGATACAGCACTGACAGTCTCGCAGACTGCGTGCAGTTATTAGAAAATGCCTCAGGAAGCTCTCGGGTGGGATTGCAGTATATCAAGGTGAAAACTGTTTTCCCTATGGAAACTACGTTCCAAGAATTGTTACTGCACTATCGTGATTGTCAACAAAAAGGATCTTGCCATTACAGGCTTTTATAAACATACTTTATAAAGAAAGACAACATTTAGTCCTTTCTATTACCAAGCCATCTTGTTACAAATCAAAAGAATCACATAGAAAACATGGAGCTTCCAGGCTCCTCCAGAATCTAAAGTAGCCTTTTCCTTGCGTCAAAGGATCACATTTTAAAAAAAAGATCAAAGTTCCAGATCTTGGCGACACACTGTCCTAGCGACGGAATAGTACCAAATCAGAAACAGGCTTTCAACTTCCGTTAGCATTGGAGTAGCAGGGTTTTCATCCGACTCCCTGCTGGCATGAGTTGAGTACTGGGCGACTTCTCCAGGGCAGTACATAGACACAGAGACTCCCACCCCCAGGGTTTCTCAACCCCATCCCCCATCAATATGCTTGGGGAAGCCAAACACAAAGATCCATCTGACCTTCACCAAAGGAGACGAATGGCCTTCACCAGATAAAGCAGGTATGAAACAGGACAATGCCTGCCTGGGTATCTGTTTATTAGTTCAGATCCAATGATCAGGTATGAAACAGGACAATGCCTGCCTGGGTATCTGTTTATTAGTCCAGATCCAAAGATCAGGTATAAAACAGAACAATGCCTATCTTCATATCTGGTTATTAATTCAGATCCAAAGATCATTTCAAACAGATTCTTTTTTCACCTATTTGAAAATAAAATGTCACGACAAAAAAAAAATGGAATTTTTTTCTCTATTTAACTTTGGGGTAGATATTTTAAAATAATTTGGAAATGGGTTCTAAAAGAAAAATACATCACAGATTTTACATACGTTCGGGGCAGGTTGTTGGGGCTTGTTACAGAATAAGGCTTGCCTGACCATGCAGCAATGAACTACCACAGCCAGGAGGAACGGAACATCCTCACGATGAAGGCACGAAACTGGCTGCGCCAAGAACTCTATTTCGGCCTTTTCAAATTTAGCTCACCTTGATTGAGTGGCTATACGGCACACAAACTTCGTGCTGAATATATTTTCTTTTTTTGTGTGTGTGACTAAAATCAGACAACAACAACAAACTTCATACTATAAGGCTGTTGACACCAAATCTCTCCTGAAATGAGAAACCGCCATTGTTCTGCGAATTATTTTACCCAGAGGGTTTCACTGTACTGTTTACTCTGCCAGCAAGCCAGACAATATATCTGCATACTGATCGACTTGCCCTAATACAGGTTCCACCGAGAAACTGCATTTCAAGAGCAGCAATGCGAAACAGAGAGAGAGAGAGAGAGAGAGAGAGAGAGAGAGAGAGAGAGAGAGAGAGACAGACAGACAGACAGACAGACAGACAGACAGACAGACAGACAGGCAGATAGACAGACACAGACACAGACAGACAGAAAGACATACACAGACAGACAGACAGGAGTGGGGAGAGGACAATGACAGGCAGAGAATCAATGGCACCACTCCCCAAGTAAAAAAAGGGGAAAAAAAGAACACGGCGAAGACTTCAGAGCACACACAGCAGGATACAAGGGTGACCAGACAGATCACTGCCGGATGCGGAGCACAAGGCAATACACTCCATGGACAGTCTACAACAAGCAGGGAGGAGAATCAAGAACGAAAGTTCAAAAAAGAACAGAAGTAAAGAAAGGGCTACAGTCAAAGAAAAGAACCGAAAATCGCGTAACAAAAAACCGAATGAAATATAAAAGAACAGAGAAAGATAGCAAGTAAGCAAACACACTGGACATGCAATGTTGTCGATGCGGTTTTATGCGATTGAACAGTAAATGTTAGTATATTTTATACATTTCAATGCGTTCTTTCGGCGAGGGTATTGCATTTAACTGATCTGTCTTAAAAACAAAAAAGTATCTTGTCCACAGACGTTATTTTGCACTGACAATGATGAAAAGGAGAAAGAAAAAGAAAGAAAGAAAAAAAAGGGAGAAGTGAAGAAAGAAAGAAAAGAAACAAAGAGACACATAAATTAAAAAGACAGGCATGGAGACAGGTGAGAGAGAGAGAGAGAGAGAGAGAGAGAGAGAGAGAGAGAGAGAGAGAGAGAGAGAGAGAGAGAGAGAGAGAGAACTCCACACATGCGCGTACACATACAATAACCTCATGTTATTCTATCATTCTGTAACTGAACACCTCTTTTTGAAGGATCACAACATGAACGTAGAGACATTTTTAAAGGGAGGCCTTTATCTGAAGGTGACTATAGTCTCTATGTCCTCTCTATGTGGAGTTTGTGTCCGCTGCGGCGTGTGCAGACTCATGATGATTGCTACAGGAAAGGGAAGTGTGGCGTCGTCAGCTCAGGGATGGAGGCTGCTTCTCTGCACTGCCCCAAGTAAGCCCGGAGCATAGCAGTCTGCGTCCTGCATGCCTTGAATCAGATCAGGTGGCAGTGTACACGGCCAAAGGGACTTGGCAGCAGTGCATGGTTTTCTCCAGTGGTGGGGGGGGGGGGGGGGGGGGGGGGGGGCGGGGGGGGTGTTAGGGAATGGGAGCGCAGGGGGAACGTCAGGTACGCCCTCCTGTACAGTTATCACTAGGCTGCTTGTGCTGGGATTGTGAGAGTTCTCCTCGAAGTAGCTGTGTCTGCTGTTATCTAACTGAGCGAGATGGAAGAAAATGTGCGCCCGCACACGCACGCACGCATGCACGCGCGCGCGCGTGCACACACACACACACACACACACACACACACACACACACACACACACACACACACACACTCACACACACACACACACACACACACACACACACACACACACACACACACACACACACACACGCACACACACACACCACACAGAGAGAGAGAGAGAGAGAGAGAGGAGAGAGAGAGAGAGAGAGAGAGAGAGGAAAACTACCACCATCTGATTGAAGCAAAGACATTCAGATTCACCCCAAATAACGCATCACTTCAGAAATTGGCCAGCCGGAAATCCGTGACAGTCTGGCCCAACTCTAAAGTTTTTTTTTGTTTTTTTTCAACTTTTTTTTTTTTAATTTGCATTCAGTAACATGAAACACAAACATAAAAAGGAAAAAACAAAAGGGCATTGTCCATCCACAGTCGAGAAATAATTGCTTTAACAGCCAGAGGTAAGAGAGAGAGAGAGAGAGAGAGAGAGAGAGAGAGAGAGAGAGAGAGAGAGAGTGGTGGATGGATGTTATCAATGGCGTTTTCATTCAATGTTCTATCTAGAGAAACATCTTAAAGAGGCCTCGAATACATCAACAATATAGGTAACATTGGCACGCAAAAGACTGTTCAAAATTCAACTTAGGACTGTGGCAAATCGCAATCGGATAAATCATACAAAAGTAAAATACATTTAAGAACCCTCTATCAATCGTTTATATATCATCCATTTTACACAAAAATCTGAATATTTAGAGATAAGTAAGGCATTGTATTTTTCAATTTTGTATCGCCACTCTAGTTTCTTCAAAAATACAGTTGTTCGTGGATGGTTTCCATTCAGTTTGCATGAATATATATAATACTTTGCAAATAGTACAATGAAGTAAAGGACACTGTCCACAATAACGTTTTTATCAAATCCTAAAAGCACCAGCGATTCAGTCAGTCTTAGGTTTTCTGCATTGGCACATTTTTCTCTAATCAAATCTGTAAGTACATTCCAAAAGAATTTGACATAATTGCATTTCCAAAACATATGGTCAATAGTATCTTTATTTGTACCACAAAAACTGCATTTGTCATTATTACGAACTCCCATTTCTTTTAAAATAACATTTGTACCTAAACATCTGTGCAATAGCTTCAGCTGAAACCATTTTAGTTTAATATCGTTTATTTTGCTGGTATATAGAAAGCATGATTTCCAGTCATGATGTACCATCAGTTTCGAATCCCATTTGTCGCAGCATTTTGGTCGAACATTATTTTCAATAAGTATATCGTAATAAAGCTTTGAACCTTTGTCAATAGCAAATACCTTCTTCAAACAGCAAGTTGTATCGGTATGTTTATTGTTCTTTACAGAAATACTACATTGTTTAATGTAGTCGATTATTGCAGATTTATACCCAGCAAAGGTGACAAAATCGACATTAATATTATATTTCTCTTTGAAAGGCGTATAAGAAAGAAACTGACCTTTATCATCAAAAAAGTCCGCAAGACAATGTACATTCTTGTTACCAAGTTTTCTAGAGATAACGTATGAGTTTCCAACTTGGATTCTATTATTATAGCAAATCGGTTCAGCTAAAATTTCAGCGGAATTTCCTGGTATGCATTTGTAGTAAAAAATTTTATAGGCTTCAATGACGTCTGACCAAAACTGGTTATATTTCGTAAACCTGGAAACAAATTCTGGACCATATTTATTAATAAGCGGCCATTGAGGAAAATTAGCTAGTAGAATATGTTTCCACTTGTGGGTTGTTTTTTCAGTTTTACGAAACCACGACAGTTTTAAAGAGGTAACAAATGTTTTTAATTCAGGGATACCGATGCCTCCAAGTTTTACACTCTTATTCGCCGTTTTCCGGTTAATTTTGTCTGGTTTCTTACCCCAGACAAATTCATAACACATCTTTTGTAATGTTCGAAAAAACACATCAGGTGGATTTGGCAGAAGTAACCAAAGATGTATCAGTTTTGAAAGTATGAGAGATTTTAAAATTGCTACTTTACCAAGAGGCGTTAGTTGACGTTTAACCCATACTTTGAACCGATGTTTTATATCTGCCAATTTGTCCGGATAATTTATGTTTACACAGTCTTTTAAATCATTACTAAACCATATTCCTAATACACGAAATTTTAGTGGGTTCCAGTCCATTCCTAAATGATTCATATATCTAACTTCAGAATTCTTCTTACTTCCTAACCAAATTGCACTTGTTTTGCTAGAGTTTATGTGGAGACCTGAAACAGATCCAAACTTAAACAGAACATCTACGCAAATTTCAAAAGATTTTCTATCACCTGCCAGCAAAAATTCTGTGTCATCCGCATATTGTGAAAGTTTATGTTCAACATCATTCATCATTATTCCCTGGATATTTGTGTTTTCTCTTATCATTATAGCTAATATTTCTACACAGAGTATGAATAGATATGGGGATATAGGGTCTCCTTGTCTACAACCTCTTTTAATTTCGAACCAACTTGAAACCTGACCATTTACAACAACACAAGATTTAATATTCTTATAGAATGTATCTATCCATCTGCAAATGTCTTTCTGAAAACCAAATTTCTTTAATACCTTCGACATAAAACCCCAGTTAATCGAGTCAAAAGCTTTCTCAAAATCTATATTTAATAACAATCCAGGTAACTTATTTTGATCTAAGTAAGCTATTGTGTCATATATCAATCTTAAGTTATCACCAATGTATCTGTTCCTAATGAAACCCGTCTGGTCTTCATTAATAAGTCTTGGCAGTACATTTTTTATGCGATTTGCAACACATGATGATCCAATTTTATACACTACATTTAAAAGTGAAATTGGTCTCCAGTTTTTTATATACTGTCTTGGCTTGTCTCCTTTGGGAATACATATAATAATCCCTTCTTTTTGCACACTAGACAGTTCTCTTTTAAAACTAGCATTCAACGCTCTAATAACAAATAATCCAATTTTTTTTCCAAAAAACTTTAAAGAATTCCGTCGAAAATCCATCAGAGCCTGGGCTTTTGTTTATTTTTCATATTCTTTAAGACATCAGTAGCTTCTTCAAGAGTAATTTCTCCCTCCAACTCGTTTGCTTCTGTTTCATTTAGACATGGTGTATTGTTTACTAGATCCATTATTTCACTATCTTCTACTTCGGATTCTGCGTAAAGTAATTTATAAAAGTTCTGAACTTCTAGAAGAATGTCTTTCTGGGTTGTTAAAACATTATCTTGCTGATCCGTGATCCTAGCCATATTTTTACTGACAAAGTGACGTTTCTCAAGATGACAAAAATAGTTGCTTACTTTCTCACCCTCAGCTATCCACCTAGCTCTTGATCGTAGCAAAACACCTTCCATTCGTTTTTCTCTAATATGTTTCAATTGTTTCTTTTCTTGTTGCTATAGCTCTAATATCGTCCTCGCTTATAGACTTTGTTGTTTCTAATCTTCGAATGTCAGACTCTAGTCGATTTTCCTCTTCCTGTATTTTCTTCTTTTTCATTGTTGCAAATGAAATCGTCTTTGATCTTAACTTCATAAGAAGGAAATCTAGAAAAGTATCATCGGGAACAGAAAAACGTAGTTCTTCATCAGGTATATCATTAATATTTGCATTTATCGCATATTCATCTATAACAGATCTTATCTCAGAATTTATCTCATTTAGATATAAGTTGTCTTTTAAAAGAGATGAATTAAATTTCCAAAAAGTGTTATGTTTTGAGCTTTCACTAAATTTTAGTTTCAACAGTATACTCGAATGATCTGATCTATATCCACATTCAATGTCCACATAATCTACAAATGTTACTACTTTGTCTGAAATCAGAAAGAAATCTAATCTAGCCTGTTGGAAAGGATTTGTTCTTCTCCATGTATACCGCAAACACTCTGGATTTAGTTCTCGCCATATATCACTTAATTCCAAATTTTCAATCATGTTTTCGAGCTCTTCTCTTGCCTTAGGGTTGTTAACATGTTTATAATTATGATAATCTTTTGCTGGATCAAGGACTATATTGAAATCTCCAGCTATTATAACATTCTCAATACCAAGCTCATTAATCTTTTGTTTCAGGTTGTTATAAAACTCCGGATCATCTCTGTTTGGTCCATAGATATTTACAAAAAGGAAATCATTTTCCTGAATTTCAGTAAGTAGCATGATATAATTTCCCGAGTTATCTTTGATGACACGTTTGACTTTGAACTCAAAATTGTTATTAAACAATATTCCCACCCCCCTTGAATTAGACGTGTAATTTGAAAAATAACCCTTATATCCCCATTCAGCTAAAACGTATTTTTCAATCTTTTCTTCAAAATGTGTATCTTGTAGGAAATAAATGGAATGTTTCTTGTTTCTCAAGTAATGGAATACATCACGCCTCTTTTTTGAATCATTGAGGCCTTGACAATTAACTGAAAGAATAGATAAGCTATTATTCATTTTCGTATTTATCAATTAAATAAATTCAAGAACATCCAACCAACCAAAAAGAAGAAAGAGATGAAAAACATAATAAGCAAACAAATAAAGGAGCACAAGTGTTATAGACACTTAAAAGAAAGACAAAAATACTTAATCTAGTTGACAACCGCTATCGGGAGCAAAGGACAGACAGCGTTTTCTGCACACGCTACGAAAACATTCATGCAATATTTACAGGTGACCTACAGAAAAACTTAACACACAAAAAGAACAATTAAATGAAAAATTAAAGCCAACATAAGCTATCTAGATAATACATTGCCCCGCCACATCGAGGGCGGGGTGGGCGTGGGGTAAGGAGACAGAGAGAGAGAGAGAGAGAGAAAAAGAAAGGTGTGTGTGTGCGCGTGGGGGGGGGGGGGGGGGGGAGGAGGGGGCGGGGGGGGGGGAGAGGTGGGGATGGAGGGAGGAATTAAAATTTAAGATCTTTTCATCACAAACAAACAATAATAATACTAATAAAAAAATAAATAAATAAAAAATAAAATAAAAAGAATAAATCAATGAGTTAACTATTTATCATATCTGCAACAATCATAAACAATGAACAACAGAATCCATCCAAAAAAGAATGAAAGCGGAACTGGAATTCCACCCCCGCTTCCGCCCATCACGTGTGTCCGTAAATAAATGCTCATGCGCGTATGCGTGAGTTTATGTATCCACGCGCGCACGCGCACGCCCACCTGCGTAGATGCACCCGCGCACACGCGCGCGCGCGCGCGGCCGTGGCCGCCGCCGCGCGAGCACGCACGAGCGCCCGCGCACCCACGCACACGCGCGCGCCCCCGCATGTTTGGGCTCACACACATGCGCCCGCGACGGGGGAGGGATAGAGGGCGGAGGGGACAGCGGGGGGGGGGGGGGGGGGGGGGGGGGAGGGGGGTGACAGGGAGGTGAGGTCATGGGGGTAGGGAGGGGATAAAGTGGGGGGCAGAAGGAAAGAGGGGTGAGGAAGGGGAAGTGGTACGGGAAAAAAAAAAAAAAAAAGTGTTCACAATTCTCACCACCCAATCACCAGACAACAATAAAGCCGGCATGTCACAAACCGCCAACAGACATAGACAAAAAGAACCTCCAGAACAGGACAGGAGAACCGTCCACAAAGACAGAAAAAACAGCAGACGAAAAAAAAAAAAAAAAGGGAAAGTCAAAGAGAGGTACACAGAAGGCGGGGGAGCTACCTGAACCGAAGGAGCCCCCGGCATCCCAACGGGGACAGTCAATTACATGCGTTTCCCACACAAATTCCATCGAGACAGCGAAGGCAACAATTTGTACAATTTTTTCTCTCGCTAGAAATGGATAGATCAATCAATCAATTGACATTGAAAATCACATAATGTTACACATCAAAGAAAATCAGAACTTTTGACTGGAATGACAGATTATAGTTTTCATGAATACAGCTCCCTTCTCTCACTCGCTCATGTTTATTTTCCCAATGCATCGATCAGAGATACACGATCACGGTACGAAGAGAGAGAGAGAGAGAGAGAGAGAGAGAGAGAGAGAGAGAGAGAGAGAGAGAGAGAGAAATAATCATTATGTATCAAGTAATAACAGATGCATCAACCTGGAATGTAACATCTGAAAACAGATATGCAGGCATACACAAACATTAACTCATGGTGATATTTGATTCTGACAAATCTGGCGGGGACTGAAAGCTGGCTGAAGATGGAGAAAAAGAAAATCAATTGGTAGGAAACTGAGTGAAAAAGTATGCATAAAAACAACACAGTCCAGGCATGAAATGTGGTAACAATTGCATGGGTTACAGAGCATATAACATTTTCAACACGTATTCATTACACCGTCTTCATCACACAACACTGTAACATCACCATTTTTTTCTCCTTTCTTTTCCTCTTTTCTCTTAATACTTGAAGTATTGTGGTATGCCATCCATACGTGCGTTCAGTTACAGCGTTTACAGTGGTTTTTGTAAAAGTTCAATACAGCAATACTAGAAAGTCGTGTGTCTCACAAGTAACAGCTAGCCAAGCCAACTGAGTGAACAGAAAAGGAGACAACACACACACATCCCCCCCCCCCCCCCCCCACCACACACACACACAAACACACACATCGCCAAAGACACAAGCTAAGGATTTAAACTCTAAAGTTTATAGCAGTTGAGCAGTAGCCCAGGCAGGCAGTCTTGCAGGCATAATTCAGTTATCCGAGCGACTGGAGAGAGAGAGAGAGAGAGAGAGAGAGAGAGAGAGAGAGAGAGAGAGAGAGAGAGAGAGAGAGAGAGAAATACGCGGTTGCGGAGGGAGGTTGGTAGGAAAGAGGATTTTGTGGGGGAGGCAATTTCACAAAGAAAAAAAAAAACCTCCCTTTCTGTCAGTGTGGCTTCAGTTTATTGGCGGAGTGGGTGATGGGGGTTGAGCCGGCATGTTTGGGTTTACATCGATCTTTGTTGGCACAGGCTGTTTGCTGTTGTTTCTCTCTCTCTCTCTCTCTCTCTCTCTCTCTCTCTCTCTCTCTCTCTCTCTCTCTCTCTCTCCTATCGTATTGTATTTCTAGTCACTTTTTTGCATGCCTCTTTTGTTGCCTTATCTTATTTTGCATTGATGACCCTACTCAGGGCGAGGACTGGATGTAAAAAAGCACATCAGTGCTTATCTATAATCCTCGTAAACAAAGAATTTTGTCTTGTCTTGTCTTGTCTTGTCTCTCTCTGCAGCCATGTCTGTCTGTCTGTCTGTCTGTCTGTCTGTCTGTCTTTCTCTCTCTCTCTCTCTCTCTCTCTCTCTCTCTCTCTCTCTCTCTGTTTGTATATCCATGTCTACCTGTTTGTCTCTCCTTTCTTTATGGGACTCCCTGTTTTGATGTTGTTCTTGGTGTAATTGTTTGTGTCTGTATCAACACACAGGGAATCCTGTTCTTGAGTTGCCAACGATGCCCCCCCGCCCCCCCCCCCCCCCCCCACACACACACACACACATGCCTGATTGAGAAGAGAGAGAGAGAGAGAGGAGAGGAGAGAGAGAGAGTCTATTAAGTCTCTGTGATCTTTGCAGTCAACCATGCTATGGAGACCATATCGATCTACAACTATGAACACAACATAAACTTAATTGGCCCAGACCACGTCAGTTCCTGGAACTTAAACTACAGACCAAACTAAACCTGTGAAATCATGACCTTCTTAATCGATCCCAAAACCATGTGAGTTTCCTTGGAAAACCTGAAACGCTTAACCATAAGGCACATTTTGGTACGAGGACTTCATGAAGTGAACCGATAAAATGACTCTGTTCCATGTGATGTCTAGTCCATGAGTAGGTCAGTAGGTCAGAAGACGTTTTATTCCCAGTGCTTTATCACACGCTGAACGTCTTTATCCTTGAACTGTTCAGAGCGGGTAAAAACAGAATGACAGCAGCGGTGCCCGCTCCACTACATTATCTGCTCTTTGTGCCTTCCAGACAAAGACGGGAAGATTCTCTTTTTAAGTCTGCGTGGACTTTGAAGAGTTTATCGTCAGTCTGCGTGCTCCATCTCTCTTGTCACAGGTCTTTAAGATATATCTGAACCTTGGCATTCTTCCCTGGAAAAAACAAGGAAACAGACTTTTTTTCTTTGATAGTGCTGTCAGCAACCTCATTACCTTAAATGTCATCCTTAACAGAAACCCATGCAAGAACAACACAGCGACCCTCATTGTACAGAAAAATAAAATTCATGAACTTGCCAGAGCAGGGCATGGTTTATGTGACACCAGGCAACAGCTCCCTGTCCACGAAGGGAATGAGGTCAGACCGTGTTTGTATGTGTTTGTTTAGCCGACCACGGGACACATCAGAACGGCAGGCACATTAAAACCTCCCCAGGTACAAAACAAAATGACAGGGCTGAAAACTCTTACACAAAGGGCATAAGAAAGTATCAACTGATCTATATGTTCAGATGAATAAGCTATTTGGATTGACCACTCGGGGATTTGTCACTTCTGAAGCAAAGACAGAACTCTTAGGAAATAGATGTTTGGAGAATGGACAGCGTGTGGAAGAAAGAGTTAAGTTTTATGAAGCGTCTCCTTCATCTGAGAGAGAGAGAGAGAGAGAGAGAGAGAGAGAGAGAGAGAGAGAGAGAGAGATGCGAGGTCACTAATCACCAGGTTAAAAAAAAAAACACACAGGCAGAAACACGCTGAAGACTGAGCATAAGCCGACAAATACCACGAGGACAGAACAAAACCGTCAGAAGTCTGTAGGATTTGAAGGGCACTGTAAAATAACTTTTAAAAAAAACTTCACAGCAATAAACAAAAGAACAAAGCAGGAATTAAGCGAACAATAGGAAGAAGGAGTGCGCGCGCGCGCGCGCGCGTGTGTGTGTATGCGTGCATTGTGTGTGTGTGTGTGTGTGTGTGTGTGTGCGTGCGTGCGTGCGTGCGTGTGTGTGTGTGTTGTGTGTGTGTGTGTGTGTGAGTGTGTGTGTGAGTGACATGTGTGTGTGTGTGTGTGTGTGTGTGTGTGTGTGTGTGTGTGTGTGTGTGTGTGTGTGTGTGTGAGTGAGTGTTGTCGTTAATTTTATAGGTGTTGTTGTTGTTTTTGTTGTTTATGTTGTTGTTATCACTATATGAATGTCAATATGTCACTTTCAACATTCCCCACCTTTGTGTATCCGGCATGGTACATGTGGTAATAAAGAAAGACCATAACCAGACAGTTTCACAAATAGACACAAAGTACAAACATTCACCAGCAAACGAAAAACAAACAAACAAACGAAAGAAAAACAACAACACGAAAACACACCATTCCCTCTGGTTGGCTTGATTTACAAGAAGACTGTGATCTCACTCCCCGTCCCCCCCCCCCCCCCCCCCCCCCCACTTTACCCCCGTCATAGCCCCCTCCCTTTCCATACTACCTTCCCCCATCTACCTTTTTCCCTTTCAACCCTACTTCTTCAACCATTTCTCCCCCCCCCCCCCCACCCCCCCTTCTTATTTCTCCTTTTCCCACTGCAAAAGCCGTTATTACAAACCCATTCTCCTCCCACTCACCCAGCTATTGCCCGAGCCTCCGACCCAGTGTTGTCACTCTTCGTTGAGTTCCTTCCCTGGCTGGTAAAGATTGTCATTGCCTTTATTTCTCCCACTCTGTTCCTTGCCTTTCCTCTTAATCATTTCACTATTTTGCTTTTCTGTTTCGCCCACTGTCCCAATATTGCCCTCTCTTTTCCTATGCCCCCATCTTCCTCTTATTCCTCCCCTTACACTCTATGTTTTTCTCTTGTTTTGTTTTGTTTTGTTTTGTGCTGTCTTGTTTCGTTCTGTTTTGTGTTGTGTTGATTTGTTTGCATCGCTCACGTAGCGAACACGAATTGGGGTAAACGAAGAAATGTGGTTCAATCTTGCGTGTGTTATAAGTCAAATATCTCTTAAAACCAAACCTTCTGCCCCAGCCCAGCCTACCCTTTCTTGTTTTCTGCCGTTTTAATAACTTTGTTTTTCTTTCAAAGAGCAGAAGCAATACACTTTAAAAAAAAAGTGGGTGATGAATTTCAAAAGCGAGGCTGCACGTGTGACAAAAGGTCAAGGCGGTGTTGAGAGTGTGGAGAAGAGAATTCCAAAAAATGTCTCTCCCTGTTTCGCATCTTCACAATTCACAGGAGATGAGAATCTGAATTTATTTTCCTTCTCTTGATTTATGAGCGTAGCATTACCGATGCGCTTGAAGATCATGTCAGCACAGTCAGTAACACAGGAGGAACCATCGCAGTTCTTTGATAATTGGATGACATTAATGGTCTGGTAAGCAGACGAAAAGAACTCACCAAGCTTGTTGAATGACAGGATGAAACATTAAAAAGATGCGTATGGATATTACCACCAAAAAGAACAAATTAATGATCAGCCCCAAACCACCATCAATACTGATATAAATGTCCACGGTCAGATGCCAGAATCTGTTACACAATCACACAGCTGAGATCCATCATTAGCTGTGAGGGATACAAACCAGAAATCCACTCAAGTGTAGCAAAGGCTACCGTAGCAATGTCCAGTATGGAAGGATAAGAACATCCCAATAAACACAAGATAAAGCCTGCGTGCACTGATGTATTCTATCTTCCTGTACTCAAGTGAGACATGGACCCTCGCAGATGACCTGGAAAGAACAATCCAAGCCATGGAAGCGCGATGTTACCGCAAGATACAACAATCAGGTACACTGGTCCTATCACCAATAAACAAGTGCATCAAGTCATCAGGCAGCACATAAAACCATGTGAAGGTCTAATTGACATTAGTCAGGAGAAGAAAACTACATTGATAGGGCCTTGCACTAAGGGTGGAGTGGAGGGAGCTGGTTGCAAAGTCTTCTGTGGCTCCCCAAAGGCCTTCAAGACTGTGGGATAGATGATACGTGATGGGAGTAATGAGATCAAGTGAACGTGTTTTAAGAAATCTCAACGCCAATTGCTCCGAAAAGGATAAAATCAAGAAGAGCGAATCAACATAACCAGAACACACCACCACAACACAGCAAAAAACAACAGAAGACGAACAACAAACACACAACCAACAACAACACACACACAACACACACAACACACACACACACACACACACACACACACACACACACACACACACACAACACCACACACAAAACTAACACCCACCATCTGACTTAAGCAAAGACATTCAGATTCACCCCCAAATAACGCATCGCTTCAGAAACTGGCCAGCCAGAAATCCGTGACAGTCTGGCCCAACTCCAAAGTTTATAGCAATTCATCAGTAACCCTGGCAGGCAGTCTTGCAGGCGTAACTTTGTGATCAGAGACAGAGAGAGAGAGAGAGAGAGAGAGAGAGAGAGAGAGAGAGAGAGAGAGAGAGAGAGTCGGACAGGCATACAGACAAAGAGACAGACACAGAGACAGATCTCTCTCTCTTCTCCTCTCCCTCTCTCTCTCTCTCTCTCTCTCTCTCTCTCTCTCTCTCTCTCTCTCTCTCTCTCTCTCTCTCTCCTGTTTTGTGTGTAATAGTGCTGTCAGCAATCTCATTATAGTGCTGCCAGCAACCTCATTACTTGAACGCCATCCTCAACAGACATCCATGCAAGAACAACCCTCTTTGTACAATACAAAAAAGTTCATGAACTTCCCACTGCAGGCCATGGTTTATGTGACAGCCCACGATAGCTCCCTGACCACGAAGAACAATCCGGTTAGACCGTGACCGTGTTGTTTGTAGTTTAGCCGACCACGGGGCACATCAGAGAGGTGGGCACTTTCAAATCCGACCCAGGTACAAAATAGAATGACCAGGCTAAAACCTCTGATGCAAAGGGCATTAGAAAGTATCAACGGGTCTATATGTTCGGATGAATGTGCTATTATGCTTGGCTACTTGCAGATTTAGTCACTTCTGAAGCGTAGACAGAACTTTACAAAATAGAAATTTCGCTTCTCCCTCCGTCCTTTTTTCTGTCCTTCCACGTCAAAATCTATTTTCACCAACCCATCTGTTCCCACACATACACCGATCTCCCAACCCTCTTATCTGATTTGCTGCACTTGGCCTGTCTATATTAATTACTATTGCCTTTATCGTGATTTTTCCCCCTTGCCCGTCCTCGACTTCCTCTATAACCCCTCTAACATTTGGCTTTTTTTCATTGTCCTACCACGACCCCTCCCCTCTCTCCTCTTTTACTCTCCTCTGTGTTGGAGTTCTTGACTGTTCTTAGAGTGCCGAAAGTCGCACATTTCATCACGCCTGCGAGCGAGTTAGTTCTCACTCTGTCCGAGGTAAAAAAAAAAAAAAAAAAAAAGGATCACTGAGGATTTCTGTCACAAAATCAAACGTAAGATTATACCATGTGTCTTCCACCATTACAGTTCTAAAATACTTCGTTGTCTCGTACTTTCTAATTCACGAATATTTCATGGAATTTCTACATCTTGTTTTTTTTTTTTTTTTTTCTGATCTCGTTCCCAATCAAGATGGACAAGTTATACACGATTTCATTTCCTCTACTTCAATATTTAAAGAGGATTCCCAACGAGTCGTCTGAAAAAATAATAGGTTAAACTCGAAAGCGATGCTGCACGTGTGGCAACGTCAAGACGGTGTGGTAGGCGTTGAGAAAGGGCAAGAGAGAAGCCACAAAATGGGTTTTCCTGTTTTTTGTGGTATCACACATTTCCGCAGAACTCTGCGACTGATTAAAATATTTCCGTTCGTTCTCACGAGATATCACCTCTCTTCTCTCTCTCTCTCTCTCTCTCTCTCTCTCTCTCTCTCTCTCCTCTCTCACTCTCTCTCTCTCTCTTCTCTCTCTTCTCTGTGGTGTGGTGTGTGTGTGTGTGTGTGTGTGTGTGCGCGCGCGCGCGCGTGCGTGTGTGGTGTGTGTGTGTGTGTGTGTGTGTGTATGCATGCGTGCATGCGTGCGTGCATATATTTGTGTGTGTTTGCGTGCGTGCGCGCGCGTGCCTGCGTTTACAGCTATAAATAGCATGGTTTTATCTGTAGAACTGGGTCTCCTTTTTCCAGTTTGAAACTCTCTCTCTCTCTCTCTCTCTCTCTCTCTCTCTCTCCTCTCACACACACACACACACACACACACACACACACACACATACACACACACGTATGTGTGTGCACGCACGTACAAACGCACGTACGAGCGGGCGCGCGCGCGCGCGCGCGCACCACACACACACACACACACACACACACACACACACACTCACAAAGGCATGCACGCAAGGTTCTCTGAGATGATCAAAAGGAGTTAAATTTGCGATCATTATTCCGACCGGTAACATATAAAAAATGTTTGCATTTCCATCTGGCACTTATTCACCGATTCACCAACAAAGATACAAACAATACAGTTAGACAGTACTTACGAGAGAGAGAGAGAGAGAGAGAGAGAGAGAGAGAGAGAGAGAGAGAGAGAGAGAGAGACAGACAGACAGACAGACAGACAGACAGACAGACAGACAGACAGAGAACTGACATTTGCTGTGGGACAGTTGAACATTTCTCACACAAGATCATTGCTCATTTCCTGTTAAAATTATTAATCTATCTCGCAGAATCAAATTGTATTCATAGTTGATGTGCTCAAAAACTTAATACTGACACATGTTGTTCAATTCCCCCTCCCCTCTCCCACTTTTGTTTGTTTGTTTGTTTGTTTTTGCAAGTTACTAGACACCATTGACTGTGTTTGCCTGCGCTAGCTCAATTTTAGGTAAGCTTAGGATTTGCTATATAAGGCAGAATAAGGAACATCAGATAAAGATGCTGAAACAATACATCTTCGCTAGGAATAGCAGCAGGAGGCACGGTCATCTTGTCCAAGGGACACAAGCCACTTACATCTTGAGCTGCTATTTCACGTCTGGCTTTGAGTTGTCGCC
>CM065720.1:17973945-18011445 GCA_033310375.1 Conus canariensis
TGGTGGTGGGGGGATCTTTCTAATTTGATCTGATTCAGACATGGTTGGTGAAGCACTTTGTTCCAGGTCGGTGTCTTATATGCATCTTTTGTAATGTTAACCTTACCGTATAGATATGTACATAGGTCAATTCTAACATGCGTGCAGCCCTCACGACGCTTTTTTGGTCGGCTGGTCAACATGACTTAACTCGTGCATGGACGAGTACAAGCAAACAAAAAATAGCAAACATAAGACGATGATCGCATATATTTGAGACAGGGGCAAAATTACCTGAAGCACTGCACCAACTGCGCAAACAATCCAATCTTGGACCGAGGTCTTATCGCATGCGTACATGAAAGAGTTAAGTATGAAGTTCCAGTCACAGAAAGCCAACGCAATGTAGGCTAGTTGTCCCTCAGCGTAGGTTATTTCTGTGGTCACGACGCTTATTTTGACATTTGCAGATTGACGTTAGAAGTTTTGTGCCTACATTTGTGGTAATAGAGGAGCAGAAACTGGGGGCTTGATCCATTAGTGAGACAAAATTTATAAAACGAGACTGGTTCAACATTGATATATTTGACAGTATTTCAGTCATTAATGAACATTTAAGAAATGGGTTAAAACGGGCAAGTGAATTTCAATACATAACTGTCGCATTGTAGTCCGATATATCATATTTCTAAAGGAACTACAAACGGTTGAAGAAAAGTAATCTGCGAAAGATTGTCTTTCAGTGTTGAATTCCTTCTGACTGGAAGTGATAACGAAATGAATATCAGGTGAAACAATCTCTCATAATTTTGTGGGCTGAACGTGTGTTGAACTGATAAAATTAGGCCAAACATTCTTAAAATTAATTCTCTCGAAAACTTCAGCTTAAACATCGCATCAAAAAACAACAACAAAAAACAAACAAAAAAAAACAAACAAAAAAAACAAACAAAAAAACAAACAAAAAACAAACAAAAAAACTTTATAAATACGCAGAACTGGCTCAGAAAAGGAATGTCACCACACTTTTTATTTAGGTGGATGAATGTCTCTTACACTACATTTTGCATTATACAATCATAAACACTCACTGTGCCATTTTATATGATTTGATCATGTTGGAATGCAAGATTGTGATTGCGACCACAACCCCCACACTAGTACTTTTAACTGAAAGACACAATATGTTCATCTTTTCACCCAGTAGGCAAGAACCATGTGGTGACATACGTCAGTCAGTGGCAATGGCAATGACAGAATGATGCAATGACGGGGAATAAATGTAAGTTGCAGCTGGGGGTTGTGAAAGGGGAGGGAAGAAGCGAGGGCGCTGTTTGTGCAATATGGGAACGGTTGCGGATAGAAATGGGAGGGGGTGAAGGTCAGATGGGGAATTACTCGAACATAGGGGTGGTTTGATAAAGCAAAGGATAGTTGGACGAAGGGGCACGAAGGTGGAAGGAGCGCTGGGGGGGACGGGGGGGGGGGGGGGGGGGGGGGATGTGAGCGAAAGTCTGGGAGCGATATGGTAACAGTGTTTTAGTAAATCAAAACTAACAAAAAAAGGAGATTCCTAACATTTGTTTTGTTTCAAATACATTTCCACACAAACAGTACAGAAGAATGATACAAACTCGAGAAATCACAACATAAAGAATTTTTCAACTTCAAATTTAAAGCACAATCACACAAAGGAATCGACATTGATTTCATAAACAAACACAGGCACATTGCACGCCGCATCTTTTCTTCCATAGGGACTGATCATCACACATACAAAAAAGGAGAGAAAAAACCCTGAACAGTTTTAGCAAAAGAAAATTTTAAAAAGAAAAAAAAAAGAGGGGTTGAGCAGACTAAGTGAGTAGGTGCGTTGGTCTGAGGTGGAGGGAGATGGAGATGGAAGGGAGAGGGCAGAAGGAGGGAGGGGACGTCCGGATATGTTAAATGGTTTCTTTACTGTAGTGTAACTTAACAATATCATATACGCATGAAAGCGATATGATTTTAATGACAGCTGAATAAATAACAATCATTTTATTCAGTAGGTAAATGAATAGCTAATACCACAATTAAGGACGCAAGCAATAAAAAAAAAGCCGATAACAGTCATCAGATGTTCAACTACTGCAATAAATCCAGGATGAGTTCAACAACTAAATACGAAGTAAGGACTTTTCAGGGGCATCTTGTGAAAGATGAAAACGGACAATAGAGGGAAAATCTTTATCAATTCTTCTGTAAAGTTTGATGTATGTCGCATGAAATACCATCTACACACACACACACACACACACACACACACACACACACACACACACAAGCACGCGCGCCCACGCACCCACGCACCACACACCATGCACTCATACACACGCGCGCCGCACGCATAACACACACACACATACACACACCACGCACGTACGTACACACACACACACACACACACACACACCACACACACACACACACACACACACACACACAGAGCCGAACCCCTAGCGCCTTTCTTCAAACCAAGACACCACCACCAACAACATCCATCCATCCCTCCCCTCGCCCCTCTCCACACACATCACGTGCAGTCCGTTTCAACATGTGGATGGATTGATTGGAAATCTTTATCAATTCTTCTGTTAAGTTTAATATATGTTGCATGAAAATTACCATCTCCCACACACACACATACGCGCGCCACACACACACACACACACACACGTACGCACGCACGCAGGCCGCACGCGCGCGCGCGCACACACACACACACACATACACACACACACAGGTGGCTAAGACACAGACAACCCGATTGGCAGAGAAAGAGGCAGTGAGAGAGAGAGAGAGAGTGTGTGGGTGTGTGTGTGTGTTACAGAGCAAGAGAGACAGACAGACAGACAGGCAGGCAAGCAAAAAGAGGGAAAGAGGTGGTAAGGTAGATAGAGAGGGAGTAAGCGAGTGGGGAGTACAGGACGGAAACGCGGGATGTTCTTCTTTTGAACGATTCACTTGCTGCACGTGCAAAACAGCAACCATTTCTTTCCCCCTCAAAACTCAAAATTGAACAACTGCTTACATCTCGCATCTATGGGCAGCAGACTGGGCTTGGACGTTGAACGTAGCGGGGGCCAAAAAAAAAAAAGAACTGCAGCAGTGGGAACAAAACTACAAAAGCAGTAAAACGGAGTGAAGATAAGGGATCAAGCTGACTGCAAGACAAAGAATACACTTGCATTAGAAGCAGCCGCAGAAGCAGCAATATGAGCGACACCGAGCGTAAGGACCAAGCCGAAGGACAGAGCGGCGAGGCCGGCGACGCACTTTCGGACGACACAAGTAGAGACGAAGGAACACTGAGGTGAGGTGAAAGAACGGATGGGAACATAGCCTAGAGAGTACTTGCGCCCCGCCCTGACACCCTCTCCCTCCACACTTGTCCCCTTCCCCATCCACGCCCTTTCTCGGCCAACTCTCACTCCAATTTGAAAAAAAAAAGATAGTAATTAGATGTCTTGCTCCTCTCAAGCGAGTACCCTTCACCCCCGATTTACTCTCCGCTTCCTCCTTGTTTAAAATCCCCTCACTCCGCCCCTCCCCACCCTGTCTTCCCACACCCCTACTCATTGGCCCGATCAGGACAAACCAATTTCTTAATACTTTTATTTTAATCTTGTTAAGGATTTTTTTTCTGTAATCTCTACTTCATTACAAGGCTCCAAAGAAAAGATTTCCGAGCCCGGTTTGTTATTCACTGATCCCTTTCGTCCCACATCTGCCCCACCTCCCCCACCCATACCCCTGTCCCCCCTCCCTCCCGCGTCCCACCCTCGCCCGTTGTGAATCCACTTACAGGAACGATAAGTATCTGCTGACAGGTTGATGCGTTCCCTCGGCGTTCTTCAGCAGAGTGAGTGATGACAATAGTAAAGTTACTAGGACTTGTTTACATTCCGATTCGCCTAGACCTTGTAGCCAGTCTGCATCCACTCTTTCAAAATTTACTGTGTTGGGATCCGACTACGGTATTATGAATGGAATATTAAAAACCAGAGTCGTAAAAAAATTCGAAGTTTGACATTTTGTTATTCTTGGGACAGTGAACATTTTGTATGTTATTATTTGCGGCGTCGATCATTACCAGATTACCTTCTGTCACTGAAGGAAAGAGTCTTTGGAATGAGAAAATATTGTGCAATAGATATATTTTCAAAAATGCAGTCGCTGCGAAAGTAAGGCAAGATTTCGTTTTTGGCACATTTTCAAGTTGGGACATGCAAATTAGGTCTTGTTAAAGTACTGGCTACACATTATCCATATTAACCCCCATGAACTCTAAGCCGTGTGTGCGTTGGACTATTCAAGATCGGAAAGGCCGTACCAAGCTTTAATAAATTCAGTTTGTGCTTATTCATTTCTCCTATTTTTGCTGTGTAGATGTGTCAGGTACAGGGTGTATGGCCAAACTTGGAACATTTTTTTTTTTTTTTTTTTTTGGGGGGGGTCTCCTTGTTTGCCCTCTGTGCTCGGTGTTGTCATTTCGTTTCTGCTAGGTTATTTACTGTTGTTCCCTGCCTCGTTTGAGGTATCAGAGAGAAAACCTTTGGAACTTTTTTTTTTCCTTTTACATTACCTGCGAACATTTTCATTTTGAACTCTCCCTTCCGTCGCACTCCTTCGTAGCCCTATACGGCACCGTCTATTCATCAAAGAAGGCGGACGGACGCAAAGATTTCCTTCACGCCTCTTCAACCATCTTTTGTCTCCAGTCTCCGTGATCGGTCAGTAGGTCCAGAGCATGCATACCTTGGCAATATTCCGCACATGTCCAGGAAAGATGCAAGCCCGATTTCCGTCTCAGATCACGGGTTTTTTTTTTTTTTTTTTTTTTTTTTGGGGGGGGGGGGGGGGGGGGGGGGGGGTGTCAATATTTTAAGGAAAGTGGTCGGGGACAAGGTGTTGCCTTCCAGTCTATCCACAGTGTGTGTGAAGAGAATTCCTTTTGTACCTTCCTCCCCGCAATACGTCATATCCTTTTTGCCAAATAGTACGATTTTTTTTTATTTGAATCTAAAAGAATGGCGTGCTTTTTGAGCATTTTTAGATCTTTTCAGCAACCAGTCACTTTAATTTTTGGCAGAAAAAGCTCTAGGTAGAGGGAGGGGTATCAAAGGAAATTTTCCCCGCCAGTAGTACAGCTGTGTATCGTCGGCCGGTAAGGTTCATTAGGTAGATTTCAGCAAACTTATGATCTCATAATAAAGTAACTCCAAGTCACGAAAATATGACACTGATTTTATTCGATTGATACAAAAATGATCAAAATTAAGCACGACGTAAGCAAATCGGGTCGCATAACGAAAGCAACAACAGCAGAGACGCTAAAAGCATGCGAAATAAAACCCATGGACGGATGCTATCAGCGTCTCATAAATTTCATAGAAAATAGGTGACACTAATTCAGTCGACAAATGAAGACTTAGAAACTATCAGTCATTCAAGGAGAAAGTATGACACTAAGTATACGCAATAGAGACAAACTTGGTAAAGAATGTTAACACCAATTTCACATTTAAATGTAACCAATGAAATTGGGTTCACTTCCATGACTAATAGAATCAAAACATTTTAACATTTGATACGAGGACCAGCTGATTCATGACAGAAGGGGAATGTCAAGGATACTTGAAGTGTGTATATTCCATAGATTAAAAGCTTTTGTCATTGTCCGTGCTACTTAAGTCGCATTGTACCCACACCGCTTATTCTGCCCCTCCCCGTTCCAATCCACAGCCTTAGCATGGCATACCCACCACAGTCCCCGCACCGGCAGTCCACACAATGTCGAGACGTCAAGAGGTAACCCCCCGGAGGAAACACCGCATTTGTGCCGAGTCACTTCGTTGTTCAGTGGCGCCTGTTGTAATCCACAATACGCAGGACACCGTGTACTTAGTCTCCTACTTACAGTAATTGCTTGGTCGCGGAGCCCGCAAAAGTAAGCTCTCCTTCCGGAGGGCGCCGCCACGTCCGTCCATGGACAGTCGTTATGAATTTGCTGGTACCGGTGACCCCGACGGAACCAAACCAAGGCATCGTATCGTCGCGGAGAGTTATAAAAACTGAGGTCACCATGACAGCTCGACATGAAGGGCCTCAGAGTTTGAGACATTTTTGTGGTGATCGATGAGGATGACGATGAAGACGATGCAGTTCGATTGCGCTTCCCAATGCGGAAATGTTATGCAATATTAATAAATGCGCACCGCACGCACACACACACACACACACACACACACACTCTCTCTCTCTCTCTCTCTCTCTCTCTCTGCGCGCCCGTGTTTTTCTTTGTCTCTCTCCCTCCTGCCCATTTCACTCTGCTCTCCCTCCCCCAACCCCTCTCCCCAACGCACACACGCAATGACGCACCGACATGCACACTTTGCCAACAGAGTTACGCTTTACGTCCCCCCCCCCCCCCCCCCCCACCCCCATTCAACCCCCTCCCCGTCACCTCGCCGCTCTCCCATATATGCATCGACACTGCGTTCAGAGGGTTGAAGCAAAATTCTCTCTCTCTCTCTCTCTCTCTCTCTCTCTCTCTCGGTGCGTTTCAGCTGCGTCAAGTTGCTGTCTCGTGAAACACTATTTTTAACTTTGTAATTTGTATATAAGAAAAAGCTTGTGTGAAAATATTCAATTGCTCCCATTCATAAGGGTCTATTGCCTCTACAGGAATAAAACGGCTGAATCTCTCTCTCTCTCTCTCTCTCTCTCTCTCTCTCTCTCTCTCTCTCTCTCTCTCTCTGTTTACTTCACAATTAGTAAAAGGAGATCCACTATCGCGTCATTCGTGAAAAAGTTGAAGTATGTTACTGCTGTACTAATCAGCGCATCATCAACGTTGGATGCACAATTTCATGTCAGTTTCATGCTGAATTTGGGGGCCAGAATCGCATAGTTGGTACGGCGCCGGAGTCGTGTTCGTGGTGTTTCGGGTTCGAGTCTCCGTTGGGCAGTGTCTCCACATGGGGAATATTTCCTCGGGGGTCAATATTTTTTCAGACTCCGAAAGGTCCAGGGAGACAATAAACCGATGTTCCATGTGTCAACGGTCTCATAACGTCTTGAGCAGACGTAAAATCCTGTCATCGACTTTGGGAAGATAAGCCAAGTTTGGCTATTAGTTTGTGTGACACGTATATACATAGCATGCGTCTTCCATGAAAATACAAAAAAAAAAAAAAAATGAAAAATGAAAAACTGATATTCGAGCTAAAGTCACGGGAAAGACTGAATGTAGCACTAGCAAGCAACTCGACTGGGCTGTACTCAGTCCGATGTGTAAATGAGAACGTAGATTTAAAGCACTTACAGCGTCGGACTCTGAACGAGGGTAAGAGATATATCATAAGCACTTTCGTTGCATTTGTAACAATAGAATTCTGACAAGAAAAACGAAAGACGAGAAACCGAATCGGATTTTTCCGAGCTGACAGTGGGGCTGACAAGTTAATTCTAGTTACCTCGCTCACGTTGTTGCGTATTGGCTTGGAACAGAACCCAGGGCCCGTCGCGAGTACAAACTTCCACGGCAAACTAGTACGTGCCTTTTTCGTCCTAGTCCTACAAACTTCCGCGGCAGAGACAAAATCCCTTATCCATGGTAATCCGTTCCACCCCACCCCATCTGTTGTGCAATATACGTAAAAATCCAAATGAAGATGTGTGTTGAAATATGACATCTGTTAACATTCACGGCGGTTCATGGGTCTAACAGACCCACTTTTCATTTTAAAATGTACACGCACGCATGCACACACACACACACACACACACACACACACACACACACACACACACACACACACACACACACACACATCATCATCATCAAAAGGACCAGGAATCGTAGACATGCCTCAACTTCTACTTAGCAATCGTATGCACAAATTTTGCTTTGTAAAGAAAGAAAACGTTGGTACTTTTCATTCCTACAGTGCGGGCTTCACAGGCCTATTCTTTCTTTAGTATTGTCATCATGCAGACCGTTTCGGTTTGTTTGTTTAAAATCTTTTGCATTAAAGTGAGTGAATCACATTGTTACCTTATGTGCATGAATCAAGAACACTACTGGTAAGTCAAAAAAAAAAAAAAAATCTGCTGCAAAGTGGTAAGTGCTATTTTCTCCTGACTGTATTTACCTACCGCAAAATGGTACGTGCCCTTTTCTCTAGTCTGTACAAACCTTATGCAAAGTGGCACGTGCCTTTTTCTCCTGTCTGTACAAACCTTACGCAAAGTAGTTCGTGTTTCTTTTTTTTTTCTCCTAGTTGAACAGCGATCTACGGCAAAGTGGTATGTGCCTTTTTCACCTACTGGTGCAAACTATGGCAAATGGTACCTACCTTTTCCACCCAGTTGTACGCATTACCAACCACCCTCCGCCTAACGACAACGACGCTGACCATCTGTAACTGCTGAAGGAACAGACATTAGTGGCGATTCCACAAAGGGTCAGAGGTTGGTGAACTCTGCGCTTCAGGTGTGTTTAATACGCGGCAGCACGTGTGCTGTTAAAAACACTACACTAACAGATCCAGACTAAGCCTATTTTTTTAAATCGGGGATTTCCCCATTGAAGTATCTATCCACACCTCTTTAACGAGTCTGTTTTGTATGGCTGTCTTTTTTTTTAATGAAATGCAAGAAAACTGGTTATATTGACCCTCAAAATTGAACCTTAACTTACTCAGCCTAGTATATATTCCCGTCGCTGTAGCATTCTGTAATGGTGAGCTTGCTTCTGTTCATTTCCACAGCAGCGAGTCTACTGGAGAGGGGGCATTTCCGATACGCGTAGTCGTGACCTACAAAACGCCTGCGAACGACGATCAGCCGGGAGAGCCGTCGGACCAAAGCGTGCAGGGGGCACAGAAAGACGAAGAGAAATCATCCCAGGAACTGAAAGGGGCCTCTCCGAAATCCACCCCAAAGAAGAAAAAGTCGCCCTACGAAACGAAAGACACGCTCAAACAATGGCACCCTAAAACCAGATTAGTGCGCAAGACAACGTCGCCTCCCAAATCCACAGAAGCAAGCCAAAAGAGGCCCGTCGACACTCGAGAAGCGCTGAAAAACTCGCCTTACAAAGAAAAGCCCAAACCTTCACCCCTGAAATCTAAAGCGGCCAAGTTATCGTCTCAGAGATCCAAAGACGCGTCACCCCAGAAGAGCAGTCAAGCCCCCAAAACGCCATCGAAGAAATCCACAACTGCCCACAATACGCCGCCCCCTACCTCCGAAGAAACGGGACAGTCGCCAAAAGACACGGAAGACAAAGAAAGGTAGGTCTGGCTTACGGTTTCATTACTAATCGCTTCTGCTGCTGTCACTGTTCTTATGGTGATCGTGATGCTTTTACTGCTGCTGCAGTTGCAGCTGCTGGTATAGCTGCTGCTGTTGCTTATCTTTCTGCTACTGTGAAATACTGCTACTGTTGCTGTTTGTCTCTTGCTGCAATTGTTGCTGATATTGTTCCTGCCTCTGCTCTGTTTGTTGATACTACTGCTGTTGCTGGCACAGCTGCAAATGCAACAACTCGTTATTGCTGTTACTGCCGTTGCCCCGGATGCCACAGCTGTTATTATTGCTGCTTTTAATGCTGCTCTAGCTGCTGGCACTGCCACTGCTGCTATTCTTGCTGCTACTGTTGTTGCTGGTGCTCTTGAATTTGCTGCTGCATATGCTATTTTTGCTGTTCCCACTAATGTTACTACTGTAGTTGATATTGCTTCTGCTGTTGCTATTGGTTTTGATGTTGCTGTACTACTGTTATTACTGTTGCTGCTGCTGCTGCTCTAAGTTCTTTTCTGCAATTTCCATGGTTAGCAGTAGCATTGCGGAGCACGGTTTATTTTGGGGTCGTGTCTGTGGGGCTTGTTCGTTTGTTTTCCGATAGTCACACCACGGCATTTTGAAAGTTCGGCCTTGCGGGGCTCTTTGAGGGTATTGGAACCGACTGGGGTCAGTATTGACAAGGAATCAAAGCTGAGGATTGCGGGTATTACTGAACTACCACTAGAAAATATTTCATATGCATAGAGAACGAACGTAGGGGTTCAGTGTCATGTTTGCTTCATTTTTTTTCGTGTGTGGTGATGATGGTGTGTATATGTGTGTGTGGATACTGTTTTTCAAGTTCTTCTGTATTTTCTCTTTATTTGTATCTTTTTTTTTTATTATCCCCCCCCCCCCCCCCTTGTGTGTGCGTGCGTATGTGTGTGTGTAAAGGCAGCATTGAAAACCAAGGCTAATGTCAAATCTTTAAAAAGTAAGGTCTTTTCTCGTCTTGTTCACTCTGACCACCCGCCGGCTGCCACGCATAACACATTGAATGCATGGATGCTCATATTATGCATAATGAACCGTTTTTGTCTCAACGTGCAGCCGAACAGTGCCAGAGAGGGGACCTGGCAGCTCTGGCGCACGCCACCCTTCTGTAGCACCAGGTCCTCTGGAATCTCTTGGAGCCGGTTGCGGCCTGGCGACCGCCATTTTTTCCGAGTCTTCGGAGCGAGGCAAGCCTTGCACCCCCTCATCCCTCCGGGCCGAGAAGGGGAGCTCCGACTCTGAGACTGAGGAGGGGGCGGAAGGAGGAGAGAGGTAGCCGATAAAAGGTTAGAGGAAGCATCTTGGACGTCAGTCCTCGCACGTGGCTTGTCAACGGTCATGCAGTCCCTGTCGTCGACTTCCACGAGCTGTGACAACTCGCGGCTGCAGCATCTTGCTGATAATGTGCCAGGATCAAGTGTGAGATTTAATACCGTTGTCAGTGTAAAGAAATTGGAACAATTCTTTGAGTGCTGTGAATGCAGCAACATTTTTATTATGTAACTGTACGTGCAACAACAATGCAATCGGTTGTGAGTGCGGCAGTATTCGAGTGACTTTTTGTAGGTACAATTTGACGAGCTAGTGATGAGTGCAGCAATATTTGCAGTGGGTCACTCGCAGTGTAGCGGTAAATGCAAGAAGCATATTGCGAGTGCAGGAATGTAATATCTGAAGTGCCTCATAATTCGGTCAGGCAACTGTGAGTGCAGCAATAATTTCCGTAGGGTGACTGAGTGCAGCGATAATTTGTCGGGTAACTGAATCCAGCAATAATTTGTTGGGTGTAAGTTGCGTCAAGCAATAATTTGTCAGGTAACTGACTGCAGCAGTGTTTGTCGGAAACTGACTGCAGCAGTATTATTTTAGGGTAACTGAGTGCAGCAATTATTTGTTGGGTAACTTGAGTCAATTTGTCAGGCAACCAAGTCAATTTGTCAGGCAACCAAGTCAAACAATAATTTGTTGGGCAACTGAGTCCAGCAATAATTTGTTGGGTAATTGAGTCCAGCAATAATTTGTTGGGTAACTGAGTCCAGCAATTTGTTGGGTAACTTGAGTCGAGTAATAATTTGCTGGGTAACTGAGTGCAGCAATAGTTTGTCGGGAAACCAAGTGCAGCAATAGTTTGTCGGGAAACCAAGTGCAGCAATAGTTTGTCGGGAAACCAAGTGCAGCAATAATTTGTCAGGAAACTGAGTGCAGCAATAATCGGCAATAATTTGTCAGGAAACTGAATGCAGCAATAATCAGCAATAATTTGTCAGGAAACAGTGCAGCAATAATCAGCAATAATTTGTCGGGAAACCAAGTGCAGCAATAATTTGTCAGGAAACTGAGTGCAGCAATAATCGGCAATTTGTCAGGAAACTGAGTGCAGCAATAATCAGCAATAATTTGTCAGGAAACAGTGCAGCAATAATCGGCAATAATTTGTCGGGAAACCAAGTGCAGCAATAATTTGTCGGGAAACAGTGCAGCAATAATTTGTTGGGAAACTGAGTGCAGCAAAAGTCGAGTGGCTGAGTGCAGGAATAATTTGTCAGGTGGCCGAGTGCAGGAATATATTATCAGGGAACCGAGTCCGGCAAAAACTTGACTCCAGCAATGACTTGGTGGAGAACTGAGTCCACGCAAAAACTTGTTGTGTAACCGAGTCCAGCAATAACTTATTGGGTAACCGAGTCCAGTAATAACTTATTGGGTAACCGAGTCCAGCAATAACTTATTGGGTAACCGAGTCCAGCAATAACTTGTTTGGTAACCGAGTCCACGCAAAAACTTGTTGTGTAACCGAGTCCAGCAATAACTTATTGGGTAACCGAGTCCAGCAATAACTTATTGGGTAACCGAGTCCAGCAATAACGTGTTGGGAACGCAAGTCCAGCAATAACTTATTTGGTAACCGAGTCCAGGCAATAGCTTATTGGGTAACCGAGTCCAAGCAATAACTTATTTGGTAACCGAGTCCAGGCAATAACTTGTTGGGTAATCGAGTCCAGCAATAACTTATTGGGTAACTGAGTCCAGCAATAACTTGTTGGGTAACCGAGTCCAGCAATAACTTGTTGGGTAACCGAGTCCAGCAATAACTTGTTGGGTAACCGTGTCCAGCAAAACTTGTTGGATAACCGAGTCCAGGCAAAAACTTGTTGGGTACCGATGTCCAGGCAAAAACTTGTTGGGTAACCGAGTCCAAGCAATAACTTGTTGTTAACCGAGTCCAACAAATAACTTGTTTGGTAACCGAGTCCAACACTAACTTGTTTGGTAACCGAGTCCAACACTAACTTATTTGGTAACCGAGTCCAACAATAACTTGTTTGGTAACTGAGTCCAGCAATAACTTGTTGGGTAACCGAGTCCAGCAGTAACTTGTCGGTAAACGAGTCAGGTAACTGGGTCTAGCACTGTTGTCACGTAACTGAATCTAGCAATAAATTTCTGTAACTGAGTCAGGTAACTGAGTGCAGCAAAAATCTGCAGGGTATCCGAGTCCACAAATAACCTGTCTGGAACCTGAATCCAGCAGTAACTTGTCAGGTAACCGAGTTCAGCAATAACTTGTCATGTAACCGAGTCCAGCTATAACTTGTCAGGTAAATGTGTCCAGCAACAACTTGTCAGGTAACCGAGTCCAGCAATAACTTGTCAGGTAACTTGAGTGCAGCAATGACGTGTTGGGTAACTGAATGTAGCTATAACTTTTCGGGTAACCGTGTCGAGTAATAACTTGGCAGGTAACTGAGTGCAGCTATAACTTTTCAGGTAACCGAGTCCAGCAGTAACTTGTCAGGTAACTTGAGTGCAGCAATGACGTGTTGGGTAACTAAACGCAGCAGTAATTGTCGGGTAACCGTGTCGAGTAACAACTTGCCAGGTAACTGAGTGCAGCTATAACTTGACAGGTAACCGAGTTCAGCAATAACTTGTCGGGCAACCTGAGTTGAACAATAACTTGTTGGGTAACAGATTTCAGCAATAACATGTTTGGTACCCGAGTCAGCAATAGCTTGTCATGTAACCGAGTTCAGCAATAATTTGTCAGGTAAGCGAGTCCACCAATAACGTGTTAGCTGAGTCAGGTCATTGCGTGCAGCAATAACTTGTCAGGCTAACGAGTCAGGTCACTGAGATTATTAGTAACCTGTTGTGTAACAGTAACTTGCAGTAATATTGCAGTAACTTTCAGGTAACCGAGTCCAGCCATAACTTGGGCAACTGAGTCAGGTGACAGACTAGCAATACTAGTCGCATAACTGAGTCAGGTAACTGAGTATAGCAATATTGTATCGGGTAACAGTCCAGCAATTTGTCGTGTAACCGAGTCAAGTAACAGAGCAGCAATAACTTGTTGGGTAACTGACTGCAGCAATAACTTGACGGGTAACCGAGTCCAGTAATAACTTGCTAGGTAACTGAATGCAGCTTTGCCTTGTCAGGTAACTGAGCATACCGATAACTTGTCGGGTAACTTGAGTAAAGCAGTAACTTGTCGGGTAACACGGATTCATTACTAACATGTCGGGTAACCGAGACCAGCAATAAGGTGTTATGTAACTGAGTTGAGCAATAACTTGTCAGGTAACCGAGTCCTGAAAGATGTAACTGGGTTTAGCAATAACTTGTCATGTAACCGAGTCCAGCAATAACTTGTCAGGTACCCGGGTTCAGCAGTAACTTTTGTTAACTGAGTGCAGCAATAACTTGTTAGTAACTGAGTTCAGCAATACGTTGTCAGATAACTGAGTCCAGCAATAGCCTGTCGAGTGACAAGAGTTCAGCAATAACTTGGTTGGTAACTGATTTCAGCAGTAACTTCTCGGGTAACCGATTCCACCAATAACTGTTGGAACAGTCCAGCAATAATTGTCGGGGAACAGAGTCGAGCAATAACTGTCGGGGAACGGAGTCCAGCAATAACTGTTGGGGAACAGTCCAGCAATATTTTGTCGGGGAACTGAGTCTGGCTATAAACTATCGGGAACTGAATCCAGCAATAACTTGTTGGGTTACCGAGTCCAGCATGATTTGTCAGGCAACTCAGTCCAGCAATAGCTTGACAAGAAACTCAGTCCAGCAATAACTTGCCAGATACCCGAGTCCAGCAAATACTTGTCAGGTAACAGAGTGCAGGAATAACTTGTCAGGTAACTCAGTCCAGCAATAGCTTGTTGGATAACTCAGTCCGACAAGTTGCCGATACCCAAGTCCAGCATTTACTTGTCGGGTAACTGAGTGTAGCAATAACTTGTTGGGTTACAGTGCAGCAATAACTTCTCAGGTAACAGTGCAGCAGTAACTTGTCAGGTAATTCATTCCAGCAATAACTTGTCGGTAACTCAGTCCAGCAATATCCTGTCAGGTTACAGTGCAGTAATAACTTGTCAGGTAACAGAGCAGCAGTAACTTGTCAAGTAATTCAGTCTAGCAATAGCTTGTCGGGTAATTCTTTCCAGCAATAACTTGTCTGGTAACTCGGTCCAGCAATAATTTGTCACATAGCAGCGCAACAATAGCTTGTCAGGTAACTTGGTCCAGCAATGACTTGTTGGGTAACTCGGTCCAACGCGAATTTGGTGGGTAGCCGAGTCAGATAACTGAGTGCGGCAATGCATTGTCGGATAACTTAGTCCAGTAATAACTTGAAGGGAAGTTCAGTCCAGCACTTATTTGTTTGATAAGTGAGTCCAGCAATACTTGGTGCGTAACTGAGTCCAACAATAACTCAAACTTGGTTAGGTTACTGAGTCTAGCAATAACTTGTCGCCTAGCTGAGTCGAGCAATAAATTGTCGCGTAACTGAGTGAGGTAACTGAATCCAGCAATTGCTTTTTGGGTAACTGAGTCGGGGTAACTTGAGTGCAGCAATAAGTTGTCAAGTTAATTAGCACAGCAATACCTTGTAAGGTAACTGAGTCCGGCAATAACTCGTCAGGTAAGTGAGTCCAGCAATAACTTGTCGGGTAAGAGAAAAGCAATAACTTGTCAGGTAATTGATTGCAGCAATATCTTGTCGGTTAACCGAGTCCAGCAATAACTTGTCGGGTAAATGAATTCAGTATTAAGTTGTCGGGTAACTGAGCGCAGTAATAAGTTGTCGGGTAACTGAGTCCACCAATAATTTGTCAAGTTACGGAGTTCAGCTATTATTTGGCGGGTAAATGAGTTCAGCAGTAAATTATCGGGTAACCGAGTCCAGGAATTGGTCAGGTAGCTGAGTTCAACAATAACTTGTTAGGTAACAGTTTGGTAACCCAGTCCAGCAATAACGAGACGAGTAACACAGCCAGATAACAGTCTAGCAATAACTTGTCAGGTAACCGAGTCGGGTAACTCGGTCATGCAATAACTTGTCGGGTAACTGGGTTCAGCATTAACTTATCGGGAAACCGAGTGCAGCTATAACTAGTCAGGGAACTGAGTTAAGCAATGATTTATCTGGTAACTGAGTGCAGCAATAATTTGTCTGGTGACTTGAGTCCAGCAATGACTTACTGGGGAAGTGAGTCAGCAATAACTTGTCGGGGAACTGACTCCTGCAATAACTTGTCAGGGAACCGAGTCCAGCAATAACTTGAGCAAATGTGTCCAGCAATAACGTGTAGCATAACCACGTCCAGCAATAACTGGTCATGCGACCGAATCCAGCAATAATTTGTCGCTCAACCGAGTCCAGCAGTAAATTGTCAGGTAACTGCATCCAGCAGTAACTTGTCCGGTAACTGTCTAAATCAGTCTAACTCGAGCAATAACATCTTAGGTAACTCAGTGGAGCAGTAACTTGATGGGTAACTTAATCCAGTAATACCTTGTCAGGTAACTCAGTCCAGCATTAGCTTGTCAGGTAAGTCGGCCAGCAATAGCTTGTCAGGGTAACTCGTCCAGCAATAAGTTGTCAGGTAGCTCAGTCCAGCAATGACTTATCAGTTAAGAGTGTACCAATAACTTGTTGGGAACTCGGTCCAGCATAAATTGTAATGTAACTCAGTCCAGCAATAACTTGTTGGGAACTCGGTCCATCAATGACTTGACGGGTAACTCAGGCTAGCGATAACGTATCGGTTAACAGTGCACCAGTAACTTGTCAGGTTACCCAGTCCAGCATAATTTGTAGAATAGCTGAGTCCAGAAATAACTTGTCGGGAACTCGGGTCCAGCAATGACTTGATGGGTAACTCAGTCCAGCAACAATCTGTCGGATAACTCGGTCCAGCATTAACTCGTCAGGTAACTCAGTCCAGCAATTACCGGTTGGGTAACTCGGTGCAGCAATAACTTGTCAGGTAACGGTGGTGCAAGGGCTTGTCAGGTAACTCGGTCCAGCAATAACCTGTCGGGCAACTCGGTCCAGCAATAACCTGTCGGGTAACTCAGTCCAGCAGTGACTTGTCGCTTAGCTGTCAGGTAACTTAGTGCAGCAATAACTTGTTGGGCAACTCGGTCCAGCGATAATTTGTCAGGCCATTCAGTCCTGCAATAATTTGTCAGGTAACTCGGTCCAGCAATAACTTATCGGGTAACTCGGTCCAGCAATGACTTATGACATAGCTCAGTCCAACAATAACCTGTCGGGTCACTCGGTCCAGCAATATCTTGCCTGGTAAGCCAGTCCAGCTATACCTTGTCGGATAACTCAGTGCAGCAGTAACTTGTCAGGTAAATCAGTCCAGCAATAAATGTGAGGTAACTTAGGGCAGCAATATTATGTCAAATCTTGTTAGGTAAGTCAGTGCAGCAATAGCCTGTCGGATAACTCGGTCCAACAATTACGTGTCTGGTAACTCTGTCCAGCAATATCTTGTCAGGTAACTCAGTCCAGCAGTAATTTCTTGGGTAACTGATTTTAGCAATAATGTGTCAGGTTACTCGGTCCAGCAATAACTTGTCGGGTACCCAAGTCCAGCAATAATTTGTCAGGTACTTGAGTCCAACAATGTGTCGTGTAGCTAAGTCCAGCAATAACTTGACAGATAACTCGGTCCAACAATAGCTTGACGGGTAACGGATTCAAGCAATAACTTGTTAGGTATCTCAGTCCAGCGCCAACTTGTCAGGTAACTCGGTTTAGAAATAACTTGTCGGGTAACTCGGTTTAGATATAACTTGTCGGGTACCTCAGTCAAGCACTAACTTGTTGGGTAACTCGGTCCAGCAATAACGTGTCTGGTAACTCAGTCCAGCAGTAACTTGTCTGGTAACTAAGTCCAGCAATAAGTTGTCGGGTAACCCAGTCCAGCAGTAACTTGTGGGGTAACTCGGTCCAGCAATACGTTGTCGGGTAACCCGGTCCAGCAATAAGTTGTCAGGTAACTCAGTCCAGCACTAAGTTGTCGGGTAACTCAGTCCAGCAATAAGTTGTCAGGTAACTGAATCCAGCAATAACTTGTCTGGTAAATCAGTCCAGCAATAACTTGTGTGATAACTAAGTCCAGCAATAACTTGTAAGGTAATTTAGTGCAGCAGTAACTCGTCAGGTCACGGTGCAGCAGTAACTTGTCAAATAATAGTGCAGCAATGATTTGTCGGGTAACTTGATGCATTGACTGTTCCTAGGAGTAAGCGTGAGTGCTGAGAGATTGTCGGCCAACCGTGAGCGTAACAGTATTTCAATTTATTTACCGAGTTCAGTGATAAATCGCCTAACTGGAAGTGAAATTGGTAAGTACAGGAACGCGAGCGCTTTCACATCGTCAAGTGGTACCATCTTGTGGTCGACGTTCGAGCGTGAATCCACTGCACATATAGAACTACAACAACGTCCAGCCGTTCAGCTTCGCCCACGGATGTTGCACTACAGAGACTGCCGAGAGATGGACGTCATCATCGGTATTGCGTCTGTTTTAGAGTTTCGCCATGATCAGCCGTTGGAGGCTAAAGCATTGAGACTCGGGTTTAGATGACACCAAGGGTAATCATCGTAACTTAAATCTGTCATTACCTCCGACATTTCGAAAGAAACAAGATTCATTTTGAGTGCATGCATGCGTGTGTGTTAAGGCGACAAAATGCAGGTAAACGTATCGGTGTGTAAATCCGACACATTCAGGATTACAGTGTGTTGATAGTAGATGCAAAAGGATGGAATTTGATGACAGACTTCCATAGAAAGGACTAGTCTGAACTGACCTGGACGCTGCTCAATTTATTCCGTGTAATTGTGAGTGACACGTTTGCAGTCTTGGTGTTCCCTAGGCCGTTGTTCGGGAAGGAAGATCCTAATACCGAGTCTTCTTCAGCTCACGAGCAAAGGGAAGAGCTTCCATTTCTTTCAAGTTATGATTTTTAATTTTAAGATGGACAAAACAGCTTTATTCAAAGTTGTACTTGATACTGGGTTTTAAAATCACAATGTTAAACTCTGTGCTGGAAAACCAGCAAGCCCCCCCCCCCCCCCCCCCCCCCCCCCAAAAAAAAAAAGTTGTGGTTACAGTAACCCGATCAAGCCTATTGTTTTTCTTGACCCTAAACATTTTTTTTTCTTAACGACTGAAAAAAAAATGAATGAAAAGGTGATAGTAACTGAAACCACCCTCCTTTATAATCATGGCGTTCTAACTTCGTATCTTTTCTTTTGCTGTTGGACTTGTCTGCTATCTTAGACATGGTAGATCATGAAACTCTTCTCTCCCGTCTTCATTCAACATGTGTATAGTATGAAAGATACTGTCCTTGACTGGTTTCAATCCTACTTATGTAAAGAGGAAAAAGTAGTTGAAGATCAGAAGTCTGCAGAAACTGCTCTTTAGTTTGTGTTCCCCTAAGGCTCCGTTATCACTATATATTTATGCGATTCCCAGCAAATGAACCTTTGATCGACACTCGCAAAACCACTTCAACAGGTTAGTTAATAAATGCTGCTGCCGGGGTCATTTACCGATATTGTAAGACCATGCATAACGAATCGCTTCTTGAAAAACTTCTTTGGCTGGCAGCGTAACAGAATTCAATACAAAGCATGCTTTCAGATCGTTATGGGAAACGTTCCTCTGTGTTTATCTGAGCTACTTAAAACCTTAAAAAAAAATCCGCGAAATGCATATCGCGTTTTCAGTACTAACATCTACACCTCGTGTAAAATGTGAGAGAAAATCGAGCCAATCTACCGACTTAAAAAACAAATTCTTTTAGCCTTAGCTATATGTTAAGTCAACGAAAAGAAATGCACCGCCACTGTTCCCAAAAGAGAGCTTGTGTTAACAAAACTATGTACACAACTAAGAGTGTTTCCCATCTCCTTCACTAAGTTTGTGTTGCGTCACGTAATTGCAAAGAGCTAAAACAACAGGCAAAACATTTCAGCAACAGAACTGGCTGTTCACGTTTAAACTGGTTCAAATTACTGTCCTCCTTATTTGCATTTCTCTTAATTCAAAACAGTTATGCCGAGTTCAGTATATAGCTACTTGTGACAGCTTTTATACGAGCAGGCAAAGAAATTGTATAGAATTACGTTAGCTGTTAACTTTCACCTGACTGCTTTTATAACAGCAAACTTTGGAAACGCTTTGCTTTTATGTGGATGGATATTTTTAATGTATCGGTTCTGTGAGTTGAAGTAACCATCAAATTTCAAATGTCTGTTTACAAAAGGATTTGAGGGAACTTTTAACCGACAAGCAAGAAGATAGCAAACGTGGACAGAGGATGAAAACCTTTTTTTTTAATGTTTGAAAAAAAAAGATTTTGAATGTATGGTATGCTATGGTTTGACGCATGTTTCAACCAGAAGAATCGGTCTACATTATACAACTCGCCAAGGAACGGTTCCAAGAAATCTGTAGAAGAAAAGACAGTGGTAATGATTATCAGCTCCATTGATTATATTCAGCAACGATGCATTTATATATAAAAAATAAACCTGGCACTGAACTGCATATGGCATTGTGCGTCCGTGCGCGTATGTGTGCCTGCGTGCATGTGTGCATCATTACGTGCGTGTACGGCGACAGATTCTGAGAATTTATTGTACGTCGGCCTCAAGCCTTTATGCACATGTAAGAAAACGAGAGATAATTTTTTTGTGGCAAGGCTAATGTGAAAATGAAAACCATTAAAGCAAACACAACAAAATGTGACAGTAATACAGGGCAAGAGATGGTAGAATCATTGCTTGATCGATCACCTGGATAACATAAACAGTACTGCATGTGTGTGTTGCAGACACTAACGTCGATATCATCGGAGCCTCATTCACGGCACGCTTCAGTTCGACCCCGTGTCCTGCAAGGACAGATGTGCACAATGACCCTAATCTATCGTAAATATTAGTATTCAAACTTGTTCCCTGTTCTTTTCGTGAAGCCACAAAAATATCCTAAGGGTATTTTTTACCGATGTATGTCAATATTTGAACCATCGTTGGCCGCAGACGATCCTTTAATGCCGTGAAATATGTTAATTCAGACAAACTGTCTTCAATGCAGAGCGGTTCCCACTTGGAAAAAAATATTCTTTGGTTGCCGAAACTTCTGAAATGTTATATCTGAATGAATACCGCGCAACACCTGCACAGCATCACTTTTTGATTTGAAATGTATATACACTATCAGCTACGAAACAAGTGTAGTGTTTCTTAACAGCAGTAGACCACATGGACCATAGCTGACTGGACGGCTTTGTTTGCTGTGTCCATATTTTGTCTGGACAGGACACATCACCAACGGCGAGTGTGGACAAGCGTATGCGTCAGTAGTTCTTCAACATATACATAGCCCAGCACGACTGATGTGGAGTCTGGTGTGGAATCATTGGTCAGGGAAAAAGGGGCCACCTTGTGATCCTGAAAGGCCCCTTGATGGCTGAAAAGGTTCCGGGATGAACCAACCCCCCACCCACCCACCCACCACCCATCGAATCGTCGGACCTTTGTTGGACCCATTGTCTGGCGGTCATTCTCGTGGACAACAAGAGCTGTAGACCAGTACTTTGACGCGTCATGAGCCCATAGTGGTCGGCCAGGTCCCAAGATCTAAATCCTACGGAACAATCTTTTTTCAGTAACAGTTAACGGCAGGAGCCGGTCGAAGCAGAACACATTTGTTTCAATATGCAAGAAACGCCCATCTTGCGCTGACTCCGACAACGATAAGTGATTGCTCATTCTTCGTTTTCTTTGTTCTGAGTATTGCTTAACTTGCCTGAAGAACACCTAAGAGGTCGAAACCCCTCGTGTTTTTTCTTGTGATTCGTTTTTCCACGTTGCTCGGTGGAGTCGTCATAATTACTTTAATAAAAATTTTGTTTAGATTTCCGCCTGCAGTCGCCTCACTTGGCAGCCCCCTGCTACTGAACACGTTTGGGACGTGGTCGGGCGAGCCGTAAACATGTCTATCAACCACTCCATTTAGACAGGCCCTTCAGCAGAAGTGGGACAGGATATCCTTTCAGAAGATCAGGGATTTCTTCTGTCCCATGAGATGGTGCTGCTAGGCAGGCTTCCAGGTACGCAGAGGTGACTCGCAATATTGACATTCCATTTGTGTCATTCCACCGAGCCTCACGCCCTTTTTCATACGATTACTTTCTCGCTGTACGCCACTTTACGCTATTGGTGAGCGCAAGCTCGGTTTGGTGTCTGATCTCGAGTTTTCTTTCTGAGGAAATCTCTGTGTCTACAGTTTTTTCTTGTCAACGCTATGCTGTTGGAATGTAATAAATTCTATTCGATTAAAGCAAACTGCGTTCATAAAACTGTCTTACGGTTGATACAGAATAAATATGAGGTAAAATACTAGGCAATCAACAACAAAAAGGTAAAGAGAAGAAGAAAGAAAAAAACAGAAGAAAAAACTCGCCCGATTTCTGCTTCAAATCTATAAAAAGGGCACATTCAGATACGAATCTCTTGATGCTATTGTTGAAGGGACGAACAACTTATGTGAATCTGAGCAATGCGGTTTTTAAAACGTAATCAGAACATGTTTTCCTGTCTCTACGACAAATCGTTAACATCGTTTAGAATTGATTTTACATTTCCTGTGCCTTTCCGTTGCCAGCCAACCCCAAAACCAGCCAACCACACACACACACACACACACCATTTGGAAATTGAAAACACTTTATTCGCATTTTTGGTTAAAAATAAAAATTTCAGAAACACAGTAATAAACACTGAAGCAAACATGCGATCCAAAGAAGCCATCAGAATCTCTTCAAATTAATTGCATATTGGGTATCAAGGGGTGGGGGGAGTAGGGGGTACATAAAAAACTATCAGCAAGCATTAAAGTGAAAAAAAAGCTATGCAAGCGGAGCCAGTGTGTTTCAAAATAATGAAACATTCGAGGCCTTGTTCATAGAACTGAACACCGGAGTCCTGGGCCACACAGGATTTTCAATACACTTGTTTTATGTCAAAAGATGCTCACAAAACGGCGCCTGGTATGCTTCGCGTGTAACGCAATTTATCTCCACCAAACATGATTTTAATTTGAAACGGTTCGGTGTGTGCGTGTGTTCGCGCTGGTGTGCATGTTGCTGGCGCTGGAGGGCTTTTTGTTAGGGTTTTTGTTGTTTTTCGGGGTGGGGGGGGGGGGGGGGGGGGGGATCTTGCTGCTTTGCTTTGTTTGCTTTCATTTTGGTTTTGTGTTTGGTATTTCCATTTCTTTTCTTTTTCTTTTGCGTGCATGCGTGTAAGACGAATTCTAATTTTTCGTCAAACCTTTCCACTCCGGCTGCGGAATTTCAGCGTATCCCAATGCCAGTTGATCTGGCAATACTTCGTTTTAACTGTTGCGTACCACTTCATTCTGCTGCCGTTCTCTCCGTCCTTTGTTTTAAAGAAAGCAAACTAGCTGCAGTGTAAAGCCCATAACATGTGCGTGTCATTCACACAGTAGCGTCCCTTGACTTGACGGAAACGCAGTATCGTCGCCGTGCCGTGCTGCAATTTGTTGCCGCACTGGTGCTTAAAACGTTGACATGGTTCCAGAGACTGCCAGCATGATCGGCGTTGCAGGTTGTCACATGACCAAGAGATAAACCCCAACGGCCCTCTCTACCAATCGTATGACATTTAACACAGTCAGTCCGGCGAGTCATGTCGCTTGATACCTATGACAGCATGTGTGAATAAAACGGAGAGAAATGACAAATAACGACGTAATTCAATTGATTGCGTTTCTAATTCGGCTCCTTTTGGTTTCGTATGCACTTCGTCTGCAGTACAGACAAGCTGAATGCTGTCTCAAAAAATATTAGAAACTGAGGGGGGTTTTCTGGGTATGTTCAGCCATTATTTCATTCCTCTAGCACGAAAAATAGTCACGTCATCAGGCTGGTGGGAACAGGTGTCGGCGTTTCCATTCTTGGCTACGCCTGTTCGAATTGCACTTCAAAATGTTGGCAACGAGACAAACGCACGTCAGAAAATCCACAGATAAAGGCTTCATTTCTGGTCATTATCCATCCTATTCCAAGACAGTAGGCGAGATATGGAGAGAAAAAAAAAAAAAACACTTAACACAGTGACAATGAATCTGGCATTTGGATATCACAGGTGGTTTGAATCTCTGCACTAAACGGGAGTTCGGGTCTGTTCTGTGGACGAAACCCGGTATCTTGTCCTTGGTGTTGCATTGTGTGATATACCTATCAACAAAAAACTGCTTGGAAACGTGCGCTGTTCTAACGCTGCTGCGTATCAGCTGAAATTGCGTGTCCGGTAATACATACCTCAATCACAAACTACTGAAATGCCACCGAAAGCATCGACATGGACTGATCTTTCTAAATTCACCAAAAGCTTAAGAATTGGGGAAAAAAGAAACTGTACAGCTAAGAATTTGCTAACAAAGATGAATATACACACGTAGGTACACCCGGCATCACCATCATGAAAACTAT
Source organism: Conus canariensis (assembly GCA_033310375.1). Classification (NCBI taxonomy): domain Eukaryota; kingdom Metazoa; phylum Mollusca; class Gastropoda; order Neogastropoda; family Conidae; genus Conus; species Conus canariensis. The sequence continues at coordinate 17,998,156 of CM065720.1, forward strand.
ACAGCCGGGCGTGTGCTGTAAAGCAGAAATAGGTACACCTGCTATCACAATGATGTGGATCCTTGAAGCGTTGGTCACCTCTAGGCCAGAAGAACCATGCTGATGGCGACAGCTAAAGCTCCTGTCAGACAGTACGAGGCGCCGAACCTCTCTCCTGAACTCATCAGCAAGTCTAAACAAACAGATAGTTAGTCGACAAAATGCAAGAGAGAGAGATGGACAGAAGCAGGTAGAGATGTACATGCATACCACAGACAGCTCCATAAATGGGGAGAAAAAGGACTGGAGAGACAGACACAGATGACCAGAGACATTCATGCATACATATTGACCGACTGAGAGAAGAAGAACAGACAGAAAACGGACAGACAGGAAACGAAGACAGACGCAGAAAGCACTCCAAATAAGAGTATCGAAGTAAATGGGAAACCAATAAATAACAAGATGCAAAGCATATAAACGTACTCCCAGTTTATCCTGAATACGCGTGAGATATTCCATAAAGAGGAAAAACCGTCTTGGGCTGGTGTAACCGTTAGTAATGGCTATTCTGGTAAACATCGGCTATCGTCTGTGACCTAAAATGAACATACAAATTTTCAGAAAGATCGACCAAGAACTGAGATTTTCCATAAAGAAGAAAACCATTATGGGCCGTTAGTAACGGCTCTAACGGTAAACTTAAAACATCGGGCATCATCCGTGACCCATAATGAACATATCTACAAATGTTCAGAAATATCGGCCACGTACTTTGAGATATTCCATAAAGAGAAAAACCGCTACCGGCCATTACAGCCGTTAGTAACGGCTATAACGGTAAACTAAAACATCGGGCATCATCCGTAACCCACAGTGAACATACCTGCTAATGTTCACAAAGATTGGCCAAGTACTTTCTGAGATATTCCATAAAGAAAAAAAAACCGTTACAGGCCATTACAGCCGTTAGTAATGCTATAACAGTAAACTAAAACATCAGGCATCATCCTTGATCCATAATGAACATACCTGCTAATTTTCACAAAGATCGGCTAAGTACTTTCTGAGATATTCCATGAAGAAAAACAACCGTTACAGGCCGTTACAGCCGTTAGTAACGGCTATAACGGTAAACTAGAACATCGGGCATTATTCGTGACCCATAATGAACATACCTGCTAATGTTCACAAAGATCGGCCAAGTACTTTCTAAGATATTCCATGAAGAAGAAAAAGCGTTACAACCGTTAGTAACAGTATAACGGTAAACTAAAACATCGGACATTATTTGTGACCCATAACGAACATACCTACAAATTTTCAGAAAGATCGGCCAAGTGCTTTCTGAGATATTCTATAAAGAAGAAAAACCGTTACAGCCCTCAGCGTTAGTAACGGCTATAACGGGGTAAACTAAAACATCGGGCATCATTCGTGACCCATAATGAACATACCTGCTAATTTTCACAAAGATCAGCCAAGTACTTTCCGAGATATTCCATAAAGAAGAAAAAGCGTTACAGCCGTTGGTAACGGCTGTAACGGTAAACTACAACATCGGGCATCATCCGCGACCTATGATGAACATACCTACAAATTTTCAGAAAGATCGGCCAAGTGCTTTCTGAGATATTCTATAAAGAAGAAAAACCGTTACAGGCCGTTACAGCCGTTAGTAACGGCTATAACGGTAAACTAAAACATCAGGCATTATTCGAGACCCATAATGAACATACCTACAAATTTTCAGATCGGCCTAGTACTTTTTGAGATATTCTATAAAGAAGAAAAACCGTTACAGGCTGTTACAGCCGTTAGTAACGGCTATAACGGGGTAAACAAAAACATCGGGCATCATCCGAGACCCATAATGAACATTTCTACAAATTTTCAGGAAGATCGGCCAAGTACGTTTTAATATATTCTAAAAAGAAGAAAAACCGTTACAGGCTGTTACAGCCGTTAGTAACGGCTGTAACGGGGTAAACTAAAACATCGGGCATCATCCGTGACCCATAATGAACATACCTGCTAATGTTCACAAAGATCGGCCAAGTACTTTCGGAGATATTCCATAAAGAAGGAAAAGCGTTACAGGCCGTTACAGCCGTTAGTAACGGCTATAACGGTAAACTTCGGGCATCATCCTTGACCCATAATGAACATCCTACAAATTTTCAGAAAGATCGACCCAGTAGGTTTGTCTGGAGCGAGTGGAACACATTTTGACCACGGACACACACACACACATACACGCACGCGCGCGCGCGCACACACACACAGCATGTCTTCGTTCCCATTCTAAAGTACTCCCTGTTTTAAGAACTGGGAGTACAAAAAACGAAAAGTTGTAGAACGGGGACTTACTGACAAGACGTACTACATACAGTGATTAATGTATAAAAGCAATGAATGAGACCAGGGACAATGCTGACAATAGCAACACAGACACAAAATCCTCAATAAAAACATAACGCAAAGTAAACGGCACAAAATAACGGTTAGATGTGGACGAAAATCATGCGCGTTTAACTGTCCTGTACACAAATGAAAACGGCGTCCTTTATTGTCCACGACCTCTTCCACGTCCAGACATTGACTAAGCAGACAACTGTGTCCAACGCACACACACGCGCGCGCGCACACACACACATACACAACACACACACACACACACACCACACACACACACACACACACACACAAACCGCTCACAATGTGTGCTAAATACAACATTCCCGGCAATACTAGCGCTTGTTCTACTAAAACAGCCCAACCGACGGCACAGAGCCTCTAACAGCAACAGAAAAATTAATGACGGTAATAATGATGATGATGATACTGGTAACAATACTAATGATAACAAGATAACAATAGCACTAATAATGATAATAATGATAGTAATTATGATAATAATCATAAGAATGATGATGATGAAGATGATAACAAAAAATATAATTATAATAGTAATACTAATTATTATAACAAAATGATAATAATAGTAATGAAATGATACAATAATGATAATATAATAATTATAACAAGAATAATTATGATAATTATGATGATAATGAAGATGAGGATGATGATGATGACGACAACAAAAACAACGGAAATAAACAGTACTTTAACCTTTACCGTGCTTCCTGGGTCTTCCATGACCCAGTGACTCATAAAAACATATCTTATAAACGGATCGAGCTATGCTCACAAAATCTCAGGAGTTTGTCAACGATCTTAATAGCCGTTGGGCACAGAAATCTCATGCATGAGCACAATTAATCATTAGCGTAATTAGTCGCGGTTTCCCAGGACCCATACATTGTAATGGGTGGCACATGACCCACACCATCGGGTGAGGAATAAGTTGCTGAACCGCACTACATCAGGTGTGGTTCTTGCACGACCCACGTGATATGAATAGGGATAAGCAAATAGGAAAATCTTCTACAAAATGCGTGGGTCTTGGGCGACCCGCACGATAAGGTCATCCGGTAAAGGTTAACCTGATACTGACGACAGCAAATATGAGGATGAGACGATTTACACTAGTCGATCCACTATGATGATGTGAATGACGACAACGACGACGACGACAACCACAACAGTGACGATAAATAATATGACGAAGATTAAGGTGATGATGAACATGACGATGATTATGCTGTTTTTCTGCTGCTGCTTCCTTACCTGTGCTGTTGGCGGAGGGGTGCAGACAGAAAGGAGGTTTCATGCCCGGGGCGCAGCGCTCGCAGTGGCCTGTGACCTTGTCACAACCCTTTATGGCCTCGCCGTCGGCCTCGTCGCACTGACCACACGGCTGGTCACAGCCACTGCCCCAGCGACCCGCCACACAGCCTGCACACACACACACACACACACACACACACACACACACACATGCACACACACACGCGCGCGTGCGACAAGTACGCACACGCATGCATGCACGCACGCACGCTCATTCGCACACACACACACACACACACACACACACACACACACAATATGCACAAACACGCACGTACGCAAGCACGTAAACACACATTCACGCACGCGCGCACACACGCACGCACGCGCGCGCGCGCGCACACACACACACACACCACACACACACACACACACACAATACAGATGGATTAACGCAAATCCGAAAACCATGCTCTGTCGGAGCCACATGCGACGCGCTTACGCACTCAAGCATTCACGCGAACACACACACACACACACACACACACACACACACACACACACACGCACGCACGCACGCACGCACGCACGCACGCACACACCACACACCGCACAACGCGCGCACACACACACACACGCTACACTACACTACACTATGCTACAAACACTACACCACACACAACGATGGCACACTACACTACACTGCACTACACTACACTACACTGCACTTACTGAACACCTGCAACTCGCACAAGTTCAGGGTTTGATCCCCATCTGCTTTACCCACGACCTCCTTGGAAATGCGGAGCACACGGCCACTCAGCGCGCGCGTGCAGTTCACAAACAACTCTCGCTTCATGGACTTGGTATCTTTGGGAAACCTGTAGCACACCGCTCCATCCACCAGGATTCGACAGTTGGCCATTCGCCCTATATCTGAAAGGGAATTTCTTTTTCATTAATCGAAAATGGGGGAAACAAAGAAACAAAAGTTAATTGCCCACCTAGTGAACAATACACCACAAAAAACGAGGTGTCCCTTATGGCATTAGCTGGCACATCCAGCGCTGACTAGAATTAGGCACTACATCGATGTTGAACCGGTTTCAATGTCTTTTTAAAAGTTATTAGCAGTTAAACTTAAGAGAAAAGATACTATTCCGCCGGACGAAAGGGACAAACAAATGACAAGGCAAAACACAACGCGTTTCGACCTCTTTGGTCTTCTTCAGGCAAGATAGACAACATTTAGGAAAATGAAAACGACGAATGAGCTGTCATTTATTTCAAATTTGGCGTAAAATGGACGCTTACAAAACTATCAGCACATAAGTTTATGTATGATGAGTAATTTTTGTTAGAATCAAAGGAAGACAATGAACTGCACTTTTTTTTACATTTAAAATGTCAATCGAACGAACGCGTGCATACTCCTAAAAAAAATCCCTATAATTTTCATCCGGTTTTTGAGTTTATTCTGCTGAGCACGGAAACCATGGCGTAGATTTAAGTTGCGTGCGTGTTCCTGAGCAATATTTGTTATATGTATGGGACAAACGACCGAAACTAAGGGAGTTGTATGGTAAAGGTCACAGGAAGTTATTTGGTAAAGGTTGTCAGGAAGTAGCTATCGTTTGAGTTCTTCCTGTCCAATTAGTACCGTGGCCCAGACAGTGCCACAACTGGCAATACACATAAGCGTTTTGATCTAAAGGATTTCGTCCGACAACACATGAACAATCTGTGGTACATAAAGTGGGACAAATACTAAGGAGACTGGCTTAGCTTCGTTTTGATGCGTGGACAGTGCATTGATATAATTGCAAGATCAGGACAGAACCCATCACTATATATCATTGCAGTCCACTTAAACGTACTTTTTCATCTGGGAGTTGATTTCGAGTGGTGCCCATTATATTCTTGCAACTAAAGTTTGTAGGTTTGTCATGCCCCCAGTACATCCTCTATTCTATTCAATTGAACAGCATTCACATTGTCGACATTCTTTGAGGGCCACAGAGAAAAGCAGCCATGGGTAGCAATCACATCAGATAAGGGTTATGGAAAAGTACAGGTCCTCGTCTCATACCTTGGCGCACACAACACAAAAGAGAAAAATGAGGTAACGCCGTAAATTACAAGTATCTCGATTCTGTCTTTGACATATGATGAAAACCGATCATGAACAACTTCCTTGACTCTAAATGTGACACTGCCTCTAATGAGGAATAATCCAGGGTTATGATACGCCGCTCTGTAGTCCACATACTCAGAGTGAGAACTTTCCTGTAAGCTGACTGACTTATTTCCACGGTAAGACCATTGTTTCGATAATATATAAAAGTAGGTGTGAAACTGCTTTTTAAAATAAATTTTGAATCGAATCACTTAAACAATACTGTAAGTTCAGGATGCTTGAACTATGAATCGATAACGGATGAAAAAAATATATTAAGGGGATTGAAAATGGAAAAAAAAAAACAAACGCTCTGTGACAGACAAAGTGAAAAGGTCAAGTATACAACTTTTTATCCCGAAAAGATCAGTCACAGTTCTAGTTTCTTTTCTAGTGACCAGTCCAGATATTGGAAAAGACCGGCCAGCTATTAATATCGAATTGAGACAGTGGGATCAAGTGTGTCTGATACATTTGATCTTATAAAATCAACAAAAGCTCTGACAGTTCTGAAACTGGAGTATGTGGTAGTCCTACATTCACAGCAGAGACTTATCCTCGCAGAAGTCCTAAACAGAGCACTTTGCGTTTAGTTTCGGCACTTTTGCCAATTAGTCACAAACATGTGTATTATAATAAATGCACTGAGTGCAAAATTCACCACAAAGAAAGGGTATTTAGAAAGAAAATAAGACGTTTGCAAATACACACAGCAATGCACCCTCCCTTCATAGTAAACAGCATCTTTCTGTGCACGGGAATTTGCTGAAAGCTGGCGGCTGGAACTGGCCCTGCGATGAACAACATGTGATATGTACGCGGTGGTGGAACAGAAGAAGGCAACACTTGTCAGGGAGTGTGCATTGCTGTTAGCTTAAGTCCAGTTGTGGGCGTAGGACCACAACATGCGTCTTTCTCCGTCAAGGATCATAATAACGATGATGACCTGAGGCCACATTCACATCCTCGGACACCCATGTGGTAGCAGGGAGGTGATGTTTGTGAGGGAAAGGGGGGAGAGGGAAGGGGAGCGAGAAAGAGGAGGGCGGGATGAGGTGGCAGTCTCTAAAATGTCTGACTACTGGAGGAGTCTAGTCAACATTCTTCAGTGGTACCAGCCGCCATGGCGAAGTGGTTTGCGTCGCGGATTCTCAGCAGCGAGGTCATGGGTTCGATTCACATCAGAGCCATGTAGGATTTTTCTGCCCCTACCTGCTCCTACCCAGATTTGAGCTTGGATAGACTGGGACCATACAGCCGAGTTTCACCCACTAAATGAATGCGTCTCTGAGAGTGTTGCTCAACTTCCCTTTCAACTTGCAGGTGTCTGTTTCTCTCGGGCCTAGTTGCCGCCGGGATATCTTATGAAAGTAAGCGTAGAGTACAGCCCTGTCGTGTAGTCTCAGACCGAAATGGAAACCTGTAGCATCATCTTCGTCATCTTCATTCTCATAGGTCAGCATCAACAAGTATTAAATTCTGTGGTCCTTCATGCCCTGCTCTCATGGTGACCTCAGTTTCGATGTCCTCTCCACGGCTATGGCCTTGGTTTGGTTCCTTCAGGATCACCGTTATCGGCAAGTTCATGGGGGTTGGGGGGGGGGGGGGTTGGGGGGGGTGTCATTGGACAGACGTGGTGGCACCCTCCGGAAGGAGAGCTCACTCACGCCGGTTCCGCGACTATGCAATTATTGTCAGTAGGGGGCTTAGTAGGTGGTGTCCTGCGTATGTTGGATCAGAACAGGCACCACTTAACACCACCGAAGTGACTCAGCGGCAGTGCAATGTCTCCTCCGATGGGCTGCCTCTTGACTACTTGATATTGGCTGCTCCCGGCCAATTGCCGATGCCAGGGCTGCGGCGGACCGGGTCGGGTTGTGGCTGTGGATGGGGACGTTGGAATGAGCGGGGTGAGTACAATGTCACTGGGGTAGCACAAAAGATGGGATAGCAAAGGAAAAAAAAAAGAATCATCGGTGGCCATTGTCGTAACTGTTAACCAGGCAAACAAACTGGCAATAACGCTGCTAACACATTCAGCGAAAGTCTCCACGTCATCCTGCACATCCGCTAGATGCAGAACGCGTGTATTCCTGGATGTTATGACCCGTGAACAACGAGAAGGTCCTAGGACTAACCAGATTTCAAACAAGGTAGTGACCAAAGAGGGCAGCGCAGTCACATGGGCCACTCTCTGAAGGAAGACTTTGACAAACAGCGAACACCCAGTCAACAATGTTAAGTTTAAGGGTAGAATTATGGAGTAAACCATGAGACTGTGGTCTTCCTGCAGTATTCTGATGACTGACATGCGTCTGAAAATGGTTTCACCTATGACAATTTAAGCCCTCAATGGACCGTTAAGCCGTTCCCTGTTAGTTAAATTAAAAAAAACAACTAAGCTTGTAAAAGTCACATAGTTTACGTCACTGAAGGTTGATGCAGGCAAACCAAAGTAAGTGCACTAGCTGTAGATGTAGCATTAGTTCCATAAACTCAAAAGAAACGTATTCCAGTCTTAGAGAATAACATCTGAAGAAAGTTGTACGCACAACTATTGCAATGTCACCTCCCTTCAAATGAATTCCAAGGAACAAACGGAAATCATGCTCATTTTTTTCTATCGAAGATTAAGATCTATTTGCAATTTCAAAGGCCATTTGTCCATATTAGAATTCTTGGACAGAAAATCTTCTAAGCCAAGCATTAGTTGTGTGTCATGTCGCGTGTGTAAGAAAGGCCATGCATAATAAGCAGCCCCCTATGGAAGATAAAACGAGGCAGAGACACAGAAGTCACTGAGGAAGAAGACACAGTCCAGACAGAAATCCTGATAATCAGCCTCACTGTCACTCACGGTTCTCACGTGCCATCAGCACCATGTACACGATGGGGTAGGGCCGGCCCAGATCCACCTCGAACCAGGGCTTGGGGTCAGCTATGGCCGTGTGGATGCAGTTGTTGGCTCCCGGGTAGCTGCCCCTGGTGTCGCCGTTCACAGCCAGCCGACACGATCCGGACTTCATCTGCGAGTGATAGGAGCTCATGCTGCACTTCTTGTACAATGCTACGTTCCCTGTGAGCAACAAGAGCATTGGTGAATATTCAGTGTCGATGTCAGTGTCGAGCATGAGCAAAAGCTGGTTATGAACATGATAAAATTTTAGATTTATTGATTTTTTACCTATCAATACTCTCTTTTTCTGTGTGCTTTCGAATGCACATTGATAAGTGATCAGATTCAGTTCTTTCGAGAATTTTGATGCTAAAGAGTAATTCAAAAGTAAACAAATTTTCAGATGATAGAAAGTCATCATTGACATTGCTTCCCGAGACCTATATTTACGTATAGCGACCTTCAAGGTCACCATTATTTGCACCATTGTAAATATATAAGCCCAGCACATTGCACGTATTCAGTATTTTTTTTTTCTTATTTTTTTTCCCTGTATGAAATTAGTACAGTGTATTCAGGAGACCTACATGTTTTTACTATTCGCATCTTTAATATGGTCAATGTAGAGTTCGCAATCATGTAGAATTTCACAGAAAATATCGGAAGTCCTTGCATCCATTTCAGCGCATCATAGTAAATCAACATCATCTACATATACACGATGATTTTTCCTCGACACATTCCTCTAACATATCTATTCCATTATTGTAACTATACAGTATATTGTATGGGGCATAATTTGTCAGAACGTAAACATAAAAAAGCAGAATATTTTTAATAAGTCAAAACTTTTTTTCAATGTAAATGATAGACAATACTTGTCACAATCAAACGAGAGGGTGAACGGAAGGAAGAAAACATTTACGAACCAAAACAGTCTTATCCCCGGAACATCTCCCTTGCGTTGCCAATTTTACCGCTGGTTGATAAACGTTTCATGATCTTTAAAAAAAAAAAATGGCATCAACATTTTCTACAAACGTTTGCATTAAAGATACAAAAATAATGTATTTAATAAAGTCAATAAAATCTGCGTGATTCATTTTCGATGATAGATCACACACATTCCAACGTTGAAGTGATGCAGTATTGACAAGAGTGTCTATGTTTCCAGAGTTTTCACTAAAACAACTATATCTCCATTCACGCACGCGCGCTCGCGTGCACGAGAGAGAGAGAGAGAGGGGGGGGGGGGGGACCGACAGACACAGATAGAGACAGAATCACTCAGCCGAACTTGCCTACCACTCCCGCCAAAACCAACACACTGCGGAAGAGAACGAAGTAGAGAACGAACAGCACCACAGCTGTAGACAGCAGAGGGACACCCATGATTATCTCCCTTCTCTCTGATGTGTGAAGACGGGAGGTGATGGACTGACTGCCAACCTCCTGTCAACCGACTCACAGTGAGAGTCCCACAATCCTCTGCAGACAATTGAGACTTGCATCTGCGAGGTAGAATACCGACAATTTCTCCTGCCAACCAGAGAACTTCCTTTGTGACCTCATGCCCGTTAAACCTACGTTTATCTTGCTCATATTAATACGCAGTAGACTGTTAACGAAAATAAGCTACTTTGAAACAAAAGTTTCCCTTAAAATGTCGTCTTTGTTATGTTATTCCTTATTCGATAACAAAATCTTCATAAACACATATGCAGAGACGTGAATCGTTCACACTTTGTAAATTTTTATCTGATTGGGAGAGAGAGCTTGCGGCAAACACCCTTTTGGTTTTCATGGAGCCTCGCGTTACATGGGCAGAGCCATACCGTGCAGACTGTGCACCAATCGCAGCACGTCTCTCTTCACGGTGTCCTCGGGGGGAAAATGGTAGAACATTATTACAATATATTTCCTGTCAGACGTCAAACCGTTTCTGGCAACATTTATTATGTTTCCTATTGAAGATGCAGAGGATTTTGAATTTTTAAACGGAAAAAGAAAGAGCTGAAAATGAAACAAAGGTTTCTAATTGCTGCATTAGATCTCCGTCTCATGCATTCATAAACTTTAAGACTATATGTCAGCCTGCGCGATTCGACGAATTCTCTGAACTTCCTGGCGATTGGTACACGGGACCTGCGATTTACGTTTGTTGTACCCTTTCCCTGTGTGTTGTTCGTCAAGGGTGGAACCATTCTGTGCAGGATGTGTATCAAAAGCGGATGCTTCTGTGTATGACCTACACGGGGGACAAAACTAAGAGCAGTTCTGTCAGGAGACGAGAATTTTCTTTTCTGACATGTTGTTAAAGTCTGCATTTAATGTGCTGGCATAATACATTATGTGCAAAATATACACATCTCTTCTCTCTCTCTCTCTCTCTCTCTCTCTCTCTCTCTCTCTGCGCGGCGCGGCGTGATTGTACCATCCATATACATCTTTACGGGGGAGAAATGTGAGTGGACGAGTTCGTTCCTGTCCTCAGTGATTGTTTTTTTTTTTTTTTTCATTTTATTTTGGGAGCGTGGGGGATGAGGGGCTCGATGTAAACAACCCCATTGTGATTATTCCTTTCCCCTCATTTAAACAACTCTCTCTGTCTCTCTCTCTCTCTCTCTCTCTCTCTCTCTCTCTCTCTCTCTCTCTCTCTCTCTCTCTTCTCTCTCTCTCTAGTTATCTGTCTGTCTGTCTGTCTGCCTGTATCTCTCCTCTCTCTCTCTCTCTCTCTCTCTCTCTCTCTTTCTCTCTCTCCTCATCCACGACAGAGAGAGAGAGAGAGAGAGAGAGAGAGAGAGAGAGAGAGAGAGAGAGAGAGAGTGGAAGTAATGTTTATGTTTGAAAATGATTTATGGATTACTACGATTAATACATTTTGTTAGTACGGGTTTGAACGCAAACACCTCATTATAGATGGTTCTAAGAGTTGTTGCCCAGCTAAAGTTTTCAATTATTGTATGTTAACTTTTCGGGTCAAAGGATAAGATTGCTTGTGGTGGAATACATGTTGAATTGTTAAAATATTTAGATCGATACTTCATAGACTGGTTGCATTATAAATATTTATGACCACTATCAATTGTTGCATGGAGAATTATACGACGCATGTGTAGAAAGGTCTTCACTGTGTATGTAAACAATAATACGATGAGGGAAATGAAATAGAAAACATGTGTTTTGTGTGCTAGTATCAACAGCATTCATATCATGAGTTTTTAAAATATATATATATATATATATATATATATATATTATATATATATATATACTTACCTTACGTTCATAAGGAAGAACATACCAAGAAGCATTAATGTATAATTAAGATAGAATTCTGCATGTACATACTGTCATGGAAGAATGTTTTGTTGCAGTTATGGTAAATTTTGTTCAAATTATATAAAATTGATTTATTTCTGGTTGCGTACTCATGTGAATAGGCTGATGGCCTCACATTAAAGTCACGAGTGACGAGTCTCTCCTCATCCACCCATCCGCATCCATCCATCCATCCATCCATCCATCTCTCTCTCTCTCTCTCTCTCTGTCTATCTATCTATCTATCTATCACTATCTTATCTATATCTATCTATCTGTGTGCAGCCAATCTGTGACACTGTCTGTGCTCTCTGTATATGGGATGATGCAACTCGCCGTGCACTGTAAACTTCCGGTGGTTGGAGCCCCCTGGTGGGGCGTTGACTGCTTGCCTGACCTGACCCCAACAACATGGGTGAGGAGGGGATGGGGGTGGGGGTGTGGGGGAGGGGGCTAGTGAAATGTCAAAGCAGCAAAACGACAAAGATGACATAAAAGGCGAGCATCCAACATGCTATGAGTCAATTACCAGTATTACGATAGTTTCACAAAGAGAGAGAGAGAGAGAGAGAGAGAGAGAGAGAGAGAGAGAGACAGAGACAGAGACAGAGACAGAGAGAGACAGAGATGGGGGAGAAGAGAGGGATGGAGGGAGGGGAAGAAAGATAGTAGGGTTGGTGTGGGGGTGGGATGGGATGGGGTGGGATGGAATGTGATGGGGAGGAGAAACTGACATTGGCGTGGTTTGTTTACAGCTCTTGTGCTAGTGGGATGTATGAGAGCGCATAATAGCAACGGATAAGCATACAGAAACATTTGACGTCGATAAGCCATGAAGAGTTTGGTGCTCAGGGACAGAGACAGACAGACAGCAACACAAAATGTGTGTGTGTGTGTGTGTGTGTGTGTGTGTGTGTGTGTGTGTGTGTGTGTGTGTGTGTGTGTGTGTGTGATTTTGCACCCACAACTTTCGGTGGAGGTTACAGTAGATGTGCTTTCCATTTGATATTTTAAGGGAGAAAAAAGTAAAGCTTCTAAATGTGTTCAAAGACATTAGATTAAACATAATTTGATTACATGTATTCAAAAAGAATTTAGCTTTATAGAGGATATGGCAGTTTCAATGCAGTCTGTGAAATTTGTCTCTGTCTATGATATTGTTGTAAAAAAACAGTGACTGAGAACAAAATCTATCCAAATCTGATGTTTATCATCATCTGACCGT
>CM065720.1:18016445-18033945 GCA_033310375.1 Conus canariensis
TTTTTTAATGTAACGGCATTGTATATTCCTTTGCCATGTCACAGCGTTCTCCATATTGTATGCGATCAAATGGTTTGATATTTGACAGAAAGACGCCTTTTTACAGCGGGGAGGGGGGAGGGGGAGTTAGAAGGGACATCTTTCTCAATGGACTCTATTGGACTTTTTTCCACAGGAGATAATCGCCTCACTGGGTATCGGGAGGAGGAGTAATGGATGATAGTTGAGTTAGGGGGAAGGGGGGAGAAGCTGAAGGAAGTGGGGAGGTGGGTGTATAGGGCATGTATGTGTATTCTCCTCACGTAATCCTTAATATTAGAAAACGAAATTACAATTATTGAAAATTGGGAGGGAGAGGGAGGTTACTATTAGCAGGATCTAAATGGATCAATATTATCTGTTCCTGGCTCCCATGAGAACTTGGCAAAAACTTTGACCGTTTTTTTTTTTTTTTTTATAAGTATTGCAACCAGCGTTAAATATTCCTAGGGAACCATGCAATCATATCTTGATTGATTACTGTGTGATTTTGACAAAGACGGGACGTTTTAAAGTCTATTTAGGCAATAACTGTGAAGTTGTGCCTTCTTACTACTAAACCTGGACCTCACTCCCAAACACACCTCTCCTAGAGCAGTTGACCAGCCTTGGCACTTTTTTTTTTTTTTTTTTTTTTTTTTGGGGGGGGGGGGGTCTTTTTTCTGTGCCTCTCTTGTGGCATTACCCCCAACACCGTTCATTCCGGCTTCCCATTCGCGGGTCCCGTCACAGCTCCGGTACCGGCTAATCCATGGGGAGAGTCAATGTCAAGTCGTTATGAGGCGACCCACCAAAGGAAACACTGCACTGCTGCTAAGTCACTTCGCCGGTGTTCAGAGGTGCATGTTGTGAACCAATATACGCAGGGCACCACCCACTAAGGGGGGCCCCCTAATGTTGACAATGATTGTTTAGTCACAAAGCCAGCGTTCCCTCCAAAATTTTTTAATGCTGAGGCCAAGGATGACAAAATGATACGATGGACTTCCAATCTGGTCTGAGACTGCATGACACGGCGCTTACTTTCATAACATATCCTGGTGTCAACCAGGCGCGAGGAAGACAGACACCAGCAGTGTTAATCAGGGACTTTGAGGAACACTGTCAGAAATCACCCCGTTAAGTGGATGAATGTAAGAAATAACGCAAACGTAAACAGTCTGGTTGTAAAAAATATGTACTCTGGTACACAGTTGTTTAAACACAGCATTTTTTTTTAATCAAACTTTTTGCGCTTTATTTGGGGGGAAACCGCAAAAGCGTTGATTAGGCCTACACCTTTTATAAGCATCTAGATTTCATACTGACGCCTTACGTGAGTAAGCACTTATTACATCAGTCCAACAAGTCACTGAAATTACGTTACAACATCTTTATAGCCATGAATTGTGTGATGTACTGGATGCAAAGCTTAGTTAAGAATGGAGAATACTTAATGCATTGTTTACAGCCTGAATACACAGTTCACACACTACAGTGTTGAAACTGTACTTAAACAGGAGATAAAAAAAAAAAAAAACACAAACAAACAAAAAACAGAATGCTTGATTCATCAGGGTCCATATATTTACGCGACTCAGTGTCATGCTGTGTGTGTGTGTGTGTGTGTGTGTGTGTGTGTGTGTGTGTGTGTGTGTGTGTGTGTTCATTCCTTTAAGTCAGTTCGTTTTTGTTTTCAACTTGGAAAAGAAAGGTGATAAACACACTAATAGTAGGTTCATGAACCAAACGCTCTTTAAAACATAATTACTGTGCAGTTGTCTGAACAACGAATCATTTTACGCAATCTCGTCATACATAAGTATCAAAGATAACACGGTGTAACCTTTTGATGCAAACCATAAGAGTATCAAACATCACACGGCACAATTTCGTCATGCTAAGCATACTTAATTTGAGGTAATTTTTCACAGTATGAACGAAGAAATGAACGTGTATTCCAAGGCTTGTGGTGTTTTCTGCACTCCTTTATATCTGTCTTCAGGCATCTGGAACAGGGCGCACGCCCCAAAGTAGGTACCAAAGAAAACCAACCCCCAAAGTCAAAATCCAAGAGAAAGTCTGGGTCATCAGCTAGCACAGACACGTCACCGAAAGAAAGCTCAGAGAAATCACCAAACACAGCCCAGAAGGACCTCAGCAGGAGATCACCAAGACGACCACGACATGGATCCTCCAGGGAGGAGGACTCGCCAAAGGAATCCAACGAGACTCCGCCAGACAGTCCCCAAGAACCTCCCACCACGCCGAAAAGGTATCATAGGAGACCCAGAGACCCGTCTCAGTGGTCGCCTACCGGAGCAGTCGGAAGCGAAAGTCCTTCGTCCCAACACAAACCGTCGCCCAACAGATCACCCCGGGTATTACAGCCCACATCCCCAAACCAGCCGGCGAACAGTAGAGACGGCGGTCCGGAAAGGACAGGAGCCGGTAAGGCGTCCACACCGGAGAAGGCATCAGTCCGCATGACCCTTTTCGAAATGCCAATCCCTACGGAACCTCCCAAACCACAGCCATCGCACGAGCCCGGCAGCCCTGGACGTAGCCGTGGCAGTCGCAGAAGAGCTCGAGGTCGCCGTGCAGGTTCTGGCAGACAGAGGTGGCAAAGCCTGGGGGAATCGGAGGTGCTGTCGCTGGGTCAAGATCCTTTCAGACGCCCCGAAGGCTCGCAGCGCCAGAGGCACCGATCTGCAAGTTCTGGGGAAGACTGGTACTCTCCGTCTCCTGAAGTCAGTGAGGAGGCCGGCGGGTAAGTTGAATAGGCCTACTGAAGGGCACCCCCAATCCTGTTCTCCCGCTTCCTTACCCCTTCTCTGTCCGTCTCCTCCTTTTAGTCCCTCCTTCAACGAGAGATTCTGTGATCACTTAGTGTTAAATGAAGTATTGGTTTCCACCGCGCAGATGCACAAAGGCTACGTATCTGGGCAGAAAACTAATTTATTTCCTATTTCTAGTTAATTGCAGGATGATACGCTTTTGGGTGCCATAAATCACATTCGATTCAACATATTTTACCAAATCATATTTCTTCTTTATTCTGTTTGACACGTTAACAACAGATATCATTCGCCAAAGGTTCATATCTGCAATAGTCTACTTCATACTGGTCTTTGACTGCGTCCGGAAGTTATCTACACTTTTCTCCTACAGATTGACTTTGTACAATACAATGTTAGGTCTGCAAGATAGTGCTGCACGTGCATTGAAAATTAAGTTAGAGCGAAATAACCTAAATATCTTAAGTATAGAATACTTTCAATGTTGAGGGGAAGAACGGTGGCCGACATTATGCAGTTACCAGATGTATTGATTTTCCGGTTGATTTGTTTTCGATGTTTATACCATGAACCTGAAACTGAGTTAGGATGACGGCATGGAAATCCCGATGAAAATCACATTTGTGAATATAGTGATTTTCCATGGTTTCGGAAATGAAGCCATCAGCTACGAGTATTGAAAGGTATTCATTTTAATGAATTGCATAACTGCTTCTGGTCTAGCGTGTGTTTGATTATTTTTTTCAAAATGCTTCATCACAATTATATATCTACATATATCTATATATATCATGCTGAACAATTTAGTAGTGGGGGGAAACAAATGTAGGCTGACAATTCTTCCGTCATTACTTTAATAACTTGGCAAATATTTAAATTCAAAACGAATGGGACGGGGGGTGGGGGGAGAGGAAGACAAATATATATATATATATATATATATATATATATATATATATATATATATATATATATATATCAGGTTGTACATTCACTGTGTCTTCGTGTTCTGATCATTCAACATCTCTCTTTCAGTGTGATCTCTACTGTGTGTTTGGTGCCATGCCCCATGCATCTCTGACATGTTCTGTCGCTGACTGCAGATTCATGCAGCCAGAGGAGTACGGGAAGCTCAACGTTCTCCGGCTGATCTTGGACTACGATGAGAAGGAGAATCCACCCAAACCTCGTCCAGCCTCTGGCACTGACAAGTGGCCTGGTCGTGGTGGAGGGTCTTATCAACGCCGATCCAGATCCGCTATTGTGCCTCAGCTTACTGTACAGGGACAGGCCGTGGGTCGTGCTCCCACACAGACACAGGGTAAAGGTCAGCCTCAAGACCAGGATCCAGTGCAGCAGCCTGGGCCACCAGGACAGGATGCGCCACCACCACCACCCTCTGAAGCCCAGCTTGAAGCACAGGCACGAGCTGCGGCCCAGATACGGAGCAGACGTGCAGGGCAGGAACAGGTTCTCCAGACCTCGGCACTGCCTCAGCGGCAGGCATCCCCAGAGGACGATGGCGGAGAAGCAACTCAGGCGTACGAGATCCTCCCGCTGTTCTCGAGGTATGGTGACAGGGAGAATCCACCCAAAGTGTGCCCTGTTTCTGATGCCGTCAGTCAGTCTGATCGCGGAGGGTGTGTCCGTCGCCATTCCAAACCCGTCGTTGTCTCTCAGCTTGCTGTACAGGGACGGTCTGTGGCTCGGGCTCCCTCAAAGGCACAGGTTCAGGCTGAACTGCAGATTCAGGGTCAGGCTGCCGCACAGGCACAGGTTGAGGCTCAGCCACAGGCACAGGATGAGGTTCAGCCACAAGCGCAAGGTGAGGGACAGGTACGAGGCCAAAAACAATCACTTAAGCCACGACGACAAAACGTGACACCACCACCCTCAGAGGCCCAGCTTGAAATACAAGGACGAGCCCTGACCCAGATCCAGACCAGACGTGCAGTTCAGGAGCAGGCCATACAGGCGGCGGCGCTGCCTTGGAGACGGACATCCCCTCAAAATGAGCACGGAGAGGCAACAGGAGATCAGTCCACGGAAGGGTGGAGAGCGATCGACGACTCCACCTCCCTTGTCAACTACCTCCGCCGTCACAACCTGGCTTCTGTCGGGAGCGACAACCGACTGTATGTCCACGAGCAGATCACAGGCCGGAGGGTGCTGATACCCTGGTACACGGTGACTGACATGAATGTCGGGGGTCTTCACGCAGATGACGTCCAGGCTTCAGCCTCACAGGACCAAACTCCGTCAGCTTCGAGGGAAAGGTCAGGACAACTGCCGCCGCTACAGAGTTCCAGCACTTCTTCCAGTGCCGGTTCAGCACCGCCACCTATCCCCACCAGTTCAGGCTCACAGGTAGAGGAGGAGCACGGCTCCACAGGGTCCAGCAGTGGGCAGCAGACACAGGCTGGGGGTCAGCTCTCCAGTGGTCCACATTTAGGGGGAACGACAGTGGGTGTTCTACGGTATGCAGCCCGGGCACGTGCTGTTCTCCCTCCCCTAGCCTGTCTGACCAGACAGCAGAATCGTTCCCAGGACCTCTCAACCAGATGGCCTCGACCTTCCCCCAGTCAGCGCGTGCCACCTCTGCCTCCCATAAATCGGCCACCGCCCCCTCTGCCCCCGCGTCCTTCACAGAGCGTGTTATCCACACCGCCCTCTCTGCCCCCACGACCTTCACAGAGCGTGTTATCCACACCGCCCCCTCTACCCCCTCGTCCTGCTCATTACGTGCCTTCATCCCTGCCTTCCACAGTTCAGAACACAACCGCTGGCTCTCCCCAAGCTGAACAAGCTCCTTCTTTGTCACCTCCTGCCCAGAGCACGTCTTCGACACCACCTCCTGCCCAGAGCACGTCTTCGACACCACCTCCTGCCCAGAGCACGTCTTCGACACCACCTCCTGTCCAAAGTGTATGCTCTCCACCTACCGTCGCTCAGAACACTGCCCCTCCGCCTGTCACCCACAGCGAATCCCCTCCACCTCCCGACCAGAACGTGCCCCTTCCCCTTCCCCCTCCGTCCCAGAACGCGCCCCCCTCATCTCCTTCCCAGGAAGAAGACCCCTCCTCACCTGCCCCGATCAAACCCCCCACATCTCCTCCCAGAACAAGCCACCTTCCCCTCCCTCAGATCTTAGCCAGTAGGCGGGGCCGCTTCTGGATCCGTGTGTTCAGAAAAAAAGCAAAAACAAACAAACAAACAAAAACAAAACAAAAAAACGGACGGTCTCGAAAACCTTGCTGACGTGTGGGTGGTGGCAGTAATTGTGCTGTACAACGAGGAAGACGTCACCAGCCCTCGCCCCCCCCCCCCCCCCCCCCCCTCCTCCTTCTCCACATCCTTCTCCTCGTCTTCCTCGACCTCTTCTGTCTTGTGCTGGACGAGGGTCAGCAGGTGTGCAGACTGCTGTGTCCACTGAGCTTGGCCTGTCTCTAAACATGTGATAGGGGTGACCACCAGATTTTAGAGCCCCGTGTACCTTGCGTAAATGACATTGTGCTAGGACTTGGAGCTTCTGATTCCTTAAAAGGTGCCGCTCGTCAAAACGTGGACAATGAGTTGTGTATAGTTGATATATCATGACCAGGCACTGCGAATATCGTGCGTCCGGGGAAAACGAAAACTGTGTGTAATCAAACGAAGCGCGCTACAAAAGCACAGCTCGGTGATCGGTTGGAGTTTTACCTGGGGGGTGGGGGTGGGGCGTTGTTAATAACGTGTTTTTTAAGATTTACCTGAAAGTGACCAGTGCAATAGGGTTGTGGGTTTTTTTTATGAATTTCTATGCTCATAGAATTAGGTTAACTCAACTAAAGATTTTTTTGCGTGTGTGGCAATGATGGCACAGGCTTTCGTCCGTTTTTTTCTGCTATATGGATTATCTGATTGAACGATTTTACAAGCTTTGCTCAATTTGTCTAGCACGAGAATAATATTTTGTTCACACATCAAGATAGTAAAGGTATAATCTAACAAAAACGAAAGAAACCTACTGTCGAATAATAGTTATACCAGAATGATACAGACAGCAGCAGGTTTGTCCCGTTATCCGTACCTGTGTTCACAGGCCCGGGCACTGGACAAACCTGAACCTTTTTCACAAATCTGGCATCTCCTGACTCACCTGCCCGCCCCTGACGTAGAGAGAACGCAGTGACCACGGAGAGAGTCAAACATCTGACCGCTGAGGTTGTTGAACTAGAGATTTCATCCCTCCAGGCCGTCAGCTGTTGGCTGTGGCTTTATAGATCTCTAACATATATGGGCTCCAGCTTTAGTTTGTTAACTATGCATTTATAGATCTCTATCTTTACAGATTCCAACTTCAGTTTGTTGGCTGTGGATTTACAGACCTCTTATTTTCTAGTTGCAAAGCGAGAGGACTGCAGGCGGAAATCTAAACAAATCTTAAATAAATGTTAGCGAACCGCCCAGAGAACGTGGACAAACGAGTCACAAGACGAAACACAACGCGTTTCGACCTCTTAGGTCTTCATCAGGTGAGACATAAACGAATAAAACAAGGAAAATTCACTTAGCTTTGATCGCTTCAGATCACTTCACAGGGTTCAGCGCAAGGAAGAAGGCGTCTTATTTTCATTAATACCATCTTTAGTTTGTCTGCTGTGGATTTATGGACTCCTAACGTTTGTGGACACCAAGCTTGATTTGTTGGCTGCGGATTTATAAATCTTTAGCTGTCATGGACACCAACTGCAGTTTTGTTGGCTGTGGATTTATAAAACCTCCTTTTATGGACACGAACTGTACTTTCTTTTATTATTTTTGTTTGTTTGTTTTGTTTTGTTTTTGTTTTATTCACGTATGATTGAGGCTGTTAGCCGTTGTCAGCACGCTGTGTCTTGGTTACTTCCGTTTGGGTGTACCGGAAGAATTTAAGTTACTCATAATTATGTGCAATGCAATTGTTCTATACCAAATTCGTAACAGAAATTGTTCATTATTGCTTTATGACAGAATTGTTCAAAACTATACTGTGACAAAATTGTTCGATACTTCACTAGCGACGAAATTGTTTGATAGTGGACAAAATTGTTCAAAAGGACACAAAGTATTTTATGTTGTTTCAAGATGGCGGACAAACTTCCTTTTAAACTATATTTCATTTTATTGAACGATGCAATGACGTGTCACAAGGGTACGAAAATGCCGTGCAATGATTGATGGCAGACAGAATGGATTTCCTGTTCTAACAGGCGTGTGTTGAAAGTGTACTATCAGCAGAAAGCACCAAAATAAAACAAAGTGCAAAACTGAATGTGTGGTAATGTCTCTGCTTAGTCTCCTTCTCTGTCTTTTGCTTCTTCTGAGTGAGCGTGTCGTGTCCATTGAACGACACCTGGCATTGCGTCATTTCTGTTGTTTCTTGTGATGGTGTTTTCTATGGTCCACCTGTCAGAACACAATACGCTGGCTGACGTTCCCGTTTCTATTGAGGCCCGACAGTCGGGAATGCACTACCGTTCACCATTAGCCGCTCTACTCTGTTTTTTTTTTTTTTTTTTTAACCTTCACCGAGAACAACTGTGTAAATCGCTACCAATATCTATAATTTCATAGCCGCCCTTGCATCTACGGTGTACATTCATAGTGTGTGTGTGTGTGTGTGTGTGTGTGTGTGTGTGTGTGTGTGTGTGTGTGTGTGTGTGTGTGCACGCGCGCGCGCGGGCACACACACACATCTATATATTATTAAAACATGTCTTTTTTAATCGTTAAAATATGAAATCAGATGGAAAATGTTTATCTCTTTTAGATACCCCCAAAATCACATCTGGCGGGAAATCTCTGAACAGGGTTTTCATGGACTCTTCTGTAAAGCGTTTATGTCTGATGTTATATAAATCCCAAGACTCTTAAAACATTTTACATAGTAAGTAGTACAGACTATGGAATGCTCCACGGAGCTTCCACACCTTCTGAAAGAAACGAGGTGGGGTAAAAGAAGGGGCAGGTGTGCCAGCGGCACAAGACTGTTCTTCTTTAAAAGCAGGCAGTGCACAGGGAAAAAAACCTCTCAGGTTGGGACGACTTAATTTGGAAGATCTTTTTTTTCCCTTAAGTCTGCCCGCGAGTTCCACACCGCTTGCCAGTGGCTTTAACACAAGCCCAAGCTTTAGTGTTCACATCAGAGTGAAAGACAGGGGATTTGCCCATTTGTGTGTGTGTGTGTGTGTGTGTGTGTGTGTGTGTGTGTGTGTGTGTGTGTGTGTGTGTGTGTGTGTGTGTGTGGCATTTTTGGAAGCTTGATCAATCACTTCATTGCCTTCAATGACGGACAGGACCGAGAACCCAATAAAAAAAAAAACATGCTCTAGCCATCAGATTTCAGAGAGGTGTGTCGTTCAAACAATGTCAGCCCCTGAGAGTGCTTGAAGTTACGGTCAGCGATGGCCTTGAAATCTTGTTATTTTCATCATTGTTGTTTCATTATTACTATTACCATCATCATCGTCATCGTCATCGTAGTCGTCGTCATCATCATCATCATCATCATCATCATCTTCTCTTCTTCTTCTTCTTCCTACCCCCACCGGGGTCTGCCCTGGGGGACCTGGGTGGGGTGTCTTATTTTTAGTTCTCAGGGTCACCCTCTTGTGCCCCTTGAGGGTGGGACTTTGTTTTAAGTGGGCTTTCTTTTTCTCTGTTTTTTGTGTTTTTTCTGCCTACCCATGGTTCTTTCACCTGCATTTCTCTTTCAACATTCTCCTTATTAATCTGCAGTTTTCTGTTTTGTCTATCTTCTGCCTTTACGGATCTTTATCCTATTCTTTTCCTTTTTTCACAAGTCTTCTGTAGCACTTTCTATTTTCTCTGTGGCCTCTTGGTCCACCGTGTTGACCGTGCGGTGCGGCCCGTGTCGGGGGAGAATGGTGTCCTGGTGGTTGAGAGGGACTCGGAGTAGGATCCGCGCCCCTCAACACGCCACTTTGGCCCGGACTTCCCCTAGACGGGGGGCAGCATGGGGCCCAATGCTGTCAACCGGTCGCCTTCACAGTGTGGGCATGGCATGGGTCAAACCGTGTGCCACGTTGCTTGTCCTGGAAGCCAGGTGAGTGGCCTCCTGTCCGTTCCCGGCAGTTGGTCATGAGCCTGGTGGATGGGGTGGAGCGCGTGCCACGCGGTGTATACCTGCACTATAACCCTGGTGTTTCCCTTTGCTGGAGGACCGCTTAGGGGCATCGCCCTTGTGGGCACTCGATGGCGGGTGGGGAGTAGGGGAGGTGAAGTTTTTTTTCTTTCATTATGACATCTAAACAACTACCCCCTAACAAAAAGAGAAGAAATGATGATGGACATGGCACGCTTATGGACGAGACTATGAATAGAGATTCAGATTCAGATAATGAGATAAGAGAAGTGGCAAAGAGAAAGGGTATCCAAAACACATGGCCAAGCTTCCTTTTAGTGGAAGCAAAAGATCCGAAAGAATCCATTGCTCGGATTTCTCCGTTCGCTGTTTGCAAGTGGTTCGAGGGAGTTTCGTCCACAGGATTTAAAGTGATCAAAAGACTCCGATCTGGTAGTTACCTTGTTAACTGTGCTACGGAAGCGGCGTCTCGGTTGCTGCTGAAAAGGGATGGTTCTCAACTCATGCAGATCACAGTTAAGGTTTCCATTCACCCCTTTCTCAACTACTCGAAAGGGGTAATCAGATGTGTTGACTTGGCTGGAGTTGCTGAATCAGAAATTCGGACTGAGATGGAAAGTCAGGGTGTTCTGCAGGTCCATAGAGTTAAAATCTCTAAAGGAAGTGACTTAATCGAAACCAACACGCTATTCTTGACTTTTGCTATGCCATCTCCCCCAGAGTTTGTCAAAGTGGGTTATGTCCGAGTGAAAGTTACGCCTTTTGTACCATCTCCTTTGCGGTGTTTCAAGTGCCAACGCTTTGGGCATTCCAGCCGAGCTTGTCGGGGTCAGGAGATCTGTCGTGACTGTGGACAGAAGAAGCATGATGAATCGTGTATAAATGCTGTATACTGTGTCAATTGTAAGGGTGACCATCCAGCAAATTCAAAAAGTTGTCCAGTGTGGAAAAAGGAATGCGAGATTCAGAAAGTAAAGATTGAGAGGAAATGTTCCTTTCTTGAGGCTAGAAGGTTAGTGGAGGCCAGGACTCCTTCGGCTGCGACTTATGCACAGACGGTGGTTAACGATTCTGCGAACCGGTCATCGGGTGATGATCTGGGAGCAGCTCCATTCACTGCTCTGGAGAAGAAATTGACAGAATTGTTGTCATCGGTTTTGGATCGGCTTACTATACTTGAACAATCAGTTGAGGTTTTGTCTCAGAAATGCAATAGTGTTCCGTCCAGCAGTGTACAACAGGCTTCAGCCCCTGCTGGTGAGGGAAGAAGTGTTTCAGTTGTACAAAGTGCTGTGGATCAGAGGTCAGGGGTGAAGGATCGGAGGAAAGAGATGTCCCCTCGCTCACAGGCCAATAACAGCAGTACGAGACAGGCATGCAGTAAGGAGCGTCCTTTTCGGACTCCAGACCCTCCTAGGGGAAAATCTCGAAGTCGGGTATTTGGTGCAGCAGGTTTCAGTCCAGTAAGAGCAAATTCCAAGCATGGCAACAAACAACTTAGAAATTTATCAGGAGCATCGGCTTCTGACCTTGTCTTGAAGAACCGTTTTAGTTCTTTGGTGGACAGTGAAGTTTCTGGAGAAGAGGGCTGATAGATATTCTTTTAACAACCTAACATGGACATACTCCAGTGGAACATAAGGGGAGTTAAAGCAAATTGTCGGGACCTTGAGCTATTATTGACAGAGTATAGATCTTCGGTAATTGCTCTTCAGGAAACCCTTTTAACTGCAAGTAAGAAGCATGAGATTCCTGGTTTCTCCTGCTTACTCAAGCCAGCTTCTGCAGACTTTTCAAGGAGAGGCGTTTCTCTTTATATTCATAATTCGGTACTACATACAGAAATTCCACTTCAGACGGATCTGGAGGCAGTGGCAGCTCGTATCTCGTTAAACAAGGTCGTTACGATATGTTGTTTGTATCTGTCTCCATCTTCTGTGATTTCGAAGAGTCAGTTGGATGGTTTAATTTCTCAGCTCCCTCGCCCATTTCTTTTATTGGGTGACTTGAATGGCCATTCTCCACAGTGGGGAAGTAACTGCACCAATTCTCAAGGGAAAGTTCTTGAGGATTTTATATCGGATCATGATCTCTGTCTTCTGAATTCAGGCTCACCGACCTTTTGTTCTCCTTCTGGTTCTTTGACTCACTTGGATTTGTCCATTTGCGACCCTTCCTTATTTTTGGACTTAGAGTGGCAGGTTCATTCGGACCTAAGCGGGAGTGATCACTTTCCGATTTTTATTTATTTTACAAAGCAAATGCAGGAGTCCCTCGGGAAACATGGAAGTTTCGCTCTGCAGATTGGAGTCTTTATCAGCAACAGATTTTAAGTAGACTGCCTATGAATCTGTTGCGGAGTTATGATGATCCTGTTGTGCAGTTCACTAAAGTGATTGTAGAGAGTGCTAAGGAAGCTATTCCCAAGTCCCGTGATAAACCAAATGATGTTAAGACCCCTTGGTATGATAAAGAGTGCAAAACTTTGAAGGGTAAGAGAAAAGGTGCTCAAAGACTTTTTGCTAGGTTTCCTATGGTGGGGAACAAAGTTAAACATCAGGCGTGTAGGGCTAAGTGTCGGTATACTTTTAAAACTAAGAAGAAAGAATCTTGGAAAAATTTTTGTTCAAATCTGTCCTTTAAGGTCAATTCAAGGAAAGTCTGGAAACTAATCCGTAAGATTAAGGGAAAGTCGGTTACATCAGTTATAAAATGTTTGCAAGTAAATGGATCGATTATTACTAATAAAAAAGGAGGTTGCTAACTTGTTAGCTGTTACTATCCATCAAAATTCGTCAGCTGATCATTATTGCAAGGAATTCCAGCGTATCAAAAGATCAGCAGAGTCAAAATCTTGTTCCTTCGTGCCAGATAGTTCTGAGGAATACAACTGCGTTTTCAGCATGGATGAGTTAAAGGACGCCATTTTGAAAGCCAACAACTCAGCTCCTGGACCAGATGACATTCATTATCAATTTATTCAACATTTGCCAGCTGAGGGTTTAAAGGTGTTGTTGTCTCTGTTTAATCATGTTTGGTGTTCAGGGTATTTTCCACCTTCTTGGAGAGAGGCGGTTGTTATCCCTATTCCTAAACCAGGGAAAGATCATTCGGACCCTAACAACTATCGTCCTATAGCTCTCACTAGTTGCTTATGTAAAACTATGGAGAGAATGGTATATTCTCGATTGTTATGGCAGTTAGAATGTCTGGGGGCCTTAGATGTTTCCCAGTGTGGATTTCGGAACAACCGCAGTACTACTGATCACCTGGTTCGATATGAGTCTTTTATCAGGAATGCTTTGATTAATGGAGAACATGTAGTTTCTATTCTTTTTGATTTAGAAAAAGCTTATGACACAACATGGAGGCATGGAATTCTCCAGGATTTGAAGGCACTTGATTTCAAAGGTAATTTACCAATGTTTTTTGCTAATTTTTTGTCTAACAGGCATTTCAGTGTTAGGCTTCATTCGACCTTTTCGGATCCTTTTGAGTAGGAGATGGGTGTCCCTCAGGGTAGCATCCTTTCTCCACTTCTGTTCAATCTCAAGATTAATAACATCGTCCAGTCAGTAAATTCTGGAATTGATAAGTCATTATTTGTTGATGACTTCTCCATCTCTGCCAAGGGGAAAACTTTGGCTGCAGCTGAGCGTCAACTTCAGTTGTGTGTTAATCGTGTTCAGCAGTGGGTTACTGAAAATGGATTTAAGTTTTCAGCTACTAAGACAGAGTGTGTTCATTTCCATAGGAAAAGATCTCAGGTCTTAGAACCAGCTATCAGTCTCAATGGTCAAGTAATTAAAGTTTCCAAACAAGTGAAATTTTGGGGGCTTATTTTTGATAATAAGCTTTCTTTTTTGCCTCACATTAAGTACATTAAACAATCTTGCCAGTCAGGTTTGAATGTTTTGAAGGTTATTAGTCACACTGATTGGGGTGCAGACAAGCGAACTTTGTTGCGATTGTATCGGGCTTTGGTGAGACCAAAGCTAGATTATGGGTGTGTGGTATATGGTTCTGCACGAAAATCTTACCTCAAAGCTCTTGATCCAATTCATCATCAAGGACTGCGGATTGCTCTGGGAGCATTTCGCACATCTCCAAAAGAGAGTTTGTATGTGGAATCTGGTGAACCCCCTCTGGAGCTAAGGAGGTTGTGTCTTTCCATGAATTACTATCTGAAACTGAGGGCTAATCCAGAAAACCCTGCCTATGATATTGTCATGAACCCGCCTTTTAGAGCCAAATATGATCTAAAGCCAAATGAGATTCCTCCACTGCGTATTCGTATTTTGCCCCACTTCGGGGCAGCTGGCATTGACCTTGATGCTGTTGATGACGGTCCATTACAGACTGATGTACCTTCCTGGAAAGTCGCCAATCCAGAGATTAATTTATATTTAACTCAATTTCGAAAGGAGGTCACCTCGAGTGCTGCATATAAACAACTTTATCTTGGGCAATGTGAACTTTATCAAGATTTTATCAAGATTTTTACAGATGGTTCTAAAAAAGGTGAGAGGGCTGCAGCTGCCATTGTGTGTGATAACAATTTTCAGAAGCCTACTTTGTTAAGATTGCGGGATTGGTCGTCTGTTTATACTGCTGAACTGAAGGCTTTAAATCTGGCCCTCAGTGCGGTGTCCAGGTCAGATCAGAATGATTTCCTTATTTTATCGGATTCATTGTCGGCATTGTCGGCTCTATCGACAAGAGAAGTTTCACATCCAGTTTTGGCTGATATTCATGATCTTCATACTCGGCTTGTCTCTTCGGGAAAGCATATAGTTTTCTTGTGGGTCCCCAGCCACATGGGAATCTATGGTAACTCAGTGGTGGACAAAGCAGCCAAACAAGCTCTCGGTGCAAGTCTTTCCAGGAGGCCTATGCAGTTTGTTCCTCACTCTGATCTACGTCATAAATCTAGTTTGTATTGTCGTGAACTGTGGCTGAGTGAATGGTGTAATCAAATTCATAATAAATTGTTTAAAATTTGCCCAGATTTAGCCAATCCTTCCCATCGGTGGTATGTAACCGTAAAGAGGAATCGGTTTTGTCACGGTTACATATTGGGCACAGCTATATAACGCACAGTTGGATACTCAGAGGGGAAGACCCCCCATGGTGTGTTGCGTGTGACAGCTTGTTCAGTGTTAATCATTTTTTGACAGAATGTGCTGATTTGATGTGTATCAGAGAGAAGTTCTTTTCCACCAGTGATTTATCAGTTCTTTTTCGTGAGATTTCAGTAGATCTTATTTTTTCTTTTTTGAAAGAGGTAAACTTATTTTATAAAATATAGTGTTTTAATTATGTATACAGGTGTCGTCGGAGTTGAACAGATAATTGTGCTTTTGTCCTCATAAATTTTAAGCGATGTGTTAATACTAGTGTGGGTATTTGTATCTAGAGACTTAGATATGATAGCTGAGGTCCTGATTTGGCTCCTAGTAGTCCGCTGGACCCTATAAACACAAACTAACTAACTAACTAACTTCTTCTTCCTCTTCTTCTTCTTCTTCTCCTTCGTTATCAGCATCGTCGTCGTCATCATCATCATTGTCGTCGTCATATCATGCCTTGTAGTGACGAAAATCATAGTCGGGGGGGGGGGGGGGGGGGGGGTTATGAGTTAAAGTTCAATGAAACGATGAATGGGCGGAGCTTTTCTACCCTGTCAGGATCATATCATAACTTGTGGCGTGTTCTGTTAGCTCACCTGAGTAAAATTGAAGCCACCCGATCCGTTTGATCCGTCTGACACTTGTTGAACACGTCTTTACAACTGGAGCCTGATTAACTGCGGGATACAATATGAATGAAAACACACAGACAAGCCATATCACGATATCTCAGAGGAGAATGGAACTGTACTGGGATTGGAATAGCTCAGATGGTGGAACGCCGGGCTCGAGATCCTGGGGTTGAGGGTTCGAATCTCTACCTGGGCGTTTTGGTACAGATTTTGTTTTTCCTTTGGCATCTCACATACATGTATATATAAGGGAGATACTGGGTTCTGGCAGTCAACCCTCGATTTGTTCTGACTCCGCTTCCGACGAAAGTCCATATAATCACACTGCACACTGAGATTGTGTGTGTGTGTGTGTGTGTGTGTGTGTGTGTGTGTGTGTGTGTGTGTGTGTGTGTGTGTGTGTGTGTGAACGCACGCATATCGCACACACGTAAAGTCCTATTAGTAACTTTCGGAATAGGCCAGTTTGGTGTGGATAACACGTACGCACTTAGCATGCACCCAAAGAATGAAAATATGTTTGAATGTATGAGATGTATGCACTTAACATGCTTCAAAAGAAAGAAACTATGGATAAAAAGTGATTGACTGACCGACTGAATGACGCTGGAAAACGACTAAATGTAGCGCCAGCAAGGAGTTCTTTAGCCGGCTCTACCCAGGTAGGCAGCCCGTAAAGTGTGAATGTAAAGCACTTAGAGTTTGGTCTGACACTGAGGACAGGCGCTAAGTACACTTAATAATAATATTTAATAATAATCCTTATTCATTATCATCCCCCCCCGCCCCCTCTACAACACACACACACACACACACACACACACACACACACACACACACACACACACACACACACACACACAATATTCTGTGGCCCTTCGAAGTGAGCCCACTTTCAATATCCTCTCCACAACCTAACCCATGGCAAGTTTAAAACGAAAAATCTCTGATGTCGGCCTGTTCATGGAAACTAGATTAGGCGATGGCGCATCTGAACACAGATTTTTGCTCACACTCGCGCCGCAGTAAGGCACTTCTGATCAACGAGGCTTGCCGGATGGCACAAAACGCAGGTTAAATCAGAAAAAAAGAAAGAAAAAAAAGCGCTTTGAAGTACCATCCATGTGACCAAGTGGAGGGGCAGTATCTCCCCTGATCGTTTGCCGAAGTGGGACTTGATATCAGCAGCTCCCTCTCGACTGCTGGTGCTTGGGCTGCGTTTGAAAGAAGCCAGTGTGGCTGTGTATACAGAGAGCAGTGTGTGCAGTATACAGGCTGCATACCAAAAGGAAATGCGCCAAGGCCTTGCTTAAGGAGTCCAGTATTCATAGATTGGCGCAATTAGATTGTTTTGAGAATTTTTCATTGTATCTGAAAGTAGATTCTCCTCATTTTCTTTAATATGGCCATCAAGGAACAAACCAGGTGGTTCCAAACAGACAGATTAAGTTCAAAGGAATGGGACTATTTGGGTGCTTCGAACTGGCGCAAAGATAGGGTCGCGGGTGAGTGCAAAGGCCTGAAATGTGTGTCAACTAAGGGGGAGGTCGTACATTTGAAAACTGTTTCTGATTCCATCCGTGAAAATCGCTCAAAACAAGGGATATAATTGGTGGGGAGGTGTTCTTTTGATCAATAATCAGTTTAGCATTGAATGCTAGCTCAAATTTATGGTAGGCCTCAAAACGCTTACAAGGATTATATAGTGTTTTACTGCAAAATCCTAATTGTGGCGTGTGGTCAGTACGGTTTTATTCCTTTCAGATGACGCGGAAGGTTGGACAAGTAGAAAAAAGT
>CM065720.1:18036445-18043945 GCA_033310375.1 Conus canariensis
ACGAACAGCGGTGTCAAGATGACCAAGAGGACGAAGAACAAAAGAGGAAAAAGTAAGTCGACTTCGTTCGTAGAGGATGTAGTGGGAGATCGGGTGGATGATGGGGGCAGCGGAAGGGGGGGGGGGATATTGGTTGGAGTCTTATACAGTAGATTCATATCCTGGCAGAACTTCTGTTTGGAAAGATTCCCTTTGTTTGTTTTTTTTTCTGCCCCCCCCCTCTCTCTCTCTCTCTCTCTCTCTCTCTCTCTCTCTCTCTCTCTCCCTCTCTCTCTCCCCCATCCCACCCCATCCCACTCCCACCCCCACCGTCTCCCACACCTTCTGTCGGTGTTCCCTCTGTACATAGATTTTGTATCCTTTTGTATTTTCATATTTCATATTTAAGAGTGATTTTTCATTATTTTATATTAATCAATATTTTTGTGTTTTTTTCTTTTCCTTTCTTAAATTTCTTTTGGCCCCGGAGGGCTGGATGTAAAAAAGCAGTGATGCTTATTCCATTACCCTCTGAAAATAAAAATTCGTTCGTTCGTTCGTTCGTTCGTTCTCTCTCTCTCTCTCTCTCTCTCTCTCTCTCTCTCTCTCTCTCTCTCTCTCTCTCTCTAATCACACCATATCCACACACACACACACGCGC
The DNA here is from genome assembly GCA_033310375.1 of Conus canariensis. NCBI lineage: Eukaryota > Metazoa > Mollusca > Gastropoda > Neogastropoda > Conidae > Conus > Conus canariensis. The sequence continues at coordinate 18,037,086 of CM065720.1, forward strand.
GCGCGCGCGCGCGCGCGCACCCTCCCCCATACCTCTCCGCCCCACCTCTCATCCGACTCCCCTCCACCTTTCACTTTCTCCTGTTACCCCTCCCAATGAGACATTTTCTTTCAGCCATCGAAAGAAACTGCAAGTGGAATTCTTCATTGCTAGGATTCATTTTCGAAACGATTTCTTTACCGTGTGTCCAGTAAAGCTGTCCTTCTGTACCCCCGTCCTGTACAAAGGCTTTTTCCCTGACACATTTAGAACATCTGGCTGCAGCGGATACTGAGTATGCTCTACACATTAGAATTTTTAAAAAGCAATCAGTTTTAATATTGTTTGACGGAAAGTAGCTTGTTTTCATGATTTTTTTCCACAGCATCTTTCCCTCCCTCCGCTTGCTGACATTTGTACATGACTAAACTTAAAAAATAGAATTAAAATTATAATCTGTGAATAACCTTGCTCGTTCCATGACAATTTTATCCTCTTAAAACTATAATGTTAAATCTGTGAATAGCCCTCCTCCTTCCATGACTATATCATTCTCTCCCACGTTTAAAATAAAGCTAAATCTCTCCCACGTTTGAAATAATGTTAAATCAGTGAATAGCCCTGCTCCTTCCGTGACTATATCATTTTCTCTCTTTTTTGTAATATTCATTAGGTTAGTTTCGAGTGAAAACTCAGTACGCGGGGAAAGGAAATCTTAAGGTGATGATATATTTCTTCTATTAAATTTTGTAAAAAGGTTTTTTTTTTTTTTAACCGGCTTACTTACTATTTTGGAAAAAGAGTGAAAATAGGAAGAAGGAAATCTCCAGAAACCTCATCTCACAAATCGGATACTGAGATACAGAATATTGAGCCATTGTTCTCTGATGGCTACCGTATATAACATTTTTCAAAGCAAACCAGGGTATGGGTTCATGATTTCCAACAGGAATTCAGTGAGGATAGAAAATGCAATTATGTCCTCGAAAAGACCAGAATTGATGATAATTCTAAAGTAGATTTAAATGGAAGAAACATTTCCATTCTGCCCTTCCAGCTTGAAAACCGTACAAACCTGCACTAAAAGAGTACCACGGTGAACAGTTTGGTTATGCTCTCTTGTCTCTTTGTTTTAATCACCCTTGCATGTCTGGCCTGTGGAAGACCTAAACGTCGAAACGTGCTGCCTCTGTATTGTCACCTATTTGGCTCATTCGTTTCGTTCGCTTTGCAATATTTGTGACCCGTCCTTTACCATTTACTTAAGCCAAGCTACCATATATATATATATATATATATATATATATATATATATATATATGGTAGCTTGACAACCATATACATTTTGTCATTAAAGGTCCCACTGAGGAAGAGGTCGCAAGGCCTCGAAATATTTGGAAACTAAATCCAGCTTGTTGTGTTTTTGTGTTTTTTTATATATATATATACATATACATATATAATATATATAGTGAGAGAGAGAGAGAGAGAGAGAGAGAGAGAGAGAGAGAGAGAGATCGTGTATATATAAACGCGCGCGCGCGCGCGCGCGCGCGCGCGCGCGCGGGTGTGTGTGTGTGTGTGTGTGTGGTGTGTGTGTGTGTGTGTGTGAGCATAAATAACATTTGTACCCAATATAGGAAGTGCAGCAAACATGAAAATCCGTCCAGCTGAAATACTTAACTGCAGAAGACAGACTTACGATTAAGAAGAAGGGGTTATGAGAGGAAATCTTCCTCAGCAGAGTAGATTTGTTGGTATATTGTTCCTCCGAAGAGAAAGTTAGCAAGACCAGCCAGCAACAGTCATTTCGCTTTGTGGAGAGCTCTTCAGGCTTACCACTGGATCCCAGTTACCTGGCGAGTGCGACTCATTTCCACGTAAGCAAATAACAAACTCATAAAAAAAGGAATAAATTCCCTCTGATTAATGCCTCCGGAAAGCAGCCAAGAGCACTCAGTGATGGGGAGGATTAATAATATTGAATGAGATGGTAGATCAAAATGTGTCTAAAGATCAGAGAGCGGAAATGTAAAAGAGATAGCGTGTGAGGGCATTAACTAGGGATTAAATCGACAAGGATTAATAAATTACTCGCAGAAAATCCCAAGCTGAAAACACTGGACACCACTCCACAAGCTTGACGGGCACACAGATTGATGCAGGACGCGATGTAATAAAACGAATGGCCCCAAATGCTTGTGATTTTCACAGATGGGGATAAATTGCGTCCCAGTTCAAACTGTTAAATCTCAAAGACAGACTGACGATGAAAGAGAAAGGGGATATGAGAAGAAATCTTCCTCCAGTGAGTACTGTATTGACCTTCGCTTCGGTTAGAGCTTTATGGCAATGTAAAACACAATAAAATGACCCAATTTGTTACGACATTATAACAGAAGCAACAATAACGCCTTGACTTCGTCCTTTTTTCTGTGTCATTGTTTGTGCCCCCTTACTACCATTACCCCCATGCTGCTCACGCCGGCTCCCTAAGACACAGCCTCACCCAGGTTTGTCCTGTCTGAGTCCCAACACTTCGCTCCATAGGGAGCAATCCGTACCAAGTCATGATAAGGCAATCCACCAGAGCAGACACTGAACCTCTGCAGAGTTACTTCGATGGTGTTCGGTAGTACCTGTTCAGATCCGTCACTACCTATTGAGCCCCCTACTAATAATTCATTACTTAGGCATGGTACCATCCCCAAATAAGCGTCCCGCTCCCGAGTGCGAAAACATGCCCGTCGCACGACATCTTCATGACTTTGCCGATACACGTAACTCTAAACTGTATGAATTCAGATATAGCAATAATGAATGGTTTATCCTACTTGTATAAGACAAACACAAGCGTCTGCTATTCTTCCAGCAATGAATAATCAATATTCATCTCATATAAAATCACAATCAGAGAATGTAACTCAGGTAATAAAAGGGGTAGAGAAAGGAAATGAAAGAAAATCCAACTGCGTATGTTTGCATGTGTCTGTATGCCTTCAGGTATCAGGAGCAGGGCCACTCTGAAGACGGCAGCAAAGAAAATCAGCCTCCAGAATCAGAGTCTGAAGAAAAATCCGAGCAATCAGAGGACAGTCTCACTGAAGAGGATGAAGGGGGTTTGCCAGAGAACCCACTGGAAGAGTCCAGCACAAAAACGTCGAGAGGACCAAAGGATAGGTCGCCCACGAAGGAGGGATCACCAACGAAATCTAAAGCGAATCAGACTGACAGTCCGCAAGAGCCGCCCACCACGCCGAAAAGATCCCCCGGGAAACGCAGACACATAACCCCGAGGTCACTGTTTGGCGCTGTGGAATGGCATGCTGCAGAGACAGCCTCATCCCCAGACGAGCTTTCATCTCCTAGCAAGTCGCCCCGGACACTCCAAGACATATTGCAACTGGCAGGAAGCGGAACTTCACCAGCGACGGACAGAACACCAGTCCCCATCACCCATTTCAACATGCCATTGCCGCAGGGTCCTCAACCACAGCAGCCCACGAAACGTGGTTTTGTGGGTTACAGCACAGTCAGACGTCTCCGTTTCGGTTCTGACACACAGATGGGGCTCAGCGTCCCGGGGGAATCGGCAGTGCAGGTACCAGGACAAGTCTCCCTCAGACGCCCCGAAGTCCTGCAGCGCCAGGGGTATCAGTCGGCGAGCTCTGACCAAGACATGCAGCTCCCACCTCTGGACGCCAGTGCCGAGAATGTGAGGTAAGACAATGCACGTGATAGTCGATTCTTGCGGGACGTCTTTTGCACTCGTTTCATTGTCATTTGCTGATACCATCTGGGTGTGAAAGTAAATACAAAATGAGGCAGGAAACAGTAAACCGTAAATAGTAAATAGGTAGGGTAACTTTTGCTCCCACGACGACACAAATACAGGCCCAGAACTCCAAAGGAATGCTGCTTACGAGAGCGAATCGCCTAGCAGATATGACAGCACAGAGCACACAGAACAAACAAGGAAACATCCCCCCAAAAGGATGTTCCAATCTTGCCTATTTACCCTGTACCAGACACATCTACACGTAACAACAACTGGAGAAATGAACAATTCCAAATCAACATTTATTCAAGACTGGCCTAGGCTTTTCTATCTTGAATATAGTCAGACAAGTACATGGACCAACAGAAACAAATGCAACCTCAATATGATTGAAATGGACGTAAATAGAAATGAGACAGGGAACAGTAAACCGTAAATAATAAACATGTATGGTAACTTTTGCTCCCACGACAAAACAAATACACGCCCAGAACTCCAAAGGAATGCTGCTTACGACACCGAATTACCTAGAAGGTATGACAGCACAGAGCACACAGAACAAACAAGGAACAGCCTAGCAGATCTGACAGCACAGAACACACAGAACAAACAAGGAACAGCCTAACAGATATGACAGTACAGAGCACACAGAACAAACAAGGAACAGTCTAGCAGATATCACAGTACAGAGCACACAGAATAAACAAGGAACAGCCTAACAGATATGACAGCACAGAGCACACAGAACAAGGAACAACCTAGCAGATATGACAGCACAGAGCACACAGAACAAACAAGGAACAGCCTAACAGATATGACAGCACAGAGCACACAGAACAAACAAGGAACAGCCTAGCAGATTTGACAGCACAGAGCACACAGAACAAACAATGGATGTTTCCTTGTTTATTCTGTGTGCTCTGTGCTGTCATATCTGCTAGGCGATTCGGTGTCGTAAGCAGCATTCCTTTGGAGTTGTGGGCGTGTGTTCGTTTTGTCGTGGGAGCAAAAGTTACCCTACTTGTTTATTATCATCTGGGTGTATTTAAGTAAACAAAATCCTTTCTTCCCATTATGACTGGAAACAAATACGCTGTCTGAGGTCTGCTGTGTATTGTTTTGTGCATGCCTGTGTCCATTGTTTGTAAAGTCTGAATAAGACACAGTTGTCGAAAATTCACTTGTCTCCTTTGTACTGTGTGAAAATAAGAGATACTGTAGAATATATTTATGTGTGTTTGTTGCATTCTGGTCGGATGAAAGCAACCATTGTGAAATATTCGAAATGCTACTTTTGGAGTCGACCTGTTGTTTGATGTGGAATATTTAAAAGTATGTGTCCAAATATTTGCGACACGATCTGTTCATTTTGCAACACTTTATACCTGCATAGGTTCCGAGATAAATAACCAGATGTATCATGATGTTCTTTTCTTTACGATGGATAAAGAAACACAAGTTGCATTACAGGTGTTCATAATTTTGTCGCTTTATCCATGCAGTCCCGTGAACGTTGATCACTGTTATCAACAGCGACAAGCAGGACACGTGCAAACAGCATGAACACGGCACATTTCTATTTTAGAGATGGGGGAAGGGGTGGGATGGGTGGACCACATCCACTTAATCTTGTGTATTTCACAACAATAGAGTCAATTTGCATTTTTTTTTTTAAATTATCTAATGTGCAAAATTTGTTGTTAACAAATCAACATTCTGCTTCCTAAGCCTAAATGTAAGGTCGTCGGGGATAGGACGGTGAGTAATTTCGTCTGTGCACTGAATGTTATGAGTACACACGATAACTACAACAAAAGGTTATTCATTACGTTAAAGTAAAATAAATTATATTTGCCTAAATACAGTGTGATTCATGCACAGAGACCCTTTGTAGTAGATCCAGTTCATGTTAAATATCGATACTTTAATGTGATTTGGTGTCATTCTTAGGTGATTTCTCCGATTTCATATTCCAGTTCATGATGTCCCCTATGTCTACACGAAGCGAATCCATTCTGTGCTATCATATTGGTTGCAGGCTGACGCTACCAAAAGATCAAAGACAGCCGGGATGTTTCAGGCTGCCTTTCAACCTTGATAGCACCGACCAACAAGAAGCGATATCTGCCGTGTCTCAGGTCAACAACACACAGGGACAGGGCATGGGCCAGGTTCCCACACAGGCTGGCCCGCAGGCAGGGAGTCAGAATCACCCACAGGCACAGGGTCCAGATCCAAGGCAGGTTCAAGCACAACATCCTGACCTACCGGAACCGGAAGTGCCACCTCCTCCGACCGAGGCCCGGCTCCAAATACAAGGACAAGCCGTGGTTCAGATCCAGGCCAGACGTGCACGGCGAGTAGAGACCAGAGAAGCTGCGACGCAGACTCAAGCTGAGGCACAGTCACCCATCAGTGACGACAATGAAGGTGGCCCGTTCTGGCGAAGAAGAGAAGGAGGAGCAGATCTCTTTTCTCGCCTCTTTCCTACCGTCTCCCCCACAACGTCGTTTCCATCGGCAGAGGCGACCGACCGGAAGTTCTCGAACCCATCACGGGCAGGAAGGTGCTGGTCGCCGGGTATCAGCAAGACTCAGGGCACGAAACTCCAACGGTTCTGGGTGAAGAAACACAACAGGCGCAATCGTCACTGAGTTCCAACATCAGGTATTTCTATGCTGGGCCAGTACTGTCGCCCATCCCCGAGAGTTCAGCAGTGGAGGAGGAAATCGGGTCCACAGTGTCCTGCAATGGGCAGCAGGAGCAGGCTGGGGGCCAGCACGTCGGTGGCCTACCATGGGATGGTGTGAGAGTGGGAGTGTCCCAGTCTGCTTACACGGTACTTCCCCTTCTCCCTCCCCTCGCCAGAGAGACTCCACGTCTGCCGCCGTTCTATTATCTGTCACTCAGGAAGCCGTGGCCTCCCCCGCCATCCCCTCCACCCCCACCTCCCTCGCCACAGGACCTACCACTCCAGAGCTTCCCACTTCTGCCTCCCTCCTACCTTTGCCAGCCCGACAGACCTCCCGTCCAACCCCCACCGACACTGCCCCCCTTGCCTCACGATCCGCCTGTTGGGAGTTCTCTGAGCCTGCCACCGTTT
>CM065720.1:18048945-18056445 GCA_033310375.1 Conus canariensis
GTTTTTCTTTTACTTATTATTCTGTAAGAATTTGTATAGATCTGTCTAGTCACACATACCATCAAAATTCAGTCATCCGAAAATAGAACTTAACAATGTTTTAATGCAAATACGCGATTGCACACATACAGGTGTGCAAACACACACACACACACACACACACACACACACACACACACACACACACACACACACACACACAGACACACACACGTACGTATGCATCTACGCTCGCACATACGCACGCATGCACGTAAGGACGCGCGCGCGCGCACAAATACACACACACACACACACACACACACACACCACACACACACACACGCACACACACACACACACACACACACACACACACACACAGAGAGAGAGAGAGAGAGAGAGAGAGAGAGAGAGAGAGAGAGAGAGAGAGAGAAGAAATTCAGATTCAGATCTTTATTCTGTTAGGCCATAGCCCCTCAGAAGGGAGATACAGTAATTGAGATAATATTATGATATCAACGTGACAAGTAAAACAAACAAAAACGAGTCCACAACGATCACATTGTTACAAATTTTAAGCCTGCGATGCATCAATGATTACACTGCTTATTGTTTTACACTTAAACAAATATATGTAAACATGTTAAACGAAATTCAAACATTTACTGTTATAAAAGAGCCTAGGCTGTAAGAAACTTTCAAATCGTAAATGCTTTGCACAAAAAAGGGCAAACTGCTTTACAAGTTTTTCATTTCTTGAAGTCATTAGCATAATCAGCTTGAGGATACATGGTTGTCTATAGTATTTTTCTGGAATAAACTCTTGCCTAGTATGATAAAGTTCCTGGCACGAGAATACGAAACGAACTTCATTATCAAAAGCCCCGTGACATAATGGGCAAAGGAGATGATCATCACTGAGTTCTCTATAACGATTAAAATGACTACTTATTTCTGTGATACCAAATCTAAATTTTGTTAAGATGTATCTCAAATGTTTGTCTAAGTTTATAGACAAATACACAGGCAATCTATGCACTGCGTTTAACATACGATATATATCACAATGATCTGTCACTTTCCTGAACATGAGAATGCTAGCTTTGCCATCGACAATCTATCAATCTCTGACGAAATTCACGGATAAAACCATGTATGTCCCTAACACCCTGACTTTCCCATACAAAGCCAAATCCATATTCATTCAATTTTAAGCTTACCCGTGAAACCCAATTTGTCTTGCCTTTGGCATCAAACTCAACTAACATATAGCTCTATGGGGTAATCTATGTGATTGCATTCTTGTTAACTTTAACCAATAACGAATGGAACTGACTATAGATACTAAATATATAGGATACCTATTTGTCTCCCCATAGACTAAATCATTAGGCGTATGTATTGATATTCCCAGAAACTTCTTCAGTGCATATTAATGTAACTTCTCCACCTCATAAGCAGAGCTGCTAATACCCCAAAGTTTTCAGCACCATATTGCACATTTGGTTGGATTTGAGAATCAAACAATTTTTAAAATAGTGCTAAAGAATTTCCATGATACATAATGAGGCGTTTTTTTTTTTTTAGCTCTGCTCACGAGATCTTTACAAGCAAACGTATTAGCTGATGATGTTGTATTGTTATCAGAGAGAGAGAGAGAGAGAGAGAGAGAGAGAGAGAGAGAGAGAGAGAGAGAGAGAGAGAGAACTAACACTCACTGAGATACGCAGAACACACACACACACACCACACACACACACCACCACCACGACACACACCACCACGCACGCACCACACACACACACACACACACACACACACAACACACACACACACAACAAAAAAAAAGAAAGTTGAATACAAAGGAGAGCTGATCACTTGAGTTACTGACAAATGACATAGACAAACATGGGTACAGACCTCTCTTGATGTCCTTTGAAAGCCTGCTGGATTCTCCTGCTTTGGTTCAAAGAGTTTCTCTTCTACTGATTATTCATTAGTAATTCATTTAATTTGTGCGTCTAGTTTCCCTACAAAACTTTCTTTGCACTTTGCTACTCAGTCCATTGTTAGCTATTTCGTTCAGCTGTTGGAGTTTGATTTTTTTGTTCCCTTCTACAGTGGTGTACATACCACGGACTTGTAGGAAGTAGGCATCCGCTTGATGCCAGTGAAGGTCTAACACAACCAGCCGACTTTCACTGATGAATCCCTGTCAGGGGTCGAAAGTCGGGTCTGTGCTGGTGAAACAATGGACTCAGTCATTACAGAACAGGTAGGGTAACTCTTGCTCCCTTGTTCAAATGAATAGACGCCCATAACTCCAAACGAAGGCTGCTTACAACATCTAATCGCTTGGCAGAAATGACAAGAGAGAGCACACAGATTGAACAAGGTGTGTGTGTGTGTGTGTGTGTGTGTGTGTGTGTGTGTGTGTGTGTGTGTGTGTGTGTGTGTGTGTGTGTGTGTGTGTGAAAGAGAGAGAGAGAGAGAGAGAGAGAGAGAGAGAGAGAGACTGGGGTGGGGGGAGTGGATGAGCATTAGTTTATCCACCCTTCGACTTCAAACTACTCAACTTTAAGACAGTAAAAATACCTATAACTCTTCCTACTAGTCATATGACATCGCTAGTCTTAGCGCATGACGGAAAAAATAATGGGCAATTAGAACAATAAAAAAGACTTCCTTTTTCTCTCCTACCTCTTAAAGACATTATTCATCTTCTTTGTACCGACGATGAAGTGATTTTTACACGGAAGGAGGAGGAAACAGCAACAGTTGTAAACTTGGTCCGTAACTATTAATTTGACATACACGTAGGGTCACGTGATTCGCCCATGTCTTTAAACTTCCTTCCGATTAGTAGAAAGAACCATCGGCATTCGTCGGTTTCATGTCACTCGTTGCACGTGCACAGTTCATGCCAAAGAAGCGGGTCAGAGAGGGAGAGCTTTGCGTGATCGTTCGAGTCCCCGACACTGACAACTCGCTCGTGGAGGGTACGGTCGGGTAACCGCTTAGCCCGCTCTGTCGTTGTGATAGTGGTGGTGCTTGAGAACAGGGGACAGCAGCAGGGAGTGAAGGAAGACTGAAGACACGACTGTGACTGAACTGCTGTCAGTAGTGTAGCAAAATGTCTGCCACACACGCACAGGGACAGGGCGGAGGGCGAAGAAGAAGAGATCAGGACGAAGATGAAGAGGAGAGAAGAAGGTAAATGACGAAGATAATGACAGGCTCAGTTGGCTTTGATAAGTTGCCTTTCGTACCCCTCCCACAGTGCCCCACTGAAAGAGCTCTCTCACGTGAGAAAATATTTCTTGTGATATTATTAGGCCGCCAATCAGCTGGATAAGATCTGCTGCACTAACCATCGGGTTAGTCGGCAAACAAGAGAAGAAGGTGACAGGAGCAGGAAGAGTAAGGTGGCGGGTATCCGAATCAGGCGAAAAGCTTGTCCTTCTGTGAAGAGGCAAGGCAACGCGCCATCTTGCCTGGTACAAGATCAGGACCACCACTAATTGGGGGAGGCGATAAGGCCTAAATCCCGTGACATCTGTTAGAACTGGGTAGGGGGAATTGGGATGGGGGAAGGGGAAAGAGGGGTGGGGGTGGGGGGCAGATCTGATAGTAAAAGTGAGAGAGAGAGAGAGAGAGAGAGAGAGAGAGAGAGAGAGAGAGAGAGAGAGAGATGACAGTCTTCTCCGGGAGACGATTCTGTGGATGAATCTGCCCAGGAAGTTGATTTCTTTAATTCTAATGCCATCGTATGTTTGAAAAGCAAACCAGAACAGAGTAGATAATGTTACACCTAAACAATGCTTAATCTTTGAGGGAATGGCTTGAAATTTTTTACTTTTGCTCATCACTAGCCCCATCCCCTGTGCAGCAGCTTCATTGCGTCAAAGGTCACCCTTGAGGAAAGTGTTTTTGAAAACCGGAAAACTTTCCTTTTGCACCTCTGTTCCGTTATTCAGGGCGGTTTGGTTGCAGAAAAGGCCAAGAAAGCCCCGAGATAAGAAGGGAACTAACAGTACCAATAAATGAAATTGGTTTCAACATTTTAGTGGGGAAAACTCCCATAATGGAAGTGGTTACGCAAGGATTTTTTTTCTCTGAAACGTTTGAAAATTAGAATGAAACATTGAATTCACTTCTATGGATCTGCTTCACTATTAGACGAAAAGAAGCTTGAACTTAATGTTTGATGTGCAGGAAGACAAACCCCACATTTTCAGGGAAGTTAATTTTACACAAAAAAGCTCGTATGAGAGGGACGCACCGATGCACATATTCGCGTTTTCTTTGCGTTCTTTACGACGGATGATATTTACTTGACCCAGGTACAGAAGGGGGAGGGATGGGGAGGGGTTTTTACACTGGAAAGTTCTCAAAAGTTCTTCCCAAGTTCTCCATAAAAAAAAACTTCCTGACTTGATGTTATCAGCGGACGTCACTTTGTGTCTTACGCCTACAATATTATTGCTGTAAAATACTGTTGTCATTAACAGGCTACGGGGTTCCTTTATTCATTACTTAAACGGCTCGGAAAAAAAAAACTCAGGAAAGGGAAGGAGGGGGGGGGGGGGTGTGCGAGCAGAAGAGGGTGGTGGTGGTGGTGGTCAGGATACATGTCTTTCCACTGTGGAGAAGTTTGCGCACCTTATTTTTTTTCAATTCCATTACTCTGACAGCATTCCTTAGCCTACCCCTGGGCCTCTGGCCGATTGAAGGAAAAGAGAAATTGGAGATTGTAAGCTGCAAAAGAGAACGGGAGATGGGAAGGGGTGAAGAGATTGATATCAAGATTTTGTTGTTGTTGTTGTTGTTGTTTTTTGGTCAATGATTTAAATGAATTGTGGTAATGTGCACAGTTATCACCGTCAGTGTAGATAATCTGTTGATGGAAACACTCAACGAAAAAGTCTGTTTGGGGCGGATAAAATATGCACTTTTAGCTCAAACTAGCTTCTCATTGCTTTTTTAACGCTTGTGTAAGAATTTCCCAGTATTGCCACTCTCTTCAGCCTTCTTGTTGCATTGAATGGTTCAAAAGATGTTATAGATAGATAGGTAGCTAGGTAGATATATGGATAGATGTGTGTGTGTGTGTGTGTGTGTGTGTGTGTTGTGTGTGTGTGTGTGTGTGTGGAGAGAGAGAGAGAGAGAGAGAGAGTAAAAACCGAAACATTGTAATTCCGCGTGTTGTGCCAAGGTTTTGAAAAGTATAAACCTGACGGGGAAGGGGAAGAAACTAATTAGTTCACCAAGCAGCCAGCTTGTGCGCTTGATTCCGTGCATTTGTGTGTGTGTGTGTGTGTGTGTGTGTGTGTGTGTGTGTGTGTGTGTGTGTGTGTGTGTGTTAAATACTGAATAGAAAATTGAACAGGACAGGCATGGCTGGGGATGGCGGGGATATCCGCGAGCGGAAGCGAACTGTTTAATAGTGTTAATTCAACAGGGATCGAGGAGTTCGACACCAGATATCAGCTCATTGATAAGGCAAACAAGAACAACACGTCAGCATGTTGATACGCTCCGTCTGAGTCTGTCCTAGACTTCACTGCGGATTCACTTTTCTTGAAGCTCAGAAGCTATGGCTAGAGCACGCTGAGGCACAAATATGGTTACAAATATCACGAACAAAAGGAAGCATGCTCGCTGTGACGTTTTACAGTCACTGCTGGCTCGCTGTTTGGGCTGGGGTCAAGGTGAATTACCGATAAATGCACATTTTTCTTAAGATAAAGGAGGCAACAACTCCACTACGTCCACACTGCCAATCAAATTTATCAGTGAACTGTATAAGACTTTACACACTAAGGGTAAGGTTGAGGTAAGGATTAGCGTTAAGGTGAGATTAGGTTAGGGTTTTCATTAGAGTTGGAGTCTGGTCAGGGTCAGCGTCATGCATTGTGCAGCCTGAAAGCCTTGCGGTTTTCCAATGAAAGTTCCCATCTGTGATGCACAGACACCCCCCCCCCCTCCACTCCCCTCTCCTTAAGGATAATATTCAAAATTTTCATACAGTTCGAACCTCGAAGCTTGAAGTCACTCTCTGCAGTCTTTTCGTTTTAACTTCCGTCTACTTGAACACGCTCCTGGATATGGAGAGAGGAGAGAGAGAGAGAGAGAGAGAGAGAGAGAGAGAGAGAGAGAGAGAGAGAGAGATTAAGCTGAGCGTCTGTTAAAATATATGTGGTAAAAGACGAAGAACATGCGCGCTAGAGTGCACGCATGTGCACAGCCGAGTGCGAAGGTGCGTTAATCTCTCTCTCTCTCTCTCTCTCTCTCTCTCTCTCTCTCTCTCTCTCTCTCTCTCTCTCTCTCTCTCTCTTAGATTGATTGCATGCAGATGGCAAGAATGGAATTATCATGTGAGTAATAGCGAAAGATTTAATTTGTATAGATCTTTTTGCACTGCGCCTAATGTTAAAACCTAGCTATTGTTGAGTCTGGACAGGCATTTAAAATACGTAACTTCTAGATTCAGACTCGGTATTTCTGAAATTGCAGTGCACTATTATTGTCACCGACTCCATAGCAATGCAGATTTATTATGCCAACTCTGCAGAGAGGAGATAGAAAGTGAAGTTCATTTTGTGTTATGTTGTCCTGTCCTGAAAAAATTAAGAGCTCAGTATATACCTTTGAAGTATTATAAAGTCCCAAATCACTTCAGATTAGCACTTCTTTTGGCGTGTACTTGTGAACAAACAGTCAGAAATTTGTCGATTATCTTTTTAAAGCGTTCACACTGCGGTCTTCTATGTTATCTTAGAATAGTTTATGAACATATATTGGTTATGTCTGTGTGTTTCCTTAGGGTGCTTTTGTGATTGTACTTGCTAGCACCCCTTCATGAGGGGCAATGGCCTAATCATGAATAAATTATCTTGAGTCTTGAGTCTCTCTCTCTCTCTCTCTCTCTCTCTCTCTCTCTCTCTCTCTCTCTCTCTTTGTGTGTGTGTGTGCACGCGCGCGCGCGCGCGTTTGTGCATTTTACTTTATCTGACAGAATCTTTCTCTCTCTCTCTCTCTCTCTCTCTCTCTCTCTCTCTCTCTCTCTCTCTCAGAATTGGTGTGATAATGTCAGTAATCTATCTCTGCATGCTTCCTGACAGGCAACAAAAGCAAGAGGATAGCCCTAAAGACGACCCGCAAGGGAAAGGCCGTTCTCCTAAAAAGTCGCCCAAGAAAGGGAAAAAAGACTCGCCCCAAAAATCACCTCAACCATCCAAAGACAAATCATCTTCAGCCTCTCCCCGGGGCGCTGGCGCCGACTGTCCAGAAGAAGCATCAGCACAGGCATCAGACAAGACAGGTGACCAATCACCCAGAAAACGCAAAGAAGACTCGCCCCAAAGTTCGGGCCCCGAGGAGACGGGACACTCGGCACAGTCTGAATCTCAGAAGTCCCAAACCACGCCGCCCTGCAAATCTCCTCGTCAGTCCAAGGGCGAGTCTTCAAAGGCGTCGCGGGACGACCCCAGCCAGGGAAGCAAGAGTTCATCCGAG
>CM065720.1:18061445-18078945 GCA_033310375.1 Conus canariensis
TTTTTTTTAAATAATTCATTTTACTCATTCATGTGTAACCGAAAGATTGTGACTATGGCCCGTGGGCTTATACTTGAGCATTCTTGTATATATAGTGGCATTTAATTGAGAAAAAAAAATGAGAAGAGAAACGATTCAGACGACGTTTTCTAATGTTTAATACTGTAGAACAGATGAATAATATGGAAACTGAACACTGGATATCATGACGTGCTTTAATTGCGCCAATTTCCAGCCGCCGAGTACAAAAATCTTAGTAGTTTCATGTGGCCAATATGACGTTTTAAGACACGACTTCCGGTTTGTCCTGTTCTCACGTGTACATGGTTGTCGGATCGTGAGGACCTGACAAACCCGACCTCTTCCAGTCTCCAGCTAAAGAAGCACTAACGGCTGCGAGTCTGACAGCAAATATTATATTATTTCTGTTTTAATGGGGAAAAAAATCCCGCGGGAGTCAGTTCTGGAACAGACTGTTTCAGAAGTGACTCTTCGTAGGTTTTCACGTGAAAGGAGCATTCGTCAACAGAAGACTATTTTATGACGAACAAAAGGAACAGGCAGGATAAACAGAGTATGACCACGGACGCCGAGCAAAAAGAAAAAAAAAAAAAAAGAAAAAAAAAGTTGTAATGGTTTACAATCGGAATTCGTTTTAATCCTAAAACTGTTATAACGGTCATTTTTAGAGGGAAATTGTGAAAAAAAAAATCTTTCCAGTTATTTTTTTTTACATGAAAGATGAGTTTTTAAACTGTATATTAGTCACAGAACTTTTAACTGATGACATGGTTGTAATCATGTGTGACAGAGGGAAGTGTATCTATAAAAAGAAATGGGTTCTGGCCGGTGCCAGATGAACTGTTTGACATGTGAAAGTGCAGTGTCCATAGTGCGTGCCACTTGAGAAACAGTTCATATGGTGTTTTCAACAGGCGTGAGTGGTTCTGGACACGATCAAAATAAACCTGACCTGAAATGTTCTCTGTGTGTGTGTGTGTGTGTGTGTGTGTGTTGTGTGCGTGTGTTTGCGTGCGTGTGTGTGTTGTGTGTGTGTGTGTGTGTGCACGCGCGCGCGCAAATGTGTGTGTGTGTGTGTGGGGGGGGGGGGGGGTTTACGCGCGTGTGTCTGCGCGCGCGCGTGTTAATGCTCTCTGTCTGTCTGTCTGTCTGTCTGTCTGTCTGTCTCTCTCTCTCTCTCTCTCTCTCTCTTTCTTTCTTTCTCTCTCTCTGGGTGTGTGCTCACACGTGTGTATTTGAATATGCAATAATCCACACAAAAGCGAGAAAAGACTCTTCAGTCAGTTACATTCACATATCGGGTTGACTATGAATCACGCCATAACAACGCGCGCTGTACTGTCACTACAGTAAAAGCACACTGTCATCATGCAAGATAAATGTATAGAAACGTTGCCCACATTGTGTAGATACACTGCCACGACGTAAAAGTACACACTGCTACGATGTAAGATAAAAGTATACATATACTGCCACATAGTAAGTTAACATTTAAGTACACTACCTAAATATAAAATCCGTACACAGATACACGGACAATGTAAGCTTAACATAAAAACACATACACCACACAGTTACACGGATACACTGCATGCGCAAATACACTGCCTAGATGTAATATCAAAACAGTTACACTGCACCATGTAAATTCAAAGCACGGTTACAGTGCGTATTGTAAGATCAAAATGCATATACTCTGCATAAAGTCAGATCAAACTGCAAATACACTGCACAATGTAAGATACGCTGCACGATATCGTGCACAGAAGATGCTGCCTGCAGCACACGCAACTGACCCACATCTGGGTCCAAATATAGCGGCCAGTCACAAATACACGAACATTACCCAGCAGCTGTACAGGGTACCCTCTTCTAGATATAGCAGCCAATCACACACAACGGAAAAACCCGAAAGGCTAAATTTCTATCACGTCTGAAGCACTCGACAGCGCGATGCCAGGACATAACCCAGTCTTCACTCACAAGTTTGTTCACAATTGAGATGACGTCATCAATATGCCCTCTATGTGAACCAAACCATTAACACAATCAAACGTTTTTATACAAGATTTCAAATGTATTAAATTAATGACCCACGTTTTACTTTCAGATTAGTTTTACTGGCATGATGTGAATGAAGGAATATCTTCATGGAATGAAGATCTACATTTTTTTTCTTCTGCAAATTGATAAATTCTTCTGGAAATAAATCTATGTTGTTGGAAGTAATATATGGGATCGGTGAGGGGGGGGGGGGGGACAATGAGAGAGAAAGAGAGAGAGAGAGAGAGAGAGAGAGAGAGAGAGAGAGAGAGTCTGGCTTGATTACATGTTTACGGAAAGAATGATGTTCCCATACATATCCGTGAAAGAACTACGTTGGACCTGGTGTGTCAAACACACGTGGACAAGTCTGGTTGCAGTGGCACTTTGTTGGGAAAACCTTGTGTTGTGAACATCGGCAAACTCCTCCATGGCACTCATGCTACAGACAGACGCCATGGACTTCTCTCTGCCATATTCTTAATCCCAGTTTTCCCAGGAAATGACATTTCGCAAAAGGTGCGTCTTCTCCATAATCACGATTTCTGGAATCTCGATTTCTCTGGTCACAATTCCCTTAATCAGTTAAGTCGCGTGTAATCCAGCTGAGGACCGATTCATTCGGCATAGAGGAGCTGCAGATACTGACACAAACAAACTTGACCGATGGCTTGTAATCTATCTAAACATAATCATGCTGACTTTGGTTTGCCTCGTCCAGTCGGAATCATATCTAAAATCCACTTCTCTCGGATTCATGTCATTGAGAATTTCAGTCAGTGTAAGCTCCGCCTTACAATACCCTCACACGTGTGTGTGTGTGTGTGTGTGTGTGTGTGTGTGTGTGTGTGTGTGTGTGTGTGTGTGTGTGTGCGTGTGTGTGTGGTGTGTGTGTGTGGGTGTGTGTGTGTGTGTGTGTGTGTGTGTGCGTGTGTGTGTGTGGTGTGTTGCGTGCGTGCGTGTGTGTGTGTGTGTGTGTGTGTGTGTGTGTGTGCACGCGCGCGCGCAAATGTGTGTGTGTGTGTGTGTGTGTGTGTGTGTGTGTGTGTGTGTGTGTGTGTGTGTGTGTGGTTTCACGCGCGTGTGTCTGCGCGGGCGTGTTAATGCTCTCTCTCTCTCTCTCTCTCTCTCTCTCTCTCTCTGGGGTGTGTGCTCACACGTGTGTATTTGAATATGCAATAATCCACACAAAAGCGAGAAAAGACTCCTCAGCCAGTTACATTCACATATCGGGTTAACTATGAATCACGCCATAACAACGCGCGCTGTACTGTCACTACAGTAAAAGCACACTGCCATCATGCAAGATAAATGTATGGAAACGCCGCCCACATGTAAAATAATTGTGTAGATACACTGCCACGACGTAAAAGTACACACTGCTACGATGTAAGATAAAAGTATACATATACTGCCACATTGTAAGATCAAAATTTAAGTACACTACCTAAATATAAAATCCGCACACAGATACACGGACAATGTTGGCTTAACATAGCACAGATACACTGCACAGTTACACGGTGTCATGAGTCGGCCGAATGTTCTCAAGCATTTAGACAAATTAAGGGTAGTTTTGCTGTTGTTGAGAGCAAGTTCCTTGGGTTCTTCAAGTGTGCGAACTCGGGCATCACCAGAGGGGAATACGCCGAGTCGTATACTGAAGGAGGGACAATTACTGGGAAGTGTTTCGCATGTCTAGGGGGGTAGTAACAAGAACATGCCGACATGCCGACCTGGGTAGACGAGAGTGTCCACTTTGAGCACTGGCTATTCAGTGGGTTCTCCAGTGGGGCTGAAAGGAAGGCGATCGTGTCAGGTGACCGTCACGGGTAGGTGACCGTCAGCCTGCAGGCAGAGTACAGCGACCATTCCGTCGTCCTTTGTTCTGAGGAATGAATGGAAGGCTTCGGCCTATTGAGTGGTTCGCACCTTGTTGTCTATAGAGGTAGTAATTACTTGAAGCATCAGTCCTGGCTGGTAGAGAAGTCCAGGCTGTTAGTACAATGGGTAGCTTCGGGGAATCGAACATGAGTTGAATAGGAGGTCAGGCATTAAGTGCTTGGTACCCCAGTCTTTGTTGGCGCTAGCAGCTGTTGTGTGTGTATGTGTAGGTGACTAATGATTCCATTGGCGGAATAAAAATAACTTGGGGATCTATTGGTACAAATCGTGTGAGGGGTGTGTGCCAGTGATTCCATTGGTTGAACCAGCTAAATTCGGGTTCTCTCTTTCTTTGAGAATGAATATAAGGAGCTTGGAAAACCAGGAAGTGTGTGATTCACTTAAGGGAAAGTGAACTCGCCCATCTTGCTGAGGGCTCAAGAAAATACAGCGTGAAGCAGAGGCTTGCTGTCGCCTCGTTGTCTCTGTGTGGGGACGTAAGACAGTGGAGGTTGCTGTCGCCTCGTTGTCTCCTGGGTGGGGACGTAAGACAGTGGAGGTTGCTGTAGCCTCGGAGCCGACGACGAGTAGAATTGTCTCCCGTGTGGGGACGGTCGACAGCAAGACGTGTCAGCCTGTTGGAACCTAGACAGGGAGCTGCCAGACAACGGTGGGGTGTTTGCAGTCAGAGAAGACCTGTAGGAGAGGCCGACAGGAGCCCTTTCCGTGGAGAGGGCGAAGTGCAGTGGAGTCCGGGAGACTCGGTGTGAGGGTGCGACTCCAGCTACGTTGCCAGTGTCCCCCAACTGGGATTTGGCCAATCGGGAGAAACACAACAGTGTGGCAGCTTCAGCTCGTAGTCGCACAGTGGGATGAGAGAAACTGACAGTCAACCAAGGAATGCTGGCAAGTTATGGACGTTTCATTTGTTCTTAAGTTTTTAAGTGTGCAAACAGAATAGTGGAATATTGTCTTTCCTGGCTAAGTAAGAATAACTGAAGAACAGGGGATGCGATTTATGAGATTGTCTGTATGATGTTTACATTGTTGTATGATACAGATAAGTGTGTTGTGTAGTGACGGGTGGGGGCTCGGAGTCAAGTTAAATAAAAGTTGATTATTTTCTATGAATGTTATTTGTTTCCCGTCACCTTTGTGCGGGCCCGATGTGAGTGACAGAGTGCGTGTGCCTATGCGAGAGCGCATTTTGGTTGTGAAAGCGTAAATACTTCTGTCTATAACCCCCTGCATCCCTGAATATGAAAATCATATTTTAATAACGAGGGGGAGCGTCGGAGACCCGTCACAAATTGGGGACTGTCGTCCGGGATGAACATAAATGAGTCATAAGCGATTTTGGTTTCTGGGTTTTGTTCAATTGCAAAGGGATCTGAAATTTGTCATAATTGTGGAAACCTAGATTTGTTTCTCTTACCGGGAAAGACGTAGTCGTGTGTTGATTGTTTTGATCTTTTTTTCATGACTGTGCCAGTTGTTTGAACTTGCTTGATTTGGTTGCTATTGAGGTTGATTGTGTGTAGTACAACTAGTTGATCGCTTTATTTACGAGTGATCGTGTGGATCGCTTTATTTACTGTGGTTGTATTAACTAGCTGATCGAGGGTTAGATAGCTTCAAAATGTCGACTGAAGAGGGTGCTGAGACAGTGGGTCCGCTGAAAAAGATGGACCTCATAGAAGAAGGAAAAGCTTTAGGACTAAAGGGTCCGGAACTGAAGGCATATGTAGATGAAAACTGGCCCCGTGTAATCGAGGCTCAGAAAATACAAAGGGAACGGGAAGAAGGAAAGAAAAAAGAGGAGCGAGAAAGAGAACGGGAAAAAGATGAGAGAGAAAGAGAACGGGAAAAAGAGGAGAGAGAGAGGGAAAGGGAAAAAGAGGAGAGAGAGCAGGAAAGGCGAGAGAGAGAAAGAGAACGGGAAAGAGAAGAAAGAGAAAGAGAACGGGAAAGAGAAGAGAGAGAAAGAGAACGGGAAAGAGAAGTGAGAGAAAGAGAACAGGAACGAGAGGAAAGAGAAAGAGATGAGGTACGGCAGTTTGAGTTAGAAAAATTGAAATTGGAGAAGGAACTGGAGGCACAGGCAAAAGCCAGAAACTTTCTATCATATTACAATCCCTTAACTAATATGCCAAAGTTTGATGATAATCCGGACCACCTAGAGGATTTCATCTCACAGTTTGAAAGGATTGCCAAAGATCAGGGCTTACCCGAAGAACGGTGGGCCACACATCTGTCCGCACTGTTGACACCTAAGGCTAGAGAAACGTTTTTCTGCCTACCATTGGAAAAACAGACGGATTATGTATCTGTGCGCGATGCTTTGTTTCAAAGGTACCAGGTAACAGCTGACAGATACAGGAAAATGTTCAGGGAGGCCGCGCGTAAGCCAGGCGAGGCATATGTACAGTTCCTTTATCGGGTCAGGTCTCTCTTTGATAAATGGATGAGAATAGGGAGTATTGAACAGACTTTTGAACAGTTGAGGGAAGAGATCGTTAGAGAGCAAATCCTGTCCACGTATCGGAGAGATCTCACTGTGTTCTTGGCAGAAAGAGAAATAAAAAGCTTAGAAGAGTTAGTGAAAGTCGCACACAGGTATGAAGCTGCCCATGATCAGCGCTATGTTTTGAAGGGAACAAACCGCTTGTTCCGTAATGCGCAGACCACACAGTCAGAGAGTGAGTCGCCGACTCACTACAGTAAGGAGGTGAGATCGCAGGTAGAGGCGAACTCTAAGTCCCGTGGCAACAGTGGGACTCAAGAGAATGTTAGGGTGAAACGCACATGTTTTAGATGCGGGCGAGAGGGTCATGTCGCCAAGGAATGTAGCGGACGGCGGATACATTCAGTCGTTGCCGTTGATACAATTCAACAGGAAGGCAGAGTGCCACTACCAACTACTAGGGCAGTAGTAAACGGGAAGCCGGTGACCTGCTTGTTAGATACAGGATTGACTCTGGCGGCAATGGTAGAACCCAGTTTAGTGAGAGAGACAGACTATACAGGGAAAACCACCTGCGTGCGATATGCAGATGGAAGAGTTACTCAGCTACCTTTAGCCCATGTCAAAGTAGAGTCTGAATTTGTTAGGAGTACTCTCACGGCAGCAGTACAGAAGAATCTTCCCTATCCAGCTTTGTTAGGCGGTAGGTACATCCTCCCAAAGCCTAACCAGGCTGCCAGTCAAGTAGGGAAAGGAAGGGTAGTGCAGGGTAGGAACTCCTACTGGAAAGTAAACAGAAAGCAGGTGAAGTGCACAGGTGCCGCGGGTAGTAGAACTAGCGTGGGCCATGAAGGTGGCCATGGTGGTGGTGCAGTGGACCATGAAATTGGTCGCAGTGATAGTTTAGTGGGCCGTTGTGGCGGTGCCGTGGGCCAGAGAGGTGGCCGTAGTGGCAGTGCTGTAGGCCATGGTGGCCGTAGTGGTGGTTCAAGTAGCTGTTGGTGTTGCCGTGGCAGTCAGAAATGTAGGAGCCACGGTGGCGGACCTCAGGGTCGAGGCCAAGAGGGACCACAGAGTAACTGGAACCGGCAGCTGGGCTGGAACCAGGGAGGCTGTATTAACGCATGGCAAGAAGGTCAAGGAGACCAGCTATCGTTAGGAAATGCCAAGAATAGTCAGCTCATAGGAGCAGACAAGCCAGTGTTGAAAAAGGGAGAAGGAAGTAAGGCCCAGAAAGCAGTGGGCATAGGCACGGAGTGGGATTCGAACCAAGGAAGTTCCACACAGAAAAAGAAAATCGGTTCAGATGAGATGAGTGAGGGATCATCTCTTAACATTTTGAAAAGGGGAGATGATCGTCGTCGCAGTGAATGGGTGCGACAGCCCAATTCACGTAATTTTCGAACAACAGACCCTGAGGCAATGAAAGCCAAGGGGACTGAATGCCAAGGAGATTTTGCTGAACAGGCTAGAAGAGGATCGCGCAGATTTTCACGCGCTCCTTTAAGGACTAAAATGTGTGAAGGGTGCGTTGACTCTCTTGTAAAGCCTGGAATGCGCAAACTATCTGCCCCAGGTACTATTGGCGAGCCACAAACGGCGGTCAAGATTGAGAGGGGCAGGAGTAGGTCAAGGGTTGGAGTAATGCCTCCAGGGTGTTGCTGTTGTAGTGTGAACAACAGAAGTAGAACAATGGTAGGAGCAATGCCTACGGGCTGCTGTTGTGGTGGTGGTGTGAGCAGTCATCTGTTACGGACAGCTACCGTGTAAATAATGTAGCTTGCCAGTTGTGTTATTGATTTTGATTGCCCAGTATAGGGCGGGGTTGAGCCTATGTTCATGTGTTATTTTTCATTTTTTGATATATGTTTTCCTGTATGTGTTGCTTTTGTTCATTGCCCATTATGGAGCGGGGATCAGTACGTGCTCACGTGTTATGAGTTATGATTTTTCTGGTTGATATCTGTTTTGCTCATGTTGTTTTGTCGCAGCTCGGTAAAGTGTGAAAATGTCCTTTAATTTGTGACATCAGGATAAATGTTTGATTTGCATATTGTGTGTGAGACCATGTGAGCAGATTGTGGCCACACGCCTGAATTTGATTTTGATGTTACGTAGGCTGGGCCACACGCCTGAATTTGATTTTGATGTTACCTAAGCTGGGCCACACGCCTGAATTTGAATCTTGTCTTTGTGGATTGTGGCCACACGCCTGATTTTGATTTTGATGTTAAGTGAGCTGGGCCACACCCCTGAATTTGAATCTTGGGTTAATCATGGTTGTGTTATAATTAGCAGTGGATAGAATGATAAATCAATATGTATGGGCATGCTGATAGATAACGCTATAGAGAGAGTTCCGGATTATATGTGAGCCAGTTTAGAGTTGAATGTTGTGTACAGTCGTTTATGACTAACAAAAGAGTGATTCAGTGGACTATTTGATTGATTTATTGGTTTTAATTATGTACATTCTCCATGTTAGAGATGTCGATGGAAGTGATGTCTTGAAGCATAGGGGTAGTACTGTTATACCGACCCATGCAACTGAGTTTGTTTTATCCAATTTGAGAACATTCGTCCTGGAGGAAATGTTGATTGGAACAACATTCTTAGGTACGGGGGTGTCATGAGTCGGCCGAATGTTCTCAAGCATTTAGACAAATTAAGGGTAGTTTTGCTGTTGTTGAGAGCAAGTTCCTTGGGTTCTTCAAGTGTGCGAACTCGGGCATCACCAGAGGGGAATACGCCGAGTCGTATACTGAAGGAGGGACAATTACTGGGAAGTGTTTCGCATGTCTAGGGGGGTAGTAACAAGAACATGCCGACATGCCGACCTGGGTAAACGAGAGTGTCCACTTTGAGCACTGGCTATTCAGTGGGTTCTCCAGTGGGGCTGAAAGGAAGGCGATCATGTCAGGTGACCGTCACGGGTAGGTGACCGTCAGCCTGCAGGCAGAGTACAGCGACCATTCCGTCGTCCTTTGTTCTGAGGAATGAATGGAAGGCTTCGGCCTATTGAGTGGTTCGCACCTTGTTGTCTATAGAGGTAGTAATTACTTGAAGCATCAGTCCTGGCTGGTAGAGAAGTCCAGGCTGTTAGTACAATGGGTAGCTTCGGGGAATCGAACATGAGTTGAATAGGAGGTCAGGCATTAAGTGCTTGGTACCCCAGTCTTTGTTGGCGCTAGCAGCTGTTGTGTGTGTATGTGTAGGTGACTAATGATTCCATTGGCGGAATAAAAATAACTTGGGGATCTATTGGTACAAATCATGTGAGGGGTGTGTGCCAGTGATTCCATTGGTTGAACCAGCTAAATTCGGGTTCTCTCTTTCTTTGAGAATGAATATAAGGAGCTTGGAAAACCAGGAAGTGTGTGATTCACTTAAGGGAAAGTGAACTCGCCCATCTTGCTGAGGGCTCAAGAAAATACAGCGTGAAGCAGAGGCTTGCTCTCGCCTCATTGTCTCCTGTGTGGGGACGTAAGACAGTGGAGGTTGCTGTCGCCTCGTTGTCGCCTGGGTGGGGACGTAAGACAGTGGAGGTTGCTGTAGCCTCGGAGCCGACGACGAGTAGAATTGTCTCCCGTGTGGGGACGGTCGACAGCAAGACGTGTCAGCCTGTTGGAACCTAAACAGGGAGCTGCCAGACAACGGTGGGGTGTTTGCAGCCAGAGAAGACCTGTAGGAGAGGCCGACAGGAGCCCTTTCCATGGAGAGGGCGAAGTGCAGTGGAGTCCGGGAGACTCGGTGTGAGGGTGCGACTCCAGCTACGTTGCCAGTGTCCCCCAACTGGGATTTGGCCAATCGGGAGAACACAACAGTGTGGCAGCTTCAGCTCGTAGTCGCACAGTGGGATGAGAGAAACTGACAGTCAACCAAGGAATGCTGGCAAGTTATGGACGTTTCATTTGTTCTTAAGTTTTTAAGTGTGCAAACAGAATAGTGGAATATTGTCTTTCCTGGCTAAGTAAGAATAACTGAAGAACAGGGGATGCGATTTATGAGATTGTCTGTATGATGTTTACATTGTTGTATGATACAGATAAGTGTGTTGTGTAGTGACGGGTGGGGGCTCGGAGTCAAGTTAAATAAAAGTTGATTATTTTCTATGAATGTTATTTGTTTCCCGTCACCTTTGTGCGGGCCCGATGTGAGTGACAGAGTGCGTGTGCCTATGCGAGAGCGCATTTTGGTTGTGAAAGCGTAAATACTTCTGTCTATAACCCCCTGCATCCCTGAATATGAAAATCATATTTTAATAACGAGGGGGAGCGTCGGAGACCCGTCACACACGGATACGCTGCACACACAAATACACTGCCTACATGTAATATCAAAACACACTGCACAATGTACATTCAAAGCACGGATACAGTGCGTATTTTAAGATCAAAATATATACACACTGCATAAAGTAAGATCAAACTGCAAATACACTGCACAATGTAAGATCAAAATACATATACGCTGCACGATATCGTGCACAGAAGATGCTGCCTGCAGCGCACGCAACTGACCCACACCTGGGTCCAAATATAGCGGCCAATCACTAATACATGAACATTACCCAGCAGCTATACAGGGTGCCCCTCTTCTAGATATAGCAGCCAATCACATACAACGGAAAAACCCGAAAGGCTAAATTTCTATCACGTCCACATGTAAAATAATTGTGTAGATACACTGCCACGACGTAAAAATACTCACTGCTGCGATATAAAATAAACGTATACATACACTGCCACATTGTAAGATCAAAATTTAAGTACACTACCTAAATATAAAATCCGTACACAGATACACGGACAATGTAGGCTTAACATAGCACAGATACACTGCACAGTTGCACGGATACGCTGCACACACAAATACACTGCCTACATGTAATATCAAAACACACTGCACAATGTACATTCAAAGCACGGATACAGTGCGTATTTTAAGATCAAAATATATACACACTGCATAAAGTAAGATCAAACTGCAAATACACTGCACAATGTAAGATCAAAATACATATACGCTGCACGATATCGTGCACAGAAGATGCTGCCTGCAGCGCACGCAACTGACCCACACCTGGGTCCAAATATAGCGGCCAGTCACAAATACACGAACATTACCCAGCAGCTGTACAGGGTGCCCCTCTTCTAGATGTAGCAGCCAATCACATACAACGGAAAAACCCGAAAGGCTAAATTTCTATCACGTCTGAAGCACTCGACAGCGCGATGCCAGGACATAACCCAGTCTTCACTCACAAGATTGTTCACAATTGAGGTGACGTCATCAATATGCCCTCTACGTGAACCAAACCATTAACACAATCAAACGTTTTTATACAAGATTTCAAATGTATTAAATTAATGACCCACGTCTTACTTTCAGATTAGTTTTACTGGCATGATGTGCATGAAAGAATATCTTCATGGAATGAACATCTACATCTTTTTTCTTCTGCAAATTGATAAATTCTTCTGGAAATAAATCTATGTTGTTGGAAGTAATATATGGGATCGGTGAGGGGGGAGGGGGGGCAATGAGAGAGAAAGAGAGAGAGAGAGAGAGAGAGAGAGAGAGAGAGAGAGAGAGAGAGAGAGAGAGAGAGAGTCTGGCTTGATTACATGTTTACAGAAAGAATGATGTTCCCATACATATCCGTGAAAGAACTACGTTGGACCTGGTGTGTCAACACCCGTGGACAAGTCTGGTTGCAGTGGCACTTTGTTGGGAAAACCTTGTGTTGTGAACATCGGCAAACTCCTCCATGGCACTCATGCTACAGACAGACGCCATGGACTTCTCTCTGCCATATTCTTAATCCCAGTTTTCCCGGGAAATGACATTTCGCAAAAGGTGCGTCTTCTCCATAATCACGATTTCTGGAATCTCGATTTCTCTGGTCACAATTCCCTTAATCAGTTAAGTCGCGTGTAATCCAGCCAAAGACTGATTCATTCGGCATAGAGGAGCTGCAGATACTGACACAAATAAACTTGACCGATGGCTTGTAATCTATCTAAACATAATCATGCTGACTTTGGTTTGCCTCGTCCAGTCAGAATCATCATATCTAAAATCCACTTCTCTCGGATTCATGTCATTCAGAATTTCAGTCAGTGTAAACTCCGCCTTACAATACCCTCACACGTGTGTGTGTGTGTGTGTGTGTGTGTGTGTGTGTGTGTGTGCGTGCGTGTGTGTGTGTGTGTGTGTGTGTGTGTGTGTGTGTGTGCGTGCGTGTGTTTGGGTGCGTGCGTGTTTGTGTGTGTGTGTGTGTGTGTGTGTGTGTGTGTGTGTGTGTGTGTGTGCACGCGCGCGCGCAAATGTGTGTGTGTGTGGTGTGTGTGTGTGTGTGTGTGTGTGTGTGTGTGTGTGTGGTTTCACGCGCGTGTGTCTGCGCGCGCGCGTGTTAATGCTCTCTCTCTCTCTCTCTCTCTCTCTCTCTCTCTCTCTCTCTCTCTCTCTCTCTCTCTCTCTCTCTCTCTGGGTGTGTGCTCACACGTGTGTATTTGAATATGCAATAATCCACACAAAAGCGAGAAAAGACTCTTCAGCCAGTTACATCCACATATCGGGTTAACTATGAATCACGCCATAACAACGCGCGCTGTACTGTCACTGCAGTAAAAGCACACTGCCATCATGCAAGATAAATGTATGGAAACGCCGCCCACATGTAAAATAATAGTGTAGATACACTGCCACGACGTAAAAGTACACACTGCTGCGATATAAGATAAAAGTATACATATACTGCCACATTGTAAGATCAAAATTTAAGTACACTACCTAAATATAAAATCCGTACACAGATGCACGGACAATGTAGGCTTAACATAACACAGATACACTGCACAGTTACACGGATACGCAGCACACACAAATACACTGCCTACATGTAATATCAAAACACACTGCACAATGTACATTCAAAGCACGGATACAGTGCGTATTTTAAGATCAAAATACATACACACTGCATAAAATAAGATCAAACTGCAAATACACTGCACAATGTAAGATCAAAATACATATACGCTGCACGATATCGTGCACAGAAGATGCTGCCTGCAGCGCACGCAACTGACCCACACCTGGGTCCAAATATAGCGGCCAGTCACAAATACACGAATATTACCCAGCAGCTGAACAGGGTGCCCCTCTTCTAGATAGCAGCCAATCACATACAACGGAAAAAACCCGAAAGGCTAAATTTCTATCACGTCTGAAGCACTCGACAGCGCGATGCCAGGACATAACCCAGTCTTCACTCACAAGATTGTTCACAATTGAGGTGACGTCATCAATATGCCCTCTACGTGAACCAAACCATTAACACAATCAAACGTTTTTATACAAGATTTCAAATGTATTAAAATAATGACCCACGTCTTACTTTCAGATTAGTTTTACTGGCATGATGTGCATGAAAGAATATCTTCATGGAATGAAGATCTACATTTTTTTTTCTTCTGCAAATTGATAAATTCTTCTGGAAATAAATCTATGATGTTGGAAGTAATATATGGGATCGGTGAGGGGGGGGGGGGGGGGGGACAATGAGAGAGAGAGAGAGAGAGAGAGAGAGAGAGAGAGAGAGAGAGAGGAGAGAGTCTGGCTTGATTACATGTTTACGGAAAGAATGATGTTCCCATACATATCCGTGAAAGAACTACGTTGGACCTGGTGTGTCAACACCCGTGGACAAGTCTGGTTGCAGTGGCACTTTGTTGGGAAAACCTTGTGTTGTGAACATCGGCAAACTCCTCCATGGCACTCATGCTACAGACAGACGCCATGGACTTCTCTCTGCCATATTCGTAATCCCAGTTTTCCCGGGAAATGACATTTCGCAAAAGGTGCGTCTTCTCCATAATCACGATTTCTGGAATCTCGATTTCTCTGGTCACAATTCCCTTAATCAGTTAAGTCGCGTGTAATCCAGCCAAAGACTGATTCATTCGGCATAGAGGAGCTGCAGATACTGACACAAATAAACTTGACCGATGGCTTGTAATCTATCTAAACATAATCATGCTGACTTTGGTTTGCCTCGTCCAGTCAGAATCATCATATCTAAAATCCACTTCTCTCGGATTCATGTCATTCAGAATTTCAGTCAGTATGTAAATCTCGCCTTACAATACCCTCACACATGATGTGCGTGTGTTGTGTGTGTTATATGTGTGCTTTGGTGTGTGTCGTCTGTGTCTGTTGTGTCGCCGTTGTGCTTCGGTTGGTTTTGTGCGTGCGTTGTAGTGCTGTGTTTGTGCGTGCGTGTTTGCTAACTGTGTGTGTGTGTGTGTGTGTGTGTGTGTGTGTGTGTGGGGGTGGTGTGTGTCGTGTCGTGTGTGTGTGTGTGTGTGTGTGTGTTTGTGTGTGTGTGTGTGTGTTCACGCGCGTGTGTCTGCGCGCGCGCGTGTTAATGCTCTCTCTTTCTCTCTTCTCTTCTTGTTCTCGCTCTCTCTCGCTTCTCTCTCTTCTCTCTCTCTCTCTGGGTGTGTGCTCACACGTGTGTATTTGAATATGCAATAATCCACACAAAAGCGAGAAAAGACCTCAGCCAGTTACATCCACATATCGGGTTAACTATGAATCACGCCATAACAACGCGCGCTGTACTGTCACTGCAGTAAAAGCACACTGCCATCATGCAAGATAAATGTATGGAAACGCCGCCCACATGTAAAATAATAGTGTAGATACACTGCCACGACGTAAAAGTACACACTGCTGCGATATAAGATAAAAGTATACATATACTGCCACATTGTAAGATCAAAATTTAAGTACACTACCTAAATATAAAATCCGTACACAGATGCACGGACAATGTTGGCTTAACATAGCACAGATACACTGCACAGTTACACGGATACGCTGCACACACAAATACACTGCCTACATGTAATATCAAAACACACTGCACAATGTACATTCAAAGCACGGATACAGTGCGTATTTTAAGATCAAAATATATACACACTGCATAAAGTAAGATCAAACTGCAAATACACTGCACAATGTAAGATCAAAATACATATACGCTGCACGATATCGTGCACAGAAGATGCTGCCTGCAGCGCACGCAACTGACCCACACCTGGGTCCAAATATAGCGGCCAATCACTAATACATGAACATTACCCAGCAGCTATACAGGGTGCCCGTCTTCTAGATATAGCAGCCAATCACATACAACGGAAAAAACCCGAAAGGCTAAATTTCTATCACGTCCACATGTAAAATAATTGTGTAGATACACTGCCACGACGTAAAAGTACACACTGCTGCGATATAAAATAAAAGTATACATACACTGCCACATTGTAAGATCAAAATTTAAATACACTACCTAAAGATAAAATCCGTACACAGATACACGGACAATGTAGGCTTAACATAGCACAGATACACTGCACAGTTGCACGGATACGCTGCACACACAAATACACTGCCTACATGTAATATCAAAACACACTGCACAATGTACATTCAAAGCACGGATACAGTGCGTATTTTAAGATCAAAATATATACACACTGCATAAAGTAAGATCAAACTGCAAATACACTGCACAATGTAAGATCAAAATACATATACGCTGCACGATATCGTGCACAGAAGATGCTGCCTGCAGCGCACGCAACTGACCCACACCTGGGTCCAAATATAGCGGCCAGTCACAAATACACGAACATTACCCAGCAGCTGTACAGGGTGCCCGTCTTCTAGATGTAGCAGCCAATCACATACAACGGAAAAACCCGAAAGGCTAAATTTCTATCACGTCTGAAGCACTCGACAGCGCGATGCCAGGACATAACCCAGTCTTCACTCACAAGTTTGTTCACAATTGAGATGACGTCATCAATATGCCCTCTACGTGAACCAAACCATTAACACAATCAAACGTTTTTATACAAGATTTCAAATGTATTAAATTAATGACCCACGTCTTACTTTCAGATTAGTTTTACTGGCATGATGTGCATGAAAGAATATCTTCATGGAATGAAGATCTACATTTTTTTTCTTCTGCAAATTGATAAATTCTTCTGGAAATAAATCTATGTTGTTGGAAGTAATATATGGGATCGGTGAGGGGGGGGGGGGGACAATGAGAGAGAGAGAGAGGAGAGAGAGAGAGAGAGAGAGAGAGAGAGTCTGGCTTGATTACATGTTTACGGAAAGAATGATGTTCCCATACATATCCGTGAAAGAACTACGTTGGACCTGGTGTGTCAACACCCGTGGACAAGTCTGGTTGCAGTGGCACTTTGTTGGGAAAACCTTGTGTTGTGAACATCGGCAAACTCCTCCATGGCACTCATGCTACAGACAGACGCCATGGACTTCTCTCTGCCATATTCTTAATCCCAGTTTTCCCGGGAAATGACATTTCGCAAAAGGTGCGTCTTCTCCATAATCACGATTTCTGGAATCTCGATTTCTCTGGTCACAATTCCCTTAATCAGTTAAGTCGCGTGTAATCCAGCCAAAGACTGATTCATTCGGCATAGAGGAGCTGCAGATACTGACACAAATAAACTTGACCGATGGCTTGTAATCTATCTAAACATAATCATGCTGACTTTGGTTTGACTCGTCCAGTCAGAATCATCATATCTAAAATCCACTTCTCTCGGATTCATGTCATTGAGAATTTCAGTCAGTGTAAACTCCGCCTTACAATACCCTCACACGTGTGTGTGTGTGTGTGTGTGTGTGTGTGTGTGTGTGTGTGTGGTGTGTGTGTGTCGTGCGTGTTGTGTGGGGTGGTGTGTGTGTGTGTGTGTGGTGTGTGTGTTGTGCGTGCGTGTGTTTGCGTGCGTGCATGTTTGTGTGTGTGTGTGTGTGTGTGTGTGTGTGTGTGTGTGTGTGTGCACGCGCGCGCGCAATGTGTGTGTTTGTGTGTGTGTGTGTGTGTGTGTGTGTGTGTGTGTGTGTGGGTGTGTGGTTTCACGCGCGTGTGTCTGCGCGCGCGCGTGTTAATGCTATCTCTCTCTCTCTCTCTCTCTCTCCTCTCTCTCTCTCTCTCTCTCTCTCTGGGTGTGTGCTCACACGTGTGTATTTGAATAT
>CM065720.1:18081445-18108945 GCA_033310375.1 Conus canariensis
ACCCCACCCCACCCCACCCCACCTCCTAGCATATTTATTATTTCACATGTTTTTCAAGACAATGTCATGCTCTGAACAACTGATTATCACCTGAAAACTGTTTTCACGTTAAACAGTCTTACTATTTTCTATAATGAAAGTAAGAGTTTTTACGCAAACATGTTTTTATATTATAACTAAGATCTAATCATTAGAAAAACAAAACAAAACAAAAAAACGGATAAAACTGTTTTATGTGAAAGTAACTTTTTACATAAATGTGTTTACATCACAATGAATCAGCTAGCTAACTGTGAAAACTTCTTCGAATTAAACCATCTAATATTGAAATTATAACTT
Source organism: Conus canariensis (assembly GCA_033310375.1). Classification (NCBI taxonomy): domain Eukaryota; kingdom Metazoa; phylum Mollusca; class Gastropoda; order Neogastropoda; family Conidae; genus Conus; species Conus canariensis. The sequence goes on from CM065720.1 coordinate 18,081,785, forward strand.
TCATGTGAAAATAAATGTTTTAACAAATACAGCAACAAAATCGGCACTGGTGGTTTGGCAAAATGCTTTCAAAATACCAGTGGCGCATTTGTTATTGCGGGAACAATCAGATACTGAGAATAGCAAACATGGCTACTCGCGTCTAGTGTGTTCCAATAGTTTTGACTTACGACTGAACACCTGTGTCCTCACCCAATGTCTCTAACAATCGCGTGTGAATGTACAACCAACGCAGTTGCTGGATTAGGGGGGAGGAGGTGGAGGGGCGTGGGGAGAGAAGGATGGGTGGAGAGAGGAAGGGGTGGGGGTAAAGGTGGACACGGAAGAAGTGGCGGGTGACTTCCGGTTCTTTTCTTATAAAAAGGCCTCCACCCTGTGCTCAAGTCAGAAAGAAAGAGAGCAAACAAGTGCTCCAGTCCATCATCATTGTGTGTGCGTGTGTGTGCCAGAGTAACCACCGTGAGTGCAGTTTACCTGTTAGGGGTGGATGGGGTAGGAGCGTGGGTGTAAGGAACATCTCTACAGACTTTTTTTTAACTGCGCGTTTATCTTGTGTGTGTGTGTGTGTGTGTGTGTGTGTGTGTGTGTGTGTGTGTGGTGTGTGTGTGTGTTGGTTCCATTTCTTTGTCTGGCAATGAGCGATGTGAGCACCCTAGAGAGCGAAGACATCCCCCTGTTGGTGTCACTATTGTTCGTTATGCATCAAACGGTTTGGAAATAAAAACTAAGAGAGCATAGGGGAGAGATGATGAACAGGCCTTAATGCGAAAAAAATGTAATTCATTGACAGTTTGTACCAAGAATATTTGTCGTTTCTCGAGCACCATGGCCGGACCGATGGATATAAATCTACCTCTCACTTATAAAACTCCGTTCGACATTCGACATTATTTGGTGGTACTTTTGTCACCTCCGAAAAAAAAAAACAACAAACAATCAAATAACTTTCCAAGGCTGCCAGTGAATGTGTGGCTTTGATTTGAACAGAAAGTAAAATAAAGAAATGATGGGGGAAATAAAACAAAAAGAGGAAGAAAACAAAATGTCGTGAAAAGGAACCAGCATGGGGGATCGAAAAGGTATAGCCTAAAGGAGGTTAACAAAAAAAATCTATTTTGATTTGCTCTGCAGTTGTTTAAACCTAAGTATTGGCAGCAAAGTTAGCGCGGACAAAACGTCAAATGTTCCAGGCTATACGCTCCTCTGCTTTCATTAAAGTTAGTATATGAAACAAAATGAGAGTGTGAAGTGGGGATTTGAAGAGAGAGAGAGAGAGAGAGAGAGAGAGAGAGAGAGGAGAGAGAGAGAGAGAGAGAGAGAGGGGGGTGGGGAGTGCAGAAAACATTTCTTCCGGAACAAAAATCCCCCGAGTTAGAAAACGACGAACTTCTCATCGTCAAAGGGAGAGCAGTGAATCCTTCACGGCCAACACGTGGAGTCCGTAGCATTCTGTCCAGTTTGCCTTCGGCATGATTTAGCAAAAGAGGAGAGGTCAAGGGGGCCTTGTTTTCTGTGTCATCAGCATTTTCGCCCGTACTCTCTTCGTCCCTCGTTTCCTTTGGTAGACTGCCGTAAAAGGCGACAGCCCGACCGGTTACTGTAGTCCAACATGCATAATTTGGATTGTGAGCAAGGAGCGAAGAACAAGGCTTATATGCACGTGTGTGGAATACCTTGAGGGCGGGCAGAATGGTCTTCAACGCGTAGAACACAAGTTCGTACACATGCATGCGCGCTCGCTGTGCATGCGTGTATATGTGTGAGTGTGTGCTTGGCTGTAAACTAAGTCCACCTATAAACTAAGTCCACCTATAAACTAAGTCCAACGAAGCATGAGCGGTGTTCGCTTCGGTTCTCCGTGCCGTTCGTGCGCTTCACGTGGTTCTGGTTGGTCCCAGTATCAACCTGTATTTCCAAACATGTCGTGTTACATAGGATGAGCATATTTGCGTCATTACAGGAATTCACTTTAGTCCATCTTTGCGACGACCATCAAAACTGTCGGATTTCCGGCTTTTGACAGTGTCATTATAAAATCAGACTGTGATTATATTCAGTCATTTCAGAATTTGGGATCAAACGTCAGTCGTTTCGAAATGGGATTGAATTATAATCATTTCATCTTTAGATTGAAATCCTGTCATTTCACCATCAGTTCACACTTCAGTCACTGACGATCTGATTAAACCTCAGTTGTTTCACGAAGGGGGTAAACTTCACTTGTTCGACTATGGCAGCACAACCTAGTGCATCTGTTTACTAGTTTCTCCAGCCCCCGTATCACTTCATATAGAGATTACACCGTGTCGTCCGTATACTTCTCTAGAGACAAAGACAGAGAACCAATGTTGCAACACTGCTCAGAACACACAACCCCCACGCCTGCCCTCTGCCTATCGCTGCACGCATTCCAGAGGACTTCGCCGACTTCTGGGAAGTCGTAAAAGTGTCAATGGACTTGACATTTTGGTTGAAGAACCACAGCGAGAATTCTCTGTTATACCCAACCTTAAGGTGATCTGTTGCGCCATTTTTTTTTCTATTTCCATAACCGCATTTTCAGTTCTTCCCTTTGTTCCACAGGTGTGAAACGCGTGTTCGTGGGTCATCAGAACCGAGGAAACATGCAGAACTCGACAAACAGCATGGCACAATACAATCTGAATGCAGAACGCGATGAATAGCACAGTACAATACAATCTGAATGTAGAACTGGGCTCATAGCATAGCACAATACAATCTGAATGTAGAACTGGGCTCATAGCATAGCACAATACAATCTGAATGTAGAACTGGGCTCATAGCATAGCACAATACAATCTGAATGTAGGACTGGGCTAATCGCATAGCACAATATAATTTGAGAACAGATTTCGGTGAATAGCGTAGCTCAATACCATTATAATTCCGGCCAGGATCCGGCGATCAGCATAGCACGAAAACTTCGAATGCAGAATTTGGCGAATCGCATAATACAAAACAGAATTCAGCAAACAGCATATCACAATTCAATTTGAGTGTTGAGTGTAATGAATGGCATAGCGCTTTACATCATGAGTGAAGAATTCGGCAAATCGCGTGGCATAAAACAATCGGAAGACAAAATTTGACGAATAGCGCATCACGATAAAATTTGAAAGAAGATTTCGCCTAATCGGATTGCACACTACAATTTGAATGTAGAATTCAGTGAAGAGCATTGTGCAATATAATTCCAATGCAGAATTCAGCGAATTGCGTAGCATATTACAGTTTAAATTTAGATTTTGGCGAAGAGCATAGCAAAATATTTGATTGCAGAATTCAGAGAATGCATAACGCAACACAGTTTGAATGCAGAATTCGGTGATTCGCACAGCACAATAGAACTTGAATGTAGAATTTGGCGAATCGCCTAGGAAAAGACAATGCGAATGCATAATTCAGCGAATCGCACGGCATGCATGCGGCACAATAAAATACAGAATTCGGCAAATGACATAGCGCAATACAAATTGAATGGTCAATTTTACGAATCGCATGGATTTAAATACAGAACTCAATGAATAACATGGCGCAATGCAGTTTGAATGCAGAAGTCGGCAAATCGCATAGCACAATACCATTTGAATTCAGAATTCGACAAAAAGCATAGCGCAATACAGTTTGAATAGCATGGGACAACAGAGCCTGAATACGAAATTCTGCTAATAACATAGCAAAATGCAGTTTGTGTTTTGGAGAAGAAAACAACTAAAACTTGAAAAGCAACACGAACTACTTTTAAGTTTCATATATTGCGGGCCCGTCCACCAGTCTTTTCACTCCTATAGCCATGGGGAGTGTGAAGTGGAGGGTGAGGGAGGGGGAAGGTGCTCTGCTGGTCCGTGAAAACTGGGAGGGAACAAGTGTCCCCAAAAGTAGCTCAAACCAGGATGCGCAGAACTGACTATTCCAGCTTGCGTGCTGAATTACGGTGTGCGTCCCATGAACACCTTTCACCTGAAGTGCACGACTGCCGCGGACAGTGCCTTTGCTTAACTATATCAATGACTTGTACTTGGCTCTACACCGAAAAAGCAAGTGATCAAAAAAGGTTCAAAAGTGACCGATGATAAAAGAATGGAGAAGAATGTGCCAAACCTTCATTTTTGTGGTTTACGGAAACAGAATTTAATGAAATAGAACGAAGGAACTCATCTATGTATGTACTTTAACAGTAGATGGTCCAAAATCGCATTAATCTGTTAAACAACCCACTGCCGAATGATACTCTAAACTACAAAACGCTTTGGGAAAATCGCACAATTGTTGTTGCAGCTCTGTGCCTCACTACGCAACACTGCATTTAATGCACTACGATGGATTCGAGAATACAATACAAAGCTCCGAGATATTGCTGTTTTATTATGCAACACTACAGCTTGGTGCCACAGAATGCATATTTTTTTAATGCAATCCTTTCTTCTTTAACGCATACGCGCGCGAGCGCGCGCGCATGCTTGTGTGCGTGCGAATGCGTGTGCGCATGTGTGAGCAGATGGCGGACCGTATCAACCAAGTCTCCTCACCGGATTCTGAGCCTCAGCTCATTGCTCTCGGGAGCCTCACGAGCGACAGGCGTCATTTTCTCTCTTAAATTACATATTGTCTCCCCTTCGTCCACCCTTCTCGGCGGTTAGCACAGATCTCACGGATGATGAAGACTTCAGAGGGGGGGGCTCCACTTCCCGTGCAGGACCCCTCACACTTGCCGAGATCCTCCCGCAGGTCGTCAGTAGTGCAAACCTCTCCTCTAACCATCCCATCATCTTTTGTCCTTCCAGAATCGCAAGACATGGACGAGGCGTTTCCAATAGGCTGGGGTCCACGTCAGTATCAGGCGACGGTTGAGACGGAAAGGGACACCCAAAAAAGTTCTATACCTGCTATTCCCCAGCCGTCAACCTCTACTTCGGGGACATATTACAAGGTAGGGGCAGATACTTCCAGAAAATTTAATGTACGCTTAAAAAAAAAAAAAATAGAGTAACCTTTGCTTCCATAAAAAAAACCTAAGACAGAGCAATTTCTAATCAAGACTGGCACAGCCTTTTAAACTTGAATAAGGTCAAACAAATACATACAATCTTAACAGTGGGGAAATACAAGCACAGGCCAACAAATCATGTTATTATCTTCGTAAAATTTAGAGTTGTGGGGGGGAGGTTGAAGATGAAGAAAATGGGAAACATGAAATTTAGAAAATATATTATGGATGTCAAAATTCTTTAATGACTGTATGAGGAAACCATCGTTATCCGTTTTGAAGACAGGATTATTTGTATTGCCTGCTCTTAGGCCTTTCGTCCGCTGGATCGGAACTCACCATGGAGACACAACAGGTTGCGTTCGTGCTCCTGGCGTCAAATAGAGACACACCACAGTCCATAATACTGTGGTGTTCTGACCACCAAGGGTTCAAAAAAGAATCCAACAGCGCCCCCAAAGGCAGCCAGCGAAGGGTAGTAAATGAAATGAAACGAAATTGTGGGGAGGAAAAAAGTCGCTTAAAAACTAAAGATAGTATGCAAACAGTATAAAATGTAGGGGACAATCATAGAGCCTACGCCAGAGGATCCACCCAAGGATGCAAGGGAGATCAAAAGACAAACACAAAGACGGACAGAAATAAATACAAATAACTTCGATTTAACTGAAACGAAATTGAAAATGACGCGTATGTATGGATGGTTGTAGAGATGGAAAGAAGACACAGGTGGAAGAGCTGCCTGAATTACGTTATTAGCGTAACGGGTTGCAGCCCGTAGAATCGTGAGTTCGAATCCCATGGAAGACATGTTTTGGGGATTGTTCAGTCCCATGTGGTTAGATGCACATTTGTGTAGTATTTGTGGCATCGACTGGCTCCTAAGCAACGTTGTCTAGTATGCTTTAAACGTCCAGACCAGGACCATAGTTAGGGTCAGCTTCTACGGTGAAAAATTGGTCCCAAATGACGTTTCGTGCTTTGGTTTTTGGTGTAAAGTTCTTACATCACACACATATCTGTACTTGTCTTTTGCAAACTTGTGCACATCTTATCCACAAATGTGTATCGATGTTTATTTCATGTATCGCAAGTGCATGTTTTGGATTTAATTGAATCGTCTTATACATTCATAACCTTCGCATGTCATAGCTTTAGTTCTACTCATTCAAGTACCAAACTTAAAGGTCTCGAATTTTAAAAGGAATTTAAAGTAAATCCGCCAGTTAACAGGGACAAACAAATGACAAGACAAAACACAACGCGTTTTGACCTCTTAGGTCTTGTCCAGGCAAGATAAACAACATTCAGGATAGGACAATGAAAAACTAAGAACGAGCAATTACTGACACAACGATCACAAGTGTACACCTAAAATCGATGACGTGAAGCGAAATACAAAACATGAAGGGTAGCAGTCCGAATGAATCGAAGTTGGTTACAGTTAACGCTATCGTCTTGTTTCAATAGCCCAAAACGGCCGATACAAGATTTCTGATTGGCCAGTGTGAACAGAAGTGATATGGCAGAGTACTTTTCAGCAGCCAGTCGAACTACTTGTCTCTACCCGGCAGTCAGCGGTTATCAGTCAAGAGGCGTGGCCTGTTGTAGACACGCTGTGTGCACCGCCCTGCGATGTAGGGCAGCTATAATACAGGGTCAGCTAGAAGCTCCGCCGACACTGACATGGCTTAGTCACGGTCACGTGTAAACTTCCACAAAAGGCACTGGCCAACGCTTCCACGCCCACAGAAACTGATAGACAGTAGGCGGAAATCACCAAGGGAGACTGGAGGTCGAGTAATTAGCTATGTAAAGTTAGTTTCATAGTGAGGTGACTGAAGGAGAATATTGAAACAAATTTTAATAAGAATTGTTATTGATTCTGCAAGACAATAATTACCGACAAACAGATTGCATTTTGTCTTGTAATATGTCCATAATGTCTCGCAGAATGACTAACAATTCTTTTAAAAGAAATAGCTGTATAAAGCCCGAGGCGCTTGTAAAATAATAATTTGGCTAATATTTTAAGGGAAACATTGAAAGAGAAATGTTGCAATGTTCGCGCATGTATCCGTTATTTAGAGAAATCTCCTAATTGATTGATTGTTCAGATAAACCGTACATTATATGCATAAATAATAAAGTTTGCATGTCCATAATGGTTATTTAGTTACTCGGCAGCATTCCATAGTACATAAACAATGCAGAACGAGGCTGGCGGACGATCGTTAACTCTCATTCAGATCAGTCTCTTTAAACACACACTGGTACCAGAGAACTGGCATGCTTTCACGTTAGCGCATAGACGCGCGCGCGCGCAGCGTCACTCTCGGTGTCAAAGCTGAATCGAAGTCCCGCGTGTGATCAGGGACGGTACTACAGCCGACCCCACCCCCCCCACAACCGGGCCCGCCGCAGCTGTCCTGTCCTTGGTTTGACCGCTTGTGGCCACACGCCACAATTAGGATTTTGCACTAGATCACTACATAAACCGTTTAAGCGTTTTGAGACCTACGCCTACCATACATTTGAGCAAACACTTATGTTAACTGATCATTGATCAAAAGAATAACTCCCCACCAATTATTTCCCTTTGTTTTGGGGTATTTTCACCGATGAAATTACAATCTTCAAATACATTACCTTCCCCTTTGTTGATGTGACATTTGCACTCACCCGTAACCCTATCTTTGCGCCAGCTGAAAGCGCATAAATAGTCCCATTCCTATTATTTCAATCTGTCTTCTTGGAACCACCTGGCTTGTACCTTGATGGCCAAATAGAAGAAAATGTGGAGAATCAAATTTCAGACACAATCAAAATTCTCGAAACAATCTAATTGCGCCAGTCTGTAAATACTCGACTTGGCGCATTAATTTTTGGTGTGCAGCCTGTGTATCAGCCAAACGTAGCAACAGTGCAGAAAGCAATTTTGAATCAGGTTTTCGTTCGTTAAATAACAAGTGCTGATAGTAACATATGAAAGAACGAGAGAGAGAGAAAAAAAAAAAAAATATATATATATATATATATATATGTGTGTACTTGTGTGTATGAGCTATGAGATCGGAACGAGGCGGGAGCAGGGTGGAGGAATGGACCTGTTATGTGTGTAGCTTGTGATCGACAGGGGAAGATAATTCGCGATCGTCTGCTATACTCTGTATAAATAATCCACACACAAAAAATGAAATAAGAATGAGTTTCTTACACATGTTATACATTACTTACAGACTAACACTTAAGTAATTCACATATTCATATAAATAATTGTTATTTACAGAACCAATCCACTATAGGTTAAATCTGTAAATAATGCGTTATTTACGAATTTATTTATCTTTGTTTAAAAAAAAAAAAAAAGCATTGGCGATGGACGGGGAGAGGGGAGATCGAGGGGACAGGGGCTGAGCCGATTAAATCATTTTTCATGCAGCGTTCTTGATGGTTTGATTTGATTGTCTCCCCGTCATGGCGTCCCGATAAGACATCTGGAGGACCCTTCACAGCAAAGAAGCTCAGCTCTGATAACAACGGGTGTTGCGTGTCGATCGTGAAAGGGGAGGGAAGGGAGTGGAGTAGGTGTGGAGGCTTGTGTGTATGTGTGTGTGTGTGTGTGTGTGTGTGTGTCTGGGGAGGGGGGGGGGCAATGCTGGGATTGAGGTGAGGGTTGGAGAATCCGAGATGGGTATGGCATGACTTGTGGACTGCACACAATAAGCGCATAGGTTTTGTTTTTTTGGGGGGGTGGGGGGGGGGGGTGGGGGGGGGGGGGCGGGGGAGGCTTTTAACAAGTTTGGCGCATTATGATAGAAAGCACGCTCTTGCCATGTTCAGTGCGCACACTTACCATTACCTTATATCCCTAAAACGAGGGACGCAGCGAGTCTCGTACATCAACCACCCGTTTTACCAACGACTGGATGAAAACCCTTCGTGTCCATCTTTGGTTTTGTTTTTCTTTTTTGATTTTAAATATTTAAATTCCTTTCACGATGATACGCGCAAATGTCGGACTCTTGACGAATGCACTTTTCGGATGCTGTCTGAGGTGAGGCCAGTGACCTGTGTGTCTTCTTCAGCTTCTCTTGTGTGGTGATTGAATGCGAAACCCTGTGACACGCTAACAACATGCGCAGCTAATGAGTTCAGTGATAAACCACAAGTTGAATCGAGCTGTGGTTAGTTACCAATTGCGTGTACGCATACAGACTTCAGCTCCCCCCCCCCCTCCCCCATTTCAGTGCAAGCTGCTTTTAGCCGCCCAACTGTAAAGGGCTACATCACCTCGTCGAAGTCGATTATGTACATGTATCTCACAAACACTCGAATACACACTCGTATATACACGCGCACGCGCGTGCGGGCATACATATACGCACGTATGCATACATATACACAGCTCATTAAAACAGATTTTCTAAGACCTCGCTGAAATTGCTTCAAGATCTTTCCTCTGTAAAATCTTAGATCAAATGAAAACATGTCATTAAAAAAAATGTTTAGTTATTTAAGGAAATTGTAAAAAAAAAAAACAAAAAAAAACGTCAAGTGGGACAACGTTGAACAAGATTTTCATGGAGTCTGCTGTGAAGTATTTATGTCTGACATAACGCTAGTCCCGACACTCTACAAGAACATGTTTCATAGTGAGTGTTGCACCAAGTGGAATGCACCGTGGAGATTCTTCACCTTTTCAGAGACACGATTAGGTGTAAAAGAAGCAGTTTACATGCAGTCGGTCGAAGACTTGTCAGTAGTTAAAACATACGCAACTTATTGTCATATTGAAATAGGTGTTTTTCGATGAAAATAAGTGTTATAAAGAGGAAACTAAAGTCATGGTCTGACAAGCTGTTTTCACGTAAAAACAGTTTACTTCCATGCGATTAATATCTTTACTCTGTAAAATTATGGTTCGCTGTTTTTTTTTTTTTTTTTATAAACATTGCTGTTCCCAGGTGACCGTAGAGTGACAACAGTAGTAAAGCCACTTGGAAGGTAACATGTGCCATAGACAGGTTCACGTTTCAATGTTTGCTGATTGTTTCTGGAACAGGACGAGGAGCAAATGGAGCCGCTGGACTTGTCAATGACCAGCCGTCAATTCCGCGAGGCTGACCCGGCTCAGAACCCCAACAACGGTGAGTACGACTCCCACGTGCGTGAGATGAGGTCGACGGGTTTCCCCCAGAGTACCCCTTACAGCAAGGGTCCTAGGGCCCACCTAGCTTCTAGCTAGCTCCAGCTAGCTTACGTTTCTTAAAAAAATGATGAAATCAAGGATATTATTCATTTGACATGGCTGTAAAGTAGAGTAGTCCAGAGGATTTAACCCACACGCTATTTTGAAACAAAATGGGCATGACAGCTTCAACAAAATGTACATTGTGGAATCACAATATCTGAACATTTCTCATGGAATATCAGTTCTGGTTCGGTTCCGGAACACTGCTTTGAAGTTGTTTGGTTAGAAGAAAAGTAACAACAAAAGAAACAAAAATAGATGTTGATTTAAAGTTTCATTTCAGTATTGTAAGTGTTAGATAAATATTTTTAAAACAGATTATATGTCTTTGTTTTTTCACAATGGTTGCCCCCCCCCCCCCCCCCTCCCAAACTTACATTTGTGTATGTCTGCTTAGTTATATGCTCTGAAAAAAAAAGGAAAAAAAAAACCCAACCAACTAAACAAACAAAACAAAGCCGCTAACTATAAGATTTCTGATTGAAGGATGCAACGTTAAATTAACGAATATACCGTCAACTTTCAAAGGGTTCGAATGCATTATCCACCAAACTTTCTACAGTGTTACAATTATTCATTTACTAGGAGGCCTACAGACCCGTACCGAGGGTTCGTTTGGAGTGAATCATTTTTTGCCACATCATTGTAATACATTTATTGTTACTGCATACATTCGTGTATGTGCCTTCCTTTGAAGTGTCTTAAATGCGCAGTTGCCTATGAATAGCATTGTTTCATTTTTCAGTTGATCATTTTTCATTCATTTGTCTGTTTCTCATATATTTGTATAGTTGCATGACATGGTGTCTTTGTATTTGTGGATGTCAGGACGTCCTTGTATTAACCGATGACAATGTGTCTATGTATTTATCGATGGTCGTCTTTCTTGCATTGGTCGACATAGATGTTTCCTTGTCTTGATGAAAGTATATTTTCGAACTGTGTGATGTTGGTGCACCCTGGTATGGACTGACGACAGATTGTGTTTGCAGTGAGTAATGACGACGTGTCTTTACGCTGTTCCATCAGGATTATCCTCGCCTTAATTGATGGATGTCTCTAGCCTTGTGATGACTGAGCATGAGTGTGCCCTTGCCGTGTATTCCTGTTCTGATTGACGACAGTGCACCTCTGTATTGATAGAAGACCGTGCATCCTTGTGTTGATTGTTGACAACGCATCCTTACATTGATTGATGACAACGCATTTTTACATTGATTGTTGACAACGTATTCTTACATTGATTGATGACCGTGTATTCCTGTTCTGATTTTTGACAGTGCACCTTTGTATTGATAGATGACAACGCAACCTTGTATTATTTGTTGACAACGCATCCTTACATTGTTGACAACGCATTCTTACATTGATTGATGACAGTGTATCCTTACACTGATTGTTGACAATGCATCTTTACACTGATTGTTGACAACGCATTCTGACATTGATTGATGACAACGCATCCTTACATTGATTGTTGACAACGCATCCTTACATTGATTGTTGACAACGCATCCTTACATTGATTGATGACAACGCATCCTTACATTGATTGTTGACAACGCATCCTTACATTGATTGATGACCGTGTATTCCTGTTCTGATTGTTGACAGTGCACCTCTGTATTGATAGATGACAATGCATCCTTGTACTGATTGATGGCAACGCATTCTTACATTGATTGATGACAACGCATTCTTACATTGATTGATAACAACGCATTCTTACATTGATTGACACCAGTGTATCCTTGTATTGATTGATGACCGTGCATCCTTGTACTGACTGACGACGGTGTGGCTTTGTATTGATGGTGTGCTTGTGTTGATCGATAACCGTGTATCCTTGTACTGATTAATGATTGTCCTATCATCGATCAATGTTGATATGCACCTGCTATGACCGATGCCGCGGTGTGTTTTGCAGTGCTGAGGGAAAGAAACAGCACCGTGGTTTCCGGATCCTTCAACCCACAGCAAGGAACTTCAGGGTGAGCGAACTGTTACATCTTGAAAACAGCCATGTAACCAAGAAGTAGGAGAAATCTTGCTACCGCGATGAGATAACTGCACGCCCTAACCCCAAACGAACGAATGCTGCTCACGACACGAAATCGCCTTGCAGAAAGAAAGTGCGAATACAATCCACACAAAACAAACAAGGAGACTTCTTCCCAAAAGGATGGTCCATGATTGTCCATATAATCTTTACCAAACATTCATTCACAGCAACAAAAGAAACTGGAAGAAACAAACACACACAAACTAGCACGAATTCAAGACCAGCGTTGAGTTTTGTGGAGCAAGAGTGTTCGTTATACTATTAATTGTTCCCTTCCTTATTCAAGACTTCTTGTGGTTTTGTCCCGTTTTGAGATCCTAGTAGGCGTTTTCTTATGGTTCAGGAGCATCTTCTAGTTATTCCTGGCTTCCAGTGTTCACCTATTCTGATATTTTCAATTGTCAATTCATAATGTTTGGCCTCCGTTACAGCAGCTCGCCTGCAATCATCGTTGGACGACGGAACTGCTGTGAAAGCCAGATTCAGAAATGCTGTCAACCCGCTGATCAGTGACGTCTTCTCCTCCTACCCCCCCCCCCCCCCCCCCGCCCCCCTTCCCCCACTCCCCCGCCCCCTCCTCCTCTCCCCTCCCATTCGTTTTGAGGGTGGAGATATCAAAATAAGTTAAACTGTTTTCAAATTTACAAACGGAAATTTACCTAAAAAATGATAGAGTGATTAGCATGAGATAGGTGACACTACATTATAGATGGTGTTAAAGGTTAGAGTGAAGTTTTTAGGCTAGATTTCACTCAAGGCAGTCAAGAATCACAGTTCTAAGCCCTTCAACATTTCCGGCGTATCAATATTTCATAATTTCGTTTCATAGTACCTCGGCATACTGTAAAACTGTAATTCGTCCAATTTCATATTTTTGAACCGCCTTGTAATATAGAAATGTATGCCCAGCAACATTTGTATTCTGACATATATCAGGCGACGGACGATCGAGGGACATAGACATACTCTGGGTATATGGACAAGGTCGCAAAATGTGACTATCTGGGAACAGCAGTAGGTCGATGTGTGATTTGGAGATTTAGTTAGGTCAGGGGGAATACCGACATTTCGGTATCGATGGTATATTTTGGGACGAAGGCATTCCTCGAGTACTTAGACATCCTTCAGAGAAATAGACTTAGTTTGCGGAAATAGGCATACTTTGAGGACGTAGACATGCTTTGGGGACATACTTTACGGATACGGATATATTTAGAGGACAATCCACATACTTTTGAAATTTAAACAGACTTTGGGAATATAGACATACTGTAGGGACACTGATACACTTTCGTAATATAGACGTACTTTGGAATATAGACATGTTTGGGAGAAATAGATATACTGTGGGGAATATAGACATGCTTTGGGGAAAATACATTTCAGAAGCGGTCGTATACTCTGGCGTCACATACTACGCCTTGTCAATCTGCAAGAGCTAGAACACCGCTTTTTGGGGGGAATACTGTTGGGCATGTTTTTTTTTTTTTTATATATATAGACGTACGTTGGGTACGTAGATATACTGTGGTGCATTGAGACGCTTTAGGACATCGATATACTTTGGGTCATAGGCATGCTCGGAGAGAAAAATGTGTGCTTTAAGACAAGGACATGCATAGGAACATACATATATTTTGAGACGCACGCAAGCGTTGGGACATTGACGCACTTTGGAACAAAGACACATCTTGCGTACAGCCATACTAGGAATATAGAAATACTCTGGGACATGAGCAAATTTTGAAAATGCATTCCATTTTGGGACATAGGTATGCTCTGAGGATTACAGAAATGTACTTTGGGGACAAAGATAAATTTTGGAAGATTGACAAACTTGTGGACGTAGACATGCTTCGGGAGGTAAACATGTTTCAGGGACACAGACATTCTTTGTAGACGTACTCTTGGACATAGACATGCTTTGGAAATATCGCAACATATTTTATGGCCATACTTTTGGGATATGGACATACTTTCGTAACATGAATATACTCTTGGGACATGAATGTACTTTGGGGACATGGACATACTTTGGGGACATGGATATACTTTGGCTACGCGCACACGACGGGCGTCATATACCATACCATGCCCAACTTTCTGCAAACAATAGCTACCACACTTTGGGGCATAATGTGGGGACATAGATATGTTATGGGGCCATAGAAATGTAATTTGCGGACATAGACATACTTTGGGCTCATAGAAATGCTTGTGATAAAATTTGGTGACATACTTTGGGGACATAGAAATACACATGATAATACATAGTTAAGTAATTAGGCTTGTGGGGGTGGGGACAAAAGACCCGCTTAATAGAGACAAGAACATTCTTCTGGCACGCAGACATTTATCTGGAACATAGATATACTTTGGAACACTTGCCTATTCTGAGGATCTAACGCATTGTGTTTTATGTGTTTCTTACAGATTGGCCAATGGACTATTTCCCTACCATCCTTCGCTCCTGAACAGTCACTTTAATACCCCCTTCCTTCGCCATTACCCCACTCTGTCACCCCAACAAAATTATTCCTATGTCACACCGTCGCACGGGCTAGGCACTCTATCCCTTTCACAGCCTGCCATGGCCAGTAGTTTCTTGAACGTCCCCTCGACCTGGAAGCTGAACAAGGACGCGGTGGAGAGGTCAGTGCAGGCCCCGACCAAAGAGCCCCGTGGGGAGAAGAAACCCCGCCCCCACGTTTGTGACGAGCCAGACTGCGGCAGCGCCTTTGCAAAGCACTCTCAGCTGAAAAGGCACAAATTAACGCACACAGGTGAGAAAGATACACCGTTCGCGACATCGGTAATGTCATGAGTAGTTAGAACACTAATAAAGTAATCGCAAGATAACCCGTTACACGAGTGTGAGCGCAGCCTCTTTCAGCGTGAAATTCTGTCTTGATGTGGAGGAGCGCTGAAGAGCAAGTTTTGGCAAGTTCTGTGTTGCACGTCCCGAGCGTCAGGTACCTCTTTGCCGTTTCCCGAATCATCGTCTCCATTAAAGTGTTAAACTACCGTTTAGGTTGTGATGCAGACACGATTCAAACGTCAACAACCAGGATTATCATTACAATCATAATTTACCACTAGTGTACCTAGTTCACATCACTGTTTTTTGTTGTGATGTTTGGGCAAAATTATATATATATAGAATTATAAACAAAGCTTGCTCTTATGTCTTAGATTGAAGAAATAGGGGAAGATAAGCATTCATATCTGCACTGGTAGATAGTTCTGCCTAACAGTATGTGCTTGAGTGGGTGAATGGGGAAAAATAATAAAATAAATGCTTCTCAAAATGAGCCTTCAGCAAGCTTATAGTCTCCAAGAAGGAGACATTCTCCAAAGGGGAGGAAACTCACTAGCATATAACTCCTGGTCAGATACCGATATTTCGAAATCTGATTGTTTCTTCTCAGTGACCGCGGAAAGTGGACTCCTCTGCCTTTTCGGTTTTAACAAGAATGCTATCCTAGAAAAGGCTGGTGTGCAATACCGTAGTATGTTTGTTGAGTTTTCAAAAAACCAACCAAACGTGCCACCTAAGAAACAAAAGAAAATCATGAAAGAGCAAAACAAGCTACATTTTCTTGTGAAAAGTAGAAAATATAAAAAGATAACCTCTTAAGACACAAGTGCTGAGGGCCAGTTCTTGGAATGAATCCGCAAGGGACTAAATTAAAATGAACTAATAAATTCCAAGGATAAGTACCGAGCACCATTCCAGCAACTTACAGAGCAGCTTGGTGTTGCAATGACTGCAAGAAATATTGAATTATAAACAAAGCTTGCTCTGCAGATATGAATGCTTATCTCCCCCTATTTCTTCAATCTAAGACATAAGAGCAAGCTTTGTTTATAATTCAATATTTCTTGCAGTCATTGCAACACCAAGCTGCTCTGTAAGTTGCTGGAATGGTGCTCGGTACTTATCCTTGGAATTTATTAGTTCATTATATATATATATATATATATATATATATATATAATATAATGCTGAACAATTAAGTAGTGGGGGAAAACAAGTGCAGGCTAACAATTCTTAGTCATTATAGATTTGGCAAAAATTTGAATTTTAGGGAGAAAGAACAAAAAAAAAATTGGAGATGAAGAAAATGGGGGAATATATTATAAATACGAGAAACCCTTCTATAGCTGCCTGAGGGAATCATTGTAATCCCTCTTGAAGGCAGCTCTATTTGTATTGCCTGCTCCTAGGCCTTTCGTCCGCTGGATCGGACTCATCAGTGAGACACGGCTGATTGGATCTGTGTTCTTGGCGTCAGATAGAGACACACCACAGTCCATAATACTGTGGTGTTCTCACCACCAAGGGTTCAAAAAAGAATCCAACAGCAACCCCAAAGCAGCCAGTGAAGGGTAGTAATGGAACAAAATGAAAGTGTGGAGAGGAAAAAAAGTTGCTAAAAAACTTAAAACTTTATGCAAACAACAAACAGTAAACAAGTGGGGTAACTTTTGCTCCCATAAGAAAACCTAACACAGAGTAACTTTTATTCAAGACTGGCACAGCCTTTTAAACTTGAATAAAGTCAGACAAATACATACACGAACAATCTAACAGTGGGGGGAAAAAACAAGCGCAGGCCAACAACTGAACTGCCTTCATAGTAATGACTTGGCAAAGATTTGGACTTAAGGAGGGGGAGGGGGGGGTTGAAGATGGAGAAACTGGGAACATGAAATTAAGAAAATATATTACAAATATGAAAACTCTTCACTAGCTGCATAAGGGAACCATCGCAATCCCTTTTGAAGGCAGATATATTTGTATTGCCTGCTCCGAGGCCTTTCGTCCGCTGGGTCGGAACTCATCAGGGAGACACGGCTGGTTGTGGTTCAAAAGGGATTGCGATGGTTCCCTTATGCAGCTAGTGAAGAGTTTTCATATTTTTAATATATTTTCTTAATTTCATGTTCCCAGTTTCTCCATCTTCAACCCCCCCCCCCCCTCCCCCACCCTTAAGTCCAAATCTTTGCCAAGTCATTACTATGAAGACAGTTCAGTTGTTGGCCTGCGCTTGTTTTTTCCCCCCACTGTTAGATTGTTCGTCTATGTATTTGTCTGACATTATTCAAGTTTAAAAGGCTGTGCCAGTCTTGAATAAAAGTTACTCTGTGTTAGGTTTTCTTATGGGAGCAAAAGTTACCCCACTTGTTTACTGTTTATTGTTAACTGTTCCCTGCCTCATTTCATTTCCAATTTTGTTTTGATTAAATTGAGGTTATTTGCTTTCTGTGTGTTTGTCTTTTGATCTCCCTTGCATCTTTGGGTGGATCCTCAAGCGCAGGCTCAAAGATTGTCCCCTACGTTTTATACTATTTGCGTAATGTCTTTAGCTTTTCAGCAACTTTTTTCCTCCCCACACTTTCGTTTGGCTTCATTTACTACCCTTCGCTGGCTGCTTTGGGGGTGCTATTGGATTCTTTTTTGCACCCTTGGTGGTAACACCACAGTATTATGGACTGTGGTGTGTCTCTATTTGACGCCAGGAGCACAGACACAACCAGCCGTGTCTCCCTGATGAGTTCCGACCCAGCGGACGAAAGGCCTCGGAGCAGGCAATACAAATATATCTGCCTTCAAAAGGGATTGCGATGGTTCCCTTATGCAGCTAGTGAAGAGTTTTCATATCTGTAATATATTTTCTTAATTTCATGTTCCCAGTTTCTCCATCTTCAAACTCCCCCCCCCCCCCCCTTAAGTCCAAATCTTTGCCAAGTCATTACTATGAAGACAGTTCAGTTGTTGGCCTGCGCTTGTTTTTCCCCCCACTGTTAGATTGTTCGTCTATGTATTTGTCTGATTTTATTCAAGTTTAAAAGGCTGTGCCAGTCTTGAATAAAAGTTACTCTGTGTTAGGTTTTCTTATGGGAGCAGAAGTTACCCCACTTGTTTATTGTTTACTGTTCCCTGCCTCATTTCATTTCCAATTTTATGCAAACAGTATAAAATGTAGGGGAAAATCTTTGAGCCTATGCTTGAGGATCCATTCAAGGATGCAAGGGAGATCAAAAGATATGGAACGGTCTGAGTGGTCAGCTCTGCTGTTCAATAACCCAAGCATTGTCAGTGTCTAAGAATTGTGCAGAACAACCTTTACTTGGATCTCCTAAGAGATGCATTCTCCCACTGATTGACCAAACAATATAATGCTGAAGTAAATATATATATATATATATATATATATATATATGTAGAAAGAAACTCGTGGAGAGCGTGGCAGCAGAGAGTCCTCAGAAGAGAAGCCCCCTTCAAGCAAGTGTTTCGGCCCTTATCTCCTGACACTCTAGGGGGTTGGGCCACACCCGGTTCATGACTCCGGATGTCCCTCTGCTGCCCCTTTTTTTCCCATCTTGGGACGAGCCATGGCTGGGATTCGAACCCATGACCCTCTGGACATGCTCATTTTCCACTTAATGACTCGCGCTTTAACCACTGAGCCACAGGGACACCTGATATTTGTGGGGAAATTAAGCCTTATGAAGTTCACTTTTGTTCCTCCTTGACCAGATCCAGCTTGAACACCTCTCTGCCGCTTCTGCCATTGCTTTCAGGGCTCTGGTTTTTTCCTTCCCTGCAACTGAGAGCTGTTTCATGAGGCTGTATGCAGACGTTCCTACAAACCCCCTAGCTCCAATTTCTGCAGTGAGGACTTTGACCTGATAGCCTTCTCTCCTCAGGCTGTTTGCCAGATCAGCATACTTTTCAGTCTTGTAGATTTGAGCTGCCTCCATTCTGTTCTCATATGGCACCGTGAGCTCGATCATGATCAGCTGCTTGGTTGACTTAGAGTGGACTACTATGTCTGGTCTCATGTCACTCTTGCTGATGATCTCTGGGTGACTCTTCCATTCTGGGAGGTCTGCAGTGCACTCCCAGTCATCTGCCCCGTCCAGCAGACTCTGCCTGCATGTTTCGAGTGGCACTGTTGTTCTTGGCCATGATTTGCTGCCTCCTGCCGTGAAGAATGTTGCGGGTGCTTTTGGAGTCCTGATTTTCCCTTTTGTGGTGTTGGTACTAGCCCAGACTACTTGTACAATTTCTTTGAGCACTTGGTTGTGCCTCCATGTGTACCTTCCTTGAGCCAGGGCTACTTTACATGAGCTTAGGACATGCTCCACTGTTTGTTTTTCATGGCAGAGGGGGCATGCAGGATCGTCTGTTTTCCCCCACTTCACCAGGTTTGCATTTGAGGGCAGAAGGTCATATGCAGATCTGAGAATGAAGCTGATCCTGAGAGGGGCCATGTGCCAAATGTCATTCCAAGTGAGACTTCTTTGGAGTGCATTCTCCCACGTTGTCCATTGCCCTTGCTGGCTCTGCTGGACTGCTTTTTGGAGTCTTTTTTGGTCTTCTTCTTTTCTCATCCCCTGAATCATCATGTCTCTTTTGGCTTTTCCTTTGGCCTTTGACCACCATTCAGTTTTGGTCACCCCCAGTCCCTGTCTGTTGGTCTGTGTGTGTCCTGTTATTTCTCTGATCTTGAGACTTTATTTTGCAGAATCCATCGCCTCTTGAACTTTCCATTTTCTGCCTGTCTTCAGCTGGGGCTTAATTGCTTCTACCACCTTGTCTCCTGAGTCCTCCAGCATGCTTTGAAGTCTGATCTTCCCTGCTTTGTATTCCTCCAGGATGGATTTCAGGGTAGTTTCAGCTTTGCTTGGCGACAGTACAGCGCTATGTCAGTCAGACAGGGTGGGACACCAAGCCATTTCCTTGTGAACTTGTTGATTTTGGCTTCCATTGCCTCCACTATGCTGGTGCAGATGTCGTATATCATCAGAGGCCATAGCAGCTTTGGTATCAGCATGAACTGCAGACACCAGACCTTGTATTTGCCAGGGAGCCCACACTGGTCAATGGTCTCCAAGCCTTCCTCCGCCATCTGCTTGGTTTCTTTTGCTCTTTGTGTGTCTTTCAGCGTATCATCATACCATCTTCCAAGGCTCTTGACTGGTTCTTCTGTGACTGTTGGAATGGCCTGGTTGGCAACACTGAAGACCACAGATCCGGCCACTTTTCCTTTCCTCAGTGAGAGACTCCGTGATTTCTTTGGCTTGAACTTCATTCTGGATGAGGCAACTATGTCGTCCAGCCTCTCCAGCACATGAAGTGTCTCGTCTTCTCTGGATGAAATCACTGTAGTGTCATCCATGAAGGCCTTGAGAGGAGGCATCTTGTATCCATCGCCAAGGTCTGTTTGTCTCGCGTTGTTTGTTGCTGCTTTCAAGATGAGTTCCATTGCCAGCACGAACAGTATTGGGGAAATTGCACAGCCCATTGCAATACCCACTTCCAAGTTGGTCCAGTCTGTTGTGTACTCCTTGGTAGAGAACCGCATTGAGAAGCCATTGAAGTACTTCTTGAGCATGTCGCGGATGTTCTTTGGCACATGGTACATCTCAAGAGCCAACTGTATCATCTCATGGGGCACAGATCCATATGCGTTTGCCAGATCAAGCCACACTACGTCCAGGTCTCTCTTTTCTGTTTTTGCTTTTTGGATTGCGTCCCAGATCATTGTGGCGTGTTCTACACAGCCCGCCACGCCTGGGATGCCACCTTTCTGGACTGACACATCCAAGTATTTGTTTTCCATCAGGTACTTGGTCAGCCTTGCTGCCATGACAGAGAAGAAGATTTTCCCTTCGACGTTCAGTAGTGATATTGGCCTGAACTGGCTAATGTCACTTGAGTTTTGCTCTTTGGGGATGTACACACCATCTGCCGTCATCCACTGGCCGCTGATCTTCTGGTTTCTCCAAGCCGATCGCAGCAGCTTGTGGAGCCACTCCAGCACCTTGGGACATTTCTTGTAAAGCTGGTAAGGTATTCCGTTTGGCCCTGGTGATGATTTGGCTCTGGCTTTGTCGACCACCTTCTTGATTTCCGCCAACGTTGGAGGCTTGCCATTGAACTGTTCCTCAGGGTTGGTTGGCCACACCAGACCTTGAATGTCGAGTGGTGCTTTGCTCTGTGGGTCAGAGTATGTTTTCCTCAGATGCTGCTCAAGAACTCCTTTGTCCACACTTAGGGTCCCAGATTTTGGCTGCTCAAACAGTGTTCTGGCAAACTGGAAGGGGTCTCTGAAGAAGCGCTCTTGTGTCTTCTTCTTTTTGCTCTTCCTCTTCCTCGCAGATTCCGCTTTGCTGAGGGCACTGTGTTTTTCTTTCAGGTCTTTCCACAGTTTTTCCAAGCCTTGTTTTTCAGCTGGCAGTGCGGTCTTCATTTGCATCTTGAGGTTTTTCTTTTGGACCCTGATCTTGTCCATCTTTTCTTGGCGTCTGGATTTCTTTGGAGGTGTTTTCTCTTTAGGTAGTTTTGCTCCATAGGCGTCTCTACATGTGGCATACACAATGTCCCCATATGTGGCTAGTTTGTGTTCCAGGGTGCTTTTCCCTATCAGTGCATCGAGTCTTTGGACGATTTTTGCATCCAGTTTCTCCCAATCTTCAGTTTCGTTTGCTCGTGGCAGGTTGAGTTTCAGGCGCCTGGCATCGAGGGCCTGTGCAAATTCCTCATCCGAACCAACAGCGTGGATGTCCTTGGCACTGTGGTTTAAATCCTGGCCTTGGTCTTCCGACGTCTTATCTGCTGATGCAGTGCGCTGCTGCTCATTCAGATGAGTCTTCACACATCCCATCTTTGTTCTGTGGATCTTCATGCCACGGGTGGTAGCGAAACGCTTTCCACAGACACATGGATATTCCATTTGGTCCATGTTCATAGTCCGTTTGGGATTTGCAGTCATGATTGGTTGAGCACCGATGGATTCATCATATATATTATGTAGACGTACGTTGGGTACGTAGATATACTGTGGGGCATTGAGACGCTTTAGGACATTGATATACTTTGGGTCAGAGGCATACTCGGAGAGAAAAATACATGCTTTAGGACAAGGACATACATAGGAACATACATTATTTTGAGACGTACGCAAGCTTTGAGACATTGACGCACTTTGGAACAAAGACACATCTTGCGTACAGACATACTTAGGGACATAGACATACTTTGGGACATGAGCAAATTTGAAAATGCATTCCATGATTCAAACGTACACAACCAGGATTATCATTACCATCATAACTTACCACTAGTGTACCTAGTTTACATCACTGTTTTCCTTTTGTTGTGATGTTGCTGTTGTTGTGGGGTGTGGTGTTATCAGCAGACAGCTCTCAAGGAAAGATTATTTATAATGATAGAAAGTAAATTTGAATCTACGACTGATCTCTGGGAACTCTGGGTCTGACTGTCATGAACAAAAAAAAAATGTTAAGTCTTGAAAAGTTGTTTCTCTTCTGTTTGAAAGGAAGGATGAAACAACATTACAAGATTGAAGGGGAGAGAGAGAGAGAGAGAGAGAGAGAGAGAGAGAGAGAGAGAGAGAGAGAGAGAGAGAGAGAGAGAGAGACAGACAGACAGACAGACAGACAGACAGACAGACAGAGAGGATAAGAAGGTAAGACAAAAACTTTAAAATACAGATTAAAAGATATTATCCAATAGTGTGTAATATCTATACGTGCAACAAAAAAAAAAAACCCACATTTTGGCATAGTTAGATGCGTCCCCATAATGTAACGGTACCTTTGAAGTATGACATGAACTGAGTCACTTCCCACGTACTTGGGAATGGGATGAGACGTAACAATTTACAGTATTCCTGAAAACGTATCCGACTTCTATCATTATCAATTCTTTAACCATTCAGTTCACAATAGTCAATTTTAAATGACAACTCGTAATAATTCAGTTGACCGGATCTCGAAGTCTCCTAATCCAGATCCGCTTCACAAATACGCGTCAAGATCTGATGACTCCGTCATGTGCCTACAGTCCGTATTTGCTATGAAGTTGCAGGACTATTGGTTGAGCAAATTTTGTGTCATCCTGCCGATGGAATTGGGCGCAAACGTCACAGCCTTGTCAAGGAGATATAGGTTGGTTTCAGAAAGGTGACAGAAAAGGCGCGAAAAATGGACATTCTTCCATCTCACGTATTGAAAAAAGTGGCAGAAAATGCTCGCAAACGGACATCTTTCCATCACATTTATACAATGCTCTCCCATAGCCCCTTCCTTTACCCCTTCCCCCCCCCCCCCCCCCTCAAAAAAAGTCTTTGTCAAGTTATTGTCACGATGACGGTGGAATTGTTAGCCTGCAATTGATTTCTTCCCTCACTACTAATTTGTTCAACATTCGTAGTACACGTGAGCGAAAAGGTGCGATAAATGATCTTTTTTCATCAAATATGTTCAGGCAGGTGAGAAAAAAAAAAGAAAGAAAAGGTGAGAAAAATAAATTCTTTATAGAAATGGTCGTACAAATGTTGAAGCGTGTGTTAGCGTGTGTGTTTCGAGCTGAATAATTACAGTCAGATATTAACTCGAGTTCTGGGACTAAATAGTCTGTGTTTGTACCTGCTGCCATGATACTTATAACAATTCACTAAAGTATTTGGCATTATTTCATGACGGCTGCTTATGTCGATATATTTCGTAGGTAATATAATTCTATGTTGGTATTATGTCACTTATTGACAAGTGGTGACTGGTAATGATTGTGGACCTTTCTACTACATAAACCTTCTTATGTTCCCGAATTTTTGAAAGCTCTGTAGCTGATTTCTGGTGACTATTGGTTATGCCTGTTAAATGATTTTTGATGCTGCTAAATTAATTGCTTGGCTGTAAGAGTTGACGTATCATACACCGGTGTGTGTGTGTGTGTGTGTGTGTGTGTGCAGGGGAGAAACCGTGGTGCTGCACATGGAAAGGGTGCGGTAAGAGGTTCTCCCGGAGTGACATGGCAAGACGTCACTATCGTTGTCACACCAAAGAAAAAACCCACAAGTGTGACTTCTGCCACAAGGAATTTCTACGCGCTGATCACAAACGTCAACATATGAAGACCCATAAAAAGGTCTGTTCGGTACAGTTTTCTTTTTTTTAGTTTTGCTTCCTGGAAACGAAAAAAAAAAAAAAAGCAATTTAAAGATATCTACAGAGGGTGTTCCCATTCGCGCGTGCCTATTTCAGCTTTTCCAGACTCTGTTGTCGTTGTTGTTCTCAATAGTTTTGTCCCAAGACATGTCAACAAACTGTGTACTGTAAAGTGTATTACCTTATGAATTCTATTCATCAATGAGCACCAAAATTTGGTTTATCTCAATCTTTTATCATACCTGGGAGTAAAACATAACGATTCAAATGGACTTTAACGTTTTCTTGTTTTCTTCATTTCTGTTATCATTAATTGATAGTCCATTTCATTGCTTTTGGTGCTAATTTTATTCACGATCGTTTACGATCATTTAAAACCAAGTAAATGCCCTCCCCTTAAAGGTTTTAATGCTTGTGCATTTCACGTGCTGGTTGCTTCCTTTCTCACAGTGTGTGTGTCTAATTTTTATAACAACTCCAAATAACACACAGTACAACTTTGCTGTATGCGTAGGTTAATTGATGGATGACGCAGTGTCCTTGAGATAATCGATGACGGTGTCTCTCTGTACCGACAGATGACACTGTGTCCTTGTATTGATAGATGGCAGTGTCCTTGTATTGATGGATGACACTATGTCCTTGTATTGATGGATGACAGCATGTCCTTGTATTGATGGATGACAGTGCCCTTGTATTGATGGATGACAGCGTCCTTGTATTGATGGATGATAGTGTCCTTGTATTGATGGATGAGGGCGTGTCCTTGTATTGATGGATGACACTATATCCTTGTATTGATGAATGACACTATGTCCTTGTATCAATGGATGACGGCGTGTCCTTGTATTGATGGATGAGAGTGTCCTTGTATTATGGATGACACTATGTCCTTGTATTGATGGATGATGGCGTGTCCTTGTATTGATGGATGACGGCGTGTCCTTGTATTGATGGATGTCTGTGTGTCCTTGTATTGATGGATGACGGCGTGTCCTTCTATTGATGGATGGATAGGTTGTCCTTGTATTGATGGATGATGACGTGTGTCCTTGTATTATGGATGACAGTGTCCTTGTATTGATGGATGACAGTGTGCCTTTTATTGATGGATGACAGTGTCCGTTGTATTGATGGATGACATTGCCCTTCTGTTGATGGATGACAGTGTCCTTGTATTGATGGATGACTGTGGTCCTTTATTATGGATGACGGTGTCTCCTTGTATTGATGGATGATGGTGTGTCCTTGTATTGATGGATGACAGTGTCCCTTGTATTGATGGATTGACATTGTCCTTGTATTGATGGATGACAGTGTTCCTTTGTTGATGGATGACGTTTGTCCTTGATTGATGGATGACATTGTCCTTCTGTTGATGGATGAATGGTGTATCCTTGTATGATGGATGACGGTGTCCTTGTCTTGATGGATGAATGTGTATCCTTGTATAGATGGATGACGGTGTGACCTTGTATTGATGGATGACATTGCCTTGTATTGATGGATGACAGTGTCCTTGTTTTGATGGATGACATGTCCTTGTATTGATGGATGACATGTCCTTGTATTGATGGATGACAGTGTCCTTGTTTGATGGATGACGTGTCCTTGTATTGATGGATAGGTGTCCTTGTATATCATGGATGACTGTGTGTCCTTGTGTTGATGGATGACGTTGTCCTTGTATTGATGGATGACTTGCCCTTGTATTGATGGATGACAGTGTCCTTGTATTGATGGATGACATTGTCCTTGTATTCATGGATGACATTGTCCTTGTATTGATGGATGACGGTGTGTCCTTGTTTTGAAGGATGACGGTGTGTCCTTGTATTGATGGATGACGGTGTGTCCTTGTATGGATGTATGACGGTGTGCCCTTGTATTGATGGATGACTGTGTCCTTGCATTGATGGACGACGGCGTGTCCTTGTATTGATGGAAGACATTGCCCTTGTATTGATAGATGACAGTGTCGTTGTATTGATTGATGACTGTGTGTCCTTGTGTTGATGACATTGCCCTTGTATTGATGGATGACAGTGTCCTTGTATTGATGGATGATGGCGTGTCCTTGTATTGATGGATGACGGTGTCCTTGTATTGATGGATGATGGTGTCCTTGTATTGATAGATGACAGTGTCCTTGTACTGATGGATGACTGTGTGTGCTTGTATTGATGGATGACAGTGTCTTTGTATTGATGGATGACAGTGTCCTTGTATTGATGGATGACGGTGTATCCCTGTACTGATGGATGACGGTGTCCTTGTATTGGACGACGGTGTCCTTGTATTGGTAGATGACAGTGTGTCCTTGTATTGATGGATGACAGTGTCCTTGTATTGAAGGATGACGCTGTAGTGTGTCCTTGTATTGATGGATGACAGTGTCCTTGTATTGAAGGATGACGCTGTATCTTTGTATTGATGGATGACATTGTCCTTGTATTGATGGATGACATTGTCCTTGTGTTGATGGATGACGGCGTCTCCTTGTATTGATGTATGACGGTGTGTCCTTGTATTGATGGATGATGGTGTTCTTGTATAGATGGATGACGGCGTGTCCTTGAATTGATGGAAGACATTAACCTTGTATTGATGGAAGACATTGCCCTTGTATTGATGGATGACAGTGTCCCTTGTATTGATAGGTGACAGTGTCCTTGTATTGATGGATGACAATGTCCTTGTATTGATGGATGACGGTGTGTCCTTGTGTTGACTGGATGACGGTGTGCTTGTATTGATGAATGACGGTGTGCTAGTATTGATGGATGACGGTTTCCTTGTATTGATGGACGACGGCGTGTCCTTGTATTGATAGATGATAGTGTGTCCTTGTA